>VZTD01002528.1:1009365-1357729 GCA_013397725.1 Rhagologus leucostigma | reverse complement strand
GGCGCGGGGGAGGGCAGGGGGCGGCGCGTGGGGAAGAGGGAAAGTGACAGCGAGCATCTCCCTCCGGCAGCGCCGGGCGCGGCGGCGCCGGGATCCGCACCGGGCTCCGCGCCCGCCGAACCCGAGCGCGGCCGAGCGGCGAGCAACAGAGTTGGTTGGGGCTGTGGACCGGGGTGTGGGGGGTGCGGTCAGGCTCTGCTTTTCCCTTCAGCCCTGCCGGACGTCTCGACCCTGGCCGCACGGCATCGCCTGCCTCAGCCCGCATCGACTAAGACCTCTGGTTTTAGTGAGCAAACCGGCACTTCCACAGAGAAAGTTCTGTAGGTCTCTCGTGTTGATAGGGTTTTTGCCTGTACTTGGAGGTTCCTGTGCACATATTAGCAAGGGATGAGTGAGATGAAGCCCACTGTCTAATTTTATATCACCTGTAGCAACACGATCTCAATCATGCTATCAAGTACCGCACAGGAGGCTTCTGAAAGACCTGTTCGAAAACTGGTCCGGGAAAATCACCCCCCACCCGTGAGATGATCTGCCATTTCTTTTGAATGACAGATCATTTTTATGACAGCCAACTTAATGACTGTCCTGACAGAGACTAAACCTTCTGACCCCATAAAGCCCGCAATGGGCTGGGACCTGTAGTCTTGTTACCTTCCTTTATCTTCACTGGATGGGACCTACTGTGCTCCATGCGACATGAGAGGGAAACTTACATTTTCAGAATCACTTTGTGATGGTTTGTGAAATCTCTTATCAGCTGATTGTAAACAGTGAAAACTCAGTCTAGAAACTGACTGGCCTAAAGTCACACACTTAAAATCAGAGCCATTACTAAAAGCAATAAAAGTCACTTTCAGGAAAAGAAGCCAGCAAACCAAAGCCAGCACAAAAGCCAGATCAATTTCAAGAAGTACTCTCAAGCTTTGTCCAGATTGCATGGTTGATTTATTTCATTTTTCGTAATAGCTAATCAGCTTCCTTTCTGAATTAGCTTATGCCTATAGATTTTCTCATATGAATAGTGAAAATCTTACAGGAACTGCCCTTTTTTCTTGTGAAGGAATTAACTTTCTCTGCAAGTGGAAGCGCTCTGAGGTTTGAAGAACTTTCACTTGTCCAAAAGGTTTCATATTTATTTTTGAAGACAAAATTTCAAAATTAATTTCTAGAATTTTTAAAGTTCTTGTCCATGACAAAACAGAACCTTAATTTAAAGTGAAAAATGTGGCTTTATTGCATAACTTTCATTCAAGTAACTCAATAGAGATGCTCAACAATCTTGAAACAATAAAGATGCTGGAGCCTGGACTGCTTCCAGATGTTCTCCAAGTGGTGATAACCAAAAAGATATTTTCTTTTCAGACATTTGGTGTGAAAAATGCATACTTCACCTTCTAATAGAGGCCTTGAAGTAGTTATTTCTTTGTCACTTACAAATTAGATTTTTTTAATGGAATTACTTTTTGTGACCATCATCCTTATTAAGGGATTTACTAAAAAACCTAAACACAGTATTGCTGTTAATGATTGCTGGGTGGCATATTATTATTGAAAGATGTTGGCTTTGAATTTCTAACACCTTTATAGCTTTGGAACAATTTATCCTTCTGTTTCAAACCACGCTCTAGGAAAGGCACTTGATGATCCACTATGATTCAGTACATTTACTTGGTAGATTTTCAGGCATCTGTCAGGGATTGCCTGTTCTCTCTCACACAGAGAAGGGAGTGGAAGTTACTTAATCATGTTACAGTGGCCCTCCATATTGCCTTCTGGATTTTCACTTGGTAAAGAGTGTATAAATAACAGCATTTTTTTAAGTATACCATCCTTCTTCAAGAGTAGTAGTGATCATTTTTGAAACATTACAGTTTCTAAAACCATAAATTGTGAATCTGGATTGAAAGAGTATTTCTACTCTCTTATAAATTAGAGCTTGAACATATCAATTGAAGTTCATTTTTTGTATGCTCAGTCATATCTTTATGATTAGTTTGTCTTTTTTTTGTTTCTATTATAAAAATACAATGGTAATGATTTTGCTTTTGATTTTATGTACACACATATAGCGTCTGTAGAAAGCGAAGACTCAGGAAAGAAGTTTCCCACACAAGCACACTAATAACATCTGAATTTTTAGTAAGTTTATTTGGTTTTTCTTTCTGAGGAAAAACATTCTACATAACTGTTCTTTAGCAGCAGTTATCGTTCATTGCCTTGATGTAATGAGTGGCTAGAAGATTAGCATGGAAAAATAATTGTGAATATCTTATTCTGTTTCACTCCTTTTGTTTAGCAGTTAATCCAAGTTCTCTAACCTTGAAATGTGCAGTGAAAATCCTTCAGCTGAACACATATGCATGCAGTCATCCCTCTGCATGCTGTTTTTGGCCCCATCTGCTCCAGGATAAGGGTCAATGTGTAAAAACAATGTGCAGAGATTCTAAATTGCTTGTTCTTTCTCAAGGGGAAAAGTAACCTGATATGCCTAACCCCTTCTCAGCAGAAAACCACACTGCTGCGTTTATTTACACTTTTATCTGCAACGGAGAGGTGTTGTGCATGCTTATTTGGATTTTTATAAACATGTAAATGTTAGAAAACCAGAAGAAAACACAAGCTGTTTTGTTCATAGGACTTTTTTTTTTTCTTTAAAAAAACAACCCCAAAAAGCTTAGGCTGACAAACAAGATAACCTGATTTGGGTGCCAAAAATAGCTGGGTTTTTTACATGAGAGTTTAGAAGTTCTTTTAGAGCAAGGAGGGCTGTATTACTTTGCACGTTTAATTGTTCTTTACCACCAATATAAGAATGTGGTGTCAGCACCATGTCCTAACCTTTGTACCCATGTATAGCAAGTACAAGTTTGGTTTCGCCTATAACTATCACCTGAATGTGCAAAAAAAGGCCTAGGAGGGTTGGCTGATATTTGTGCAAATGCAGCTAAAAGCTAATGACTTAGACCCAAGGGACTTCATTAGAAACTTGCACAAATACAGACCAGTGAACTTACAATTATTCTTATGAAACTAATAAAAGACTTCTAACTGAGCATATGTTTAAAGCCCTGATAGTGATAGTTTCTTTAGGACTTCCAGTTAGAAAGAAGTGCTGGCCATCTATTAGTCTGTGTCACCTCCCGCCTAAAATGAATTGTAGCCAGAAATTCAATATTGTGAAAAGAAGAGTTCACTTGATTACCTGGTTTTAATATCTCAAAACAGACATAGTTCATCTTCTTTAGTGATAAACTGGAAGCTGCCTGTCACAAGTGCGAATTGAAGGGATTCCTCCTATTTTTGTACTTTATCTTTCACACAAGTCTGAACAAAACCACTCCAGACAGGCTCACTTTTGAATCCGTTATCAGTCTGTATCAGAGCACAACACCACCTGGCTGGATTTAATGAACTGATCTGTTGTCCCAGCTCGTGTTTATTATGTTGTATTCTTGGATATAGGTGCCATGCAGAACAAAAAAAACCTTGATTTATATTGGTACAATGTATTCAGGAGAAGACAGGATTGGAAGGAGGAAGGTTTCCACATGATGGGAGATAGGAGCAAGATATAAACATTGGCAAAAATGCCTTTAATGCACAGAAAGGCTCGCAATACTTGAAAAAGCCACAATACCTACTAAGCACATATTTTCATCCCTTTGTAAAACGTGACCAAAAAAGGCACGCTCCCGCTCGCAAGCTGTTCACTTTGTGAGAGGCAAATCTGCTGTCGATGGGTTGTATACAAAGTTCATGTTTGATTAAGCACATCCTCAGAAGTTGCTGGTTTCAGTTGATATTTTCTTTGCTTTTTCTTTGCTCTCCTGTCATAACTGAGGCTGCATATCTCCTTTTGTATCCCCAGTCCTTACCAACTATGGTGTTCCTATTTATAACATCATTTTTCTCTTATTAAATACTTGAATCACAAGAGCACAAAAAGGCTTTATACCACTCTCACCCACAAATATGCTCAGCCCGTGTGAGTTACTGACATGAGAGACAGATTTTAAAAGATCGTGTGGCCTGTGTCCAAGGACAGCATCCGAGCTCTCCTCAGCTCCTTGAGGATGGCCTTTCCTTCACCCTTCATTGAGCCCTGTGCTCAGTTTGGGCTTCTCTGCTTTTGGGTAGGTTTTTTTTTTCAACCCGAAAGTCATTTATTTGTGGCACTGAGGCAAAACATTCAGAATAAATGGTGTAAGAAAAGACAGTGACAACCTCTAGTCAGTGTGAGGATTGCAAAACCATCAACGTGGTTGACAGTTAACTCATCATTACCAAGGCTGCTGGCAGAGTTAATACGTCTGAGAGTATTGAAATTCTTTGCCAATTTATACATGCACAGATCTGAAGTGCAAATCGCTGATGGCACTGCTCCATGTTGCCATCAAGTCAGTTTTAACAGTGAGCATTTGCCAGATGTCATTTCCCTTCCTCCTTGCCTTGGCTGCGCTGATCTGATCCTCCATGGCACAGTGCTTGGCTCTCGGAGCACGAGGGACTCCACTCCAGAACTAAAGGTAAAACGTAGCAGAAAATTAATTACCTTTCCATAGGGTAAATCTGCTGCTGTATCTGCATGAGCCATCCTACCATGAAGACTGAGTAGTGCAACTGCCAGGGTGAAAGGGGAAGGAGAGACAGCAGGGATACACAGCTCGGAGCAGGGCTGAAAAATTCCTTCCTGGCAGCACACCAACCCTTAAGGCAGCCTAGCTATAAACATCAAACTGCAAGGGCTTGGTTTTGAGAACATTACTGCAGAATAATGCTGATTTGATTTCAGAAAAGTAATTTTTGCTAAGTACTTTGAGTTTATGCAACAAAAGGAGGCAAGGAAAGACAAGTCTTCAAGCTTTTGTTTGTTCTTCCTTTTTCTCACTTATTGCTAAGCCTCTTTTACTCAACTTTCACCCAATCTTTACCAGAATTGAAGTTCTCATCTTGTAAGAAAACGATTTCAATAAAACATCCTTCAAGTTTTATAAGAAAAATGATTCTGAGAAATAAAATATCAGCAGTCACATTACTCTTATCATGTAAAGACTATAATAGCCACAGTCGATTAATTGCCGTCAAAACCATCTTATCTATTTCCAGAGAAAATTTTTCAAGGGAAACCTTTGTGCCCCTAAAACATGAAATGGTGCATTAAGTTTCACCATCTTCTCTGACTCTGTGCTGCCCCGAATTTTATTGAGATAACTGTCCTTGAAGTGTCCTTCAAAAACCTAAAAACCAAGTTAGTACTGACATAATAATTTTCTATTGTAACATTGCAACAGTATCCCATATGACTCCTCTAGAAAAAAAATGCTAAAAGCCTAATAGCAGCATTTTGATCCCAGTCATGTGCAAAGAAGAAAACAGTGGCAAGTATCAATCAAATGTGCTATACATTTTGAAACTAAATATATACTTTTATAGTATTTTGAAACCATGTATTTTAAAACACACTCTCAAATACTTCCTATGACATATTTCTCATATCTGTATGGTTTCCTTATATCATTAGATGCTAAGAAAACAAATTTCCCTTCAAATTTGCTCTGGTCTATTTTGTAGGAGAAATAGCTTGAAATAGGCATAATTTTTTTTTTTTAATTTTCCTTCATGCTGGAATTATAAGAATAATATCTATATATTTATATTTATAAGAATATTAGGGAAATATTTATATTTATATTTATAAGAATAATAGGAAAAGATCAGATTTCATATCTATTAAAAGCAACAGCTAATGTATTGGTGTCTAAGCCTGTGCCACCCAGGACTTTAAAAATCAAACCACTCCATACTACTCCAGTGGGCAGTGCAGGAGCTGCTACTCCTGGTGCAAGCCATGGTGAAACACATCCATGTTCACTCTTGGGTTAGTTTCCTGAATACGTATTTCTGAAAAAGGCAGCAAAGAATGAAAGTGATGAAGCATTGCTCTTTCAAGGAGGGCGTTTCAGGCCGTCAGTGATCTCACAAAGCATCCATAAAAAACCAAATCTTTAGTATTACTTAAAAAAATCCCTTAACAGGAAATCTGATCAGAGCTGCTTTTCCTTATGGCATTTGGGAAACTCTGTGGTCTCTGAAGACACATGTTAGTGACAAGCTGCATCAGCTCTGGTGTGCCATCTGAAGTCTGCCCAGGTGAATTCAATAGGCAGAGGCAGCTCCATGGCAACAAATACTAAAGAAACATCCTGTTAGCCAGAGACCTAATTCTGCAAAGATACGTGGAGCATATTCTAGCACAACAGGAAGAAAAATACATTTCAAAGAGTGATAATGAGCAAAGCCTTGAAAAATTTCCTCCTCAAGAAAAGAAGCAGATCATGGTCTTTGGTAATTAGCCATAAAGGATTTTTCCTGAGAACAAAATATGTTCCGGATGAGATTTCACAGCCTTTGTTTGGACAATATTCAAATAACTTTAATGCGATTGT
Source organism: Rhagologus leucostigma (assembly GCA_013397725.1). Classification (NCBI taxonomy): domain Eukaryota; kingdom Metazoa; phylum Chordata; class Aves; order Passeriformes; genus Rhagologus; species Rhagologus leucostigma. The sequence goes on along the minus strand of VZTD01002528.1, from coordinate 1,351,280 downwards.
TTTGTTTCCCTTTTTTTTTTCTAGTATAATCAGTGTGCATCTGTTTATTCACTCAAAGCTGAGAAGTCCTGCAATTTGTCATGTCCACCTAAAGACAGAAGCATCAAAAAAGAGAACCATTCCTGTTCAGCTATTACTTAAGCCCTAGTTTTCCAAGATTTGTGAATGAGCTGTATATCAGTGTACCAAAAGGAGTCCTGAAAATCATTCATGGATGTAGCTTCGTTAGTTTCATAGAACCCTTCATGAGTTACAAAGTGCTCTACACTAGTTTTTGACTGGGTGCCAGAAACCCAAACATGATTTCACATGTACTGGACATATTTCAGTATGGGTTATAAATACTAACACAATTCTTACTTCATGTAAGTTTTTTCTATCACTTTATACAAACTAATTCAATATTTACTGTAGTAAATCTGCTTATATCTTTGTAATGCTCATCTACTATTCAATACATAGCAAAACCCCATGTTTTCATTTCTACAGGCTGACATAAAACATTTAGAATAGATCAAACACGTGAGAAAAGACAACACTGTGTGTCAAAGTAAGTCTTTCAACAACAGTATAACATACAGGTGAATGGCTGCTTGCATAAGTAGTATGGCCAATGTCATAAATATTACTTACCAGTGTGAACCTCTGGGATCTGCAGTTTGGGTCATTGTGAGGTTGCTTCTTTGAGAAAAATCTCTGTTGCATGCTTTTACAAAAAACAATACTGTTTTATTCAGTTTTGCTTTATGTCACCCAGCATAAAGGAAAAAATGACAGTAAACAGTGAGATAGTCAGAACCAAAATTTTAGCTGTTTGTAGCCAAACTATTGTTCATGAATCAACTCCTGAACTCCTGCTGTTTCAAATCCAGTATACTAATTTAAAACAAGATTAATTCTTGCTTTTCACTCATGCATTAAGCGTAATAGTTCTCTAAACAGTAGCCACTGCTGAAGCAGCAATGTCCTAAAGCAGCAAAGTGGCCAGCTGAGTGTGGTCACCCATTCAGCAATTCCAACTTCATTTGCCGTGTATTTCCTTCTGGAAGAAGCATCAGTTTTTCTGCAGTGTTTGTTCAGCCATTAGTGTAAACTAAAAGGGCTTTTACTAGGGACTTTTGCCAGAGTAAGTGTTTTTTTCTTTTTGTTTTTTCTTTTTTTTCCCTAACTAAACGAGGTTGAAGTTGTAATAACTGCTTTTACATGTCTTTTTTATCAATTAGCAATGAAAACAGAATGCACACCAAAGTATCTACATGAAGATCATGTAGAAGAAAGAAACTTGTTATATCCTCCTTGCTCTGAGAGTTCATAAACAGGTTAGGTGCTGCTCCTAAGTGCTCCTCCACGCTGCAGTTTAGATCACTATGTAGCCAGGTGTCTGCTCTGCTTTTCTTGGATTGCACATATGCTTGTTGTGCAACAAGTCTATAAACTCTTTTTAATTAGCACTGTTGTTGCTGTTTGCCACTGCAATGAAAGTTCATTTACCACCATCTACTAGACTGTCTGTATATAATCTCCATGTGCATGGCTACATTCTGTGTGTTGTAAGAAAATTCACCACTCTTCTGCATTTACTACCGTGCTTCAATTAGAAAGGGAAAAAAACAACTCTAAGATAGGTGTCTTTCTTGCACAAATATGTCTTCCAGTACATTTAATGCTTTCATTATTCTGAATGTCTTATAGAATTACTAATTCTGCCAAATGGCTTGCACTGTATAATTTAAATGCTATTTTTTTGAACATTTTAAAATATAATGTTGATTAGAAATAATAGTATAATTATCCAGTGAAATTATAACCTGCAGATCAGGAAAAAGAAGTACAGAACAGTTCAGTGTTTCCAAGGTGAGACTGTACTGGCTTTTTAACCAAAATAGACACTGGATAAATTAAAATGTTCTTTAAGAACAGGAATCAAATCTCAGGATATTTCAAACTTCTTGGAATATTCAACCATCTGACTAAAAATTAGTATTTACTCTACTCCTTATTCCTTGTCCTACCAAAATGGGTGGTCAGAATAGAGACCATTCGAGATCACAGAATCATAAAATTACAGAACAATTTGGGTGTGAAGGGACATTTAAAGGTCATCTGGTCCACTCCCCTGCAACGAGCAGAGATATCCTCAACTGTATTAGGTTGCTCAGAGCCCTATCCAATCTGACTTTGAATGTTTTCAGGTATGGCGCATCCTCTGCCCGGGATGGTTACAGGAACTTCCTGACAAATACATATTGTGGATATAAGCATCCTTAGAGGAGTTTCTTAGAGAAAAAAAGTTACCTAGTCTTTGGTCCCAGGTGCAACTTGAAAGAGAAATACAAAGTCCGTTGAGCTGAGTGCCTTTAAAATCACTTGGAACCCCAGGCGGGTTTTTCAGGTTTGCTCTTTGCTACTGTTGAACCTCAATTCAGATCTCATTTTATGAGAGTAATGCTGTATTTAGATCAGACCTTACATTTTAGAAGTAGCTAAAATTTCAGAGATACTATACAACATCTTTTAGAGAAAATCCAAACTTACCAAATCAAACAAAAAAAAAGTCAATTCCAAACAGAAAAACATGACAAAAAGTATTGAAAACACTAGTGGTAAAGCTGATCTGACAAACCTTAAAATGTCCTTTTTTGGCTTTTGGATAATTAAGTAGATATCAGATTACAAACCAAAATATCCTTAAAAACAGAAAAAAACTCTTTCAGTGTAGTTACTGTTTCCTCAGTTGGTCTATGCATACAACTTTTTTTAATGATGAGCAACATAAATATTAAAAAGGTAGACTGTTTGTAAATGTAACATACAAGTAGAAAAACTGTAAGTGCAAAATGTTGTAAAAATAATTCCTTTAACAGAAAAAAATCTTTTTAAAAATGTCCAGGAGGTAAAATGTTGTATTGCACCCACCAGTGCAATGGAACATTCGGCATTCACTAAACTCTCACATCTTCCTTACTAAACGTACACTTCAGTAGGGAAAGCACTGAAGAATAAACTTAGGTATAATAATATGAAAATGTAGTTTGATTATATTTTCACAGCTCAGAGAGTTAGAAGTAGCTTTGTATTACATTCAAAGTTAATGATCAGACTGGGAGCCGTTTGCAATGAGTGTATAACATCAGTTTATTACAAAACCAAACATCCTCCCACTCCAAAATGAAGTCTTTCAAGGCTTAGTATCTTAAAATTGATTGTTGCTACCACTCTTATCTCTCAGACAAGAGGAATTAAACTTCTTTGGAATAATTCAATGCAATTACTTTATAAGTGGGTTTAGCATTTGTACAAAAAAGGAGGACTAGATTTGACTGGCCAACTTTATTGGCCAAAGTATTTAGTAAACCCCACTTGTAACCCTTAGCACAGGTTCTCTCTGTGATCTGAGGCCAAGTTTGGGGAAAAAAAAGGAAAATACAGAAAGACGAAAGAAAGAAAGAGACAAAAGAAAATTGCTGGTAAAATAAAAATAATAAAAGCCTGAAAATTTTTTAAAGTGACAGCACAGACAGAAAGGTATTTGATGAAAAAAATTGTTTTCTACAGAATATAAAATATTTTCCAAGCAATTTTGATCTTTACTTAGCCGTTCAGACTAGCAATAGGAAAATCATGTTGTTAACATAGAGAGGCCGTGGACTCTACTATAAATTGTCTCATTTCACTGGTATCAGAGCAGTACTGTAAGGTCTCAGGTGTGAAGCCCTCAAGCTTTACAGTACAGAAGAAATATACCTGCTGCAGAAGTAAAATTAGCACCCTTCACTGTATGTTAGATGACAAAGACCACGTGATCTCTGAATATTATCTTTGTCAGTAGGAAATTACACTTCTTTGTGGGATCTTAGATTAACAAGAACCTGCCTTGTCAAGAGGCATTTTTATAATATCTATTTCAACTTCCCTTGCTCTCTTTAAAAATACCCCAAGATGTTAATAATGTGAACAAACACATCTGTAGATAGATTGCATCTTTGCATTTCTAGCACAAAACGTATGTATTGTTAAATATTTGTCAGTCAGTGGCTTTGCTGAAAGCAAATTACTGCAGATTTGAAATCCAAATTATTTCATCACCTTCTCCCCTGCTTCAAAATTTTTTTGAAACCCTACTGCTGGTCCACAAAGATTTCTGAAGCCAAGGATAGATGAAAGCTTGGTGTGGAACAACAATGGCTGTGTGACTCCATGGTTTAGCAAGGTGTGTAAAGCTGTGTCCCAGCACATCCCTGGCAGTCAGAAGTATGTACAGAGAATGGCTGAAGGGAGCTGGCACAGACAACAGGAGAGTATCAGGATCCAGCCAGGGCTGCACATTCCACCTGAACAAGCTGTAGTACTCAGGTGGCTGGCACTCACTGCGCTCTGTCCTGCTGGAAGTGTGCTGCTTCTGTGCTGGCCAGCTCTCGTAAAACTACCTTTGATTTATGGCTTCAGCCTGCGTGATCCTTGGCTATAGTCGGATGTGTGCTGAAAATCACAGGCCAGCTAAATGTAGGGCTCTCAGAGTCTCTAACCCTTCTGCTGTTCATTTTCCTGACTGTCTTAGAGGGAAGGTGATTTAACTGAAGATTTCTCCGTGTGGATATGACTTCATACATGGAAACTGTGAGGCCAAAATGCCGTAAGACAAACGCAGCAGAATGTCATGAATGGGAAGTGACGCTTGGCTGTTCTGTGATACTGTGAGTGAGTCCCACCCGCAACTTCTGTTAGCACTAATCCCCATGCATTTGGAGCACAGACAGGTTAGACTCCTGTGCTGGCACTTTTCAGATTGCACCATAATCAAGAGAAACAAGCCTAAAAATGTGTGCAGTAAAATCAGTTCACACAAAGAGTTTTATAACTGCAGCCTTTTAAGCCCTACAGGAAATAAAATACAGTGCCAGAAAGGCAACAAGCACACATACCACAAAGCAAGAACATCAGGACTGATTGCACTAATGATAAAGTTTCTTGAACATCTGATTATTAGTCTTAGTTTGGAAGGATTGTAAAATGTTGGCTTACATAACCAATTCCCTTTCACTCTAGTATGTATATGCTAAGAGACCTTTGTTTCTATGGCTCCTCAGTTTCTTTTCATGAAGTTTAAGAGAAAAACCTATTTAGAGCTGTACATCCCACTTAGAAAAAAGTCAAAATGTCAAAAAGCTATATTGTGCTGAGAGGTACCACAGAAAAAGTTCTAGCTATAAGCAGAGCAGAATTGAAAAGTAAGTTCATTGACAGAGATGAAGTATGATTTCAGACTTTGGAATTTATCTGGTGACTGCTTATACATACCTATCAGGCTGGCATATTGAGTGCCAATCAGCCAAATATCTGCAGTGTTGAAATAGCGTTTGATTCAATAGCTATTGAAGCCACCATATAGGAGGGAAATAATTGGTTGCCTAATAAATCTTATCACTTTCTTGGGGCTAAAAGTGCGAAATCTGATCTCTGCTATCCTTCTCTTTCCATCAAAGCAACAGTTGTTCTATTGCTCAATGTTGTTCCATATTATTCCATGTAATTCCATTCCAAATACTTTGGTATTTATTCTGATTGTAATTTGAGTTATCAGTGCATTTCTACCTGGTGATTTTATTACTAGAATTTTACAGCAGCTCTTGTGTCCTGGTTATTTTAAGCACATATTGGTTGTAGCACTCGTTGAAGCTTCTCAGATTAACAATACTGATGTGAGCACACATCTAAGAGCACCAGTCTCATGCAAAGAATGCTGCTGGTAAAAACACTACACATGATAACACTTCCAAAAATAGTGTTTCACCACTGTTACTTCTGAATGACAGAACTCTCCTGAGAGTCTTGTAAACATCATACCCATATTAGTAGTTGTGTCATGTACAATCACATCACACTGTACACGGTCTGGGCAAAACTTTTTAAAAAGTCAGTATTTTATTTCAGCTTCATAAATATAAAGCCAGTCCAGTAAAGGATATCTTAGCAAGCAGACTAGTATAAAAGTAATGATAATTTTAAAAAAATCCCTATGACATCAGCTGTTCTAAAATGACTAAAGCTGACTAACAGCCAATTGGGATAATTTAGTTGTTATTTTGATTGATAAACCCCTACAGGAACTCTCCGAATTGAGGCAGAGACCAGGCAAGCTATAGTTATTTTAATAATAATTTAAAGCAATCAATTATTTTCAACAAAATTCTTCTTATGTATTTTATAAAGATGAACTGTTTTGGAATTATTATCATAAATCTTTCAAAGAAAAGGAAAATATTAACAATATCAATATGCACTCTTATTTATAAACAATCATTTCATTTACAGGCCACAGAGAGTGTTTCAAGCTGTTATAGAAGCGTGCTTTAAATCATAATTGTCTTTAAAATGATGAGTCATTTGAGTTCCAGCTAAGACAGCTCAGTTTGTAGAGCTGTCGGCTGGGGTAATGAGGTAGGATACAGACACAAGCCACCCTTTCCCTCTGAGATTTTACTAGGAATAGTTTTTAAGTGCTCTTGTCACATTTCACATTAGCACGGGTGCAAGAAGAGTAGCTCAAACTAGGTCAGGTTCTCTGAGCATCGCCAGATAAGTCACTCTAGAGAGGAGGTCAGATTTTTCTAGTTTGATTGTTGCAGTGCTCTGGGCTTCTATCAAGTATTAAAACTGCCATAAGATGAAGTTGGGTTATTGCAGTTCACTACATTTGCTAAGACTATTCTTCAGAGGATTTACAACACTGACAGCTACTGCCTAGCCCTTTTTGCATAGTAGCCTGAAAACCGGGTTGGAATACTAAGTGTACATTTCTTCCCTATATGGATGCAATGATTTCATACTGTAATACCAAAGAATCCAAATTTCAGTCCTAATCAACAAACTCGAGTCACACATTTGTCTAATGTCCACCCTGACATGACTCCCCTGCAGTGCTGTAGCTGGTGCTACAATTGCCTGATACAGCTTTGAGAAAGAGTGTGATCAAAGCAGCAAAAGTAAGTGAAACAGCACTGAAGCGTGTATTTGTGAACGTCCAAAGATTTAATTTTGGTTTTCTACAGAGGAAGTATTGCGCAAGTTTCTACATTTGCAACTATAAATACTGATAATTTTTTGATAGCAAGAAATAAGCAATTGAGCGTTAGAGTGAACTGCTTCCTACAGTGATTCTTTAAGGGGCTCTGAAAACTGTTTTAATTAAAGGGTCTGTGATTTATAATTTTTTTATTTAATTAAATGCACTGAGATCACCTTTGAAATATATTCAGTTTGCAATTGTAGTTCACTCATATTTACCTTTAATTTCTTCCTGTTTTCTCCTAACACAATCTCTGAAGTGTAAGGGGCTATTGCTTTAACTGAGGACACATTTACTCAGATAAAGAGACATCTTACAAACTTGGCATTTTAAAGCTTGTGTTCCAGACTCATGAACAACTTTGGAAAGACAAGAAGTGCTGTCCAAATAGAAAATTTTATCTGATGGGCACATTTTGGGATTAACAAAAGCATGGAAAGTACAGTCAGATCTGTGCAGTGCAGGAAGCTGAGGGAGTTTATTGATAGCACGTAAACTGTTAACTTATGAAAACAAAATGTAATTCTTTGAATTTCAGATTTTCAAACAAGCTTATTAAGGAGACAATGTTTGGGTACTTCCCATATTGACATAGCTTTGGCAGAAATGAAGATTGTAGTAAGTAGAGTTTGCACTTTTTATCTTTATTTTTCAAAAACACTTACTTGTTTAAACTTTTAAACATATAAATCTGTAGCTCTAGTGGTTTTCGTACAGCATAAATTGTACTAATTTGCATGGATGTGGACTGGCTGGGAGTGTTAGAATAAAATAACTATGCAATATCTATCTCATCTCATTCTCTTCCCATCTTTAGAGTTTGTAGCAGTAGTTTGACAGAGAATATTGAACACTCTTGGAACTCTAAAAGGCTGGATTGAAAGGACAAAGTCAGGGTTAAGTGGCTATATATGAATAATTTTTAAAGTTATGTAAGCTTGTTAAATAACTCCATTTGATTGGTAAGCTCCCTAAATTCAGCTTCTGTCACAGTCTGAGCAATTTGGAATGTATCTCTCAAGGATTCAGGACCTAGAAATTAAGAATTTTCTAGGGCCCAGCCAAGACATGCTTCAAAATTGCCTAATGTGTAAAGTATCCTCTGACAAAAAGTATGATCACTGCCTTTCCAGAGATGGCTGAGAGAAAAACACAGATCCCTATTCTTAGGCAAGATATCTAATGTGTGAAGAACGTTGCTGGGGACATTGCCTTGTTGCTTTTATCAGGAGGAGCTTGAAATCCCTGTCTCCTACTCCCCAATGGACTATGCTTACATCACACTAACTGGCAGCTCTGAGGAGTGACACTCCTCGGTTCTCATTAGAACTCCACAGGAATTAACTTAAGGTAGTAGGTTGGAGAGAAAGAAAAGAAGGAATGTGATCTGCACGTGGTACAGAACTGGGGGTTGTGCTGCCATTGAGAGGGACCTGGATGGGCTGGAGAAACGGGCAAACAGGAATCTCATCAAGTTCAAAAAGTCAAAATGCCAAGTCTTGTCCCTTGGGAGGAATAACTCCATGCAACAATACAGGCTGGGATCAACCTGGAAATCAGCTTTGCAAAGGATGCTTTCGCCCTTTTTGTGCTGTACATGTTGCTGGCTCATGTCCACCTTGTCTGTCAGCATTGCCAGCAGGCTGAGGGAGGTGACCCTTCCTCTCTACTCAGCCCTGATGAGATATATCTGGAGTGCTGGGCCCAGTGCTGAACCTCCCAGGACAGGAAACACATGGAAATACAAGGCCAGCAAAGTTCTGCAAAGATGCTTAAGGGCTTGTAGCATTTGCTGCATGAGGAGAAGCTGAGAGGGCTGGGAGTGCTCAGCCTTGGGAAGAGAAGGCTTGTGGGCATCATATCCATGGGTATGGACACTTGAAGTTAAACTGTTGTTGTGCAGAAGATGGAGCCAGACTCTTCTCAGTGGTATTTAGAGATAGCACAAAAAGTGAAGTGCACAAATTGAAACAGAGTGACTGAGCGCTGGCACAGGTTGCCCAGAGAGGTTGTGCAATCTCCATCCTTGGAGATTCTCAACACTTAGCTGGACATGACCATGGGAAACCTTCTCTACCTGAGCCTGCTCTGAGCTAGGGTGATTGGACTACAGAATCTCCAGAGGTGTCTTCCCACCTCAGCTCTTCTTTGACTGTTACTCTTCAGCCTGGTGACCAAGTTTATCACTTGGGGATTCTAGTCTTTGCTCCAAGGAAGAGTAAGCCCTGGAGAAAATGCACAAGCACTCTCTGGAAAAGGGATTAACTAGTTTTGGATTATTTGTTGAGAATTCTGATCTGCAGTTATGTTTCATACAATTTGGCAGAATAGCCTCCTTCAGCCAGTCTCTAAAATTTGAGAGGAGTGATCAGATTCAGCTCTTTGATAAAAAAGGTGTGCACTCAGGAGAGGATTAAATCCCATTCTCTGTATCCAGACTGGTTAAAGGATTATCCCTGCAATCTCAAAGGCCTCTAAACTGTAGAGAAAAAGGTGAGATTAATATATTTTGCTACCTTTTGCATTAGCCATACCTGAAACAGGTAGTTTCTGTGCAGATATTTGGGGTTTTTCACTGACAATTCTTTTCTGTCCTACTGCCCTTGTGCTCCCTTATGAAGTCTTGTGCAAAGATAAGACCACAGAGCTAAGGAAGTTTCTTTTGCTGTACCTAACTACTGATAGACAAATTGACAAATTTACCAAGCCCTAGGGGTTACTTGAAGCACCCAAGGATGCTGCTTAAAACTGCTTGGAAGTCCCCATGTTTTGAGCTTTCTGTTGAACTCTAGTAGAATACTTTCAATTTTCTTACCATTCTGCAGAACTCAGCTGATGAGATAATGTGAGAGACAAGACATGGAAAAATCTCATTTGAGAAGGAACTCTCTTCTTCATTAGATTTTCCCTGAGAGAGCTTGATTGATTATTTTTGCATTTAAGTAGGTAATATGGAACACTGTATAATTAGAGTGAAAATAGTAGATGTAGCCAAGAGGCAGAGTTAAAAACAAGCAAACTAGTGCCAAAACTGTTACATCACTATTGACGATTATTATCTGGCATCACAGACATATAAAACACTGCTTCTTCCCTGTCACTGCATGCAAAATTGTTTCGTCCTATTTGTCTTACCTTCATAGACCTAAAAACTGCAGGACCCATTCACACTGTAAGGTGCAGGATCAAGTAATTTAGAAGTTTACTTTCAACTCTTTCTCTTTTTTTCCCCTTGAAGCAGATTAATTATGGTAGAAGTATTTGCAGCAGCCTATCTGTCACCAGAAAATAATAACACAAGGCAGCTAGAACTGTAGGGGTAGACTTACTGGAAGGGTATTACATGATCTGACTAAACTTAACAAATTGAATTTGCTTTTATTTTGTTAAAAATCAGTTCCACAGTGGATTAGCTAATGAAGTGTCCTTGCGGTGACTGAAGGATGTAAACCAGATATAAGGTTTTTGAGCTGGTCTGTAGTAGAGATGTTTATATCTCACATTTTAAATAGACATAGGGGATAAATGAACATGCAATGTGTTTTTCATCAAACATGCCTAGGAACTTTCAGTACTTGAGAAACAGCGCTGGTTGCCAGCTGTATTTCAGATGGTCTCCTTATCGTGTAGATCTCAGTAACAGAGGCACTGTGCAGACTTGGGAGTTTTGTTGTAAAGGATCCAAAAGCCCCTGTTGTCTTTTGTTTAAAATAGCATGAAGCAGAAGTTACTGCTTTTACTAAAATTTTGCCAATATAAAACAAACCTGAGAATTCAGAAGTGGTTTATTCTTTACATGCTGAAAAGTCTCAGTGATTTTAAGCATTAGAGAGCAAAGTCTTGAGTCTGATATCTGATGCTGTTTTGTAACCATGAATATAGTGAATGTAAATGTCTCTTCTGCCAAAACTGTGTCTTACCACGTGAACCACCAAATTCCCCAGGGAACAAGCTTGGAAATTCTTTGTAAAAGGTAGCTGTTTCTGAAATAAGTAGGACAAAAGTGCAGAAGACAGGAAAGGGTCTTTTTACTAATCAAACTGGCTATTTGAACATACAAAAATGTAATTCTTGAGAAAGACAGGGACCTGAAGGTTTGTTCTTACTGTCTGAGCTACCCTTTGTGTTGTGAATTCTGAAGGGAAAAGATTGGAATATTTCTTAGTTGAAATCAATCTGAGATACTCAAAAGCAACTCTTGTTATTGCTATAGTTTACATCCATACCAGAACTATAAACCCCAAGAGTGTATTGCAAGTACATATCTACTTCAAGCCATCAGCAATTTTCAGTTTATACTGCCTAAATCAAATATTTATCTGTTATTAGAAACTGTTTTCCTGTGTCTTCATCCGTAGAATTAGTAGGCTGTAGAAATGAAAGTGGTTAGCAACTGTTTCACTGAGAATTTGCAAAAGATTAGGCACGTGCCCAGGGTCAGTTACTATGTCTCAGCTGGGAAGCAATAGCTTTAAAAAAGAGTGATTGTAGATTGCAGAAGACCTGATCACTTGCAGGTGAATACCAGTGTCGGTATTTGCACCTTGATATTTATATACTTTGTTGGGGTTCTAGTTGTTCCTTTTTTTTCCCTTTAAAGCTGGAGTATACTTTCTAATAACAAAATAAAACAAACAATTAAAAAAAACCCCAAGCAACAAATCAACCAAAAAAAAGATAGGAACCTCTTGCTCTATTTAAGCTTCCTTAGAATTCAGACCATCCTTTCTGAAGTCTCTCTTGCCCCTGATCCAACACACACTATAATAATGAAATGCCTCTTAAAAAATCAGGTTTTCTCCACCAAAACTGAAACTTAACACATAGCAGGAATTATATTGGTGGGAGAAATTAAGCGAGAGAAAGGAAGGAAAGAAAAAAAGACACTTCACTCAAATGAAGTACATTTTAATTACTTCTAGAAAACACATTTCCAGGAGCAGGAATCACAGTCAAGAATGAAGGGTTAATTGCATGCACTCCAACCTAAGAATTTTGATGGTGTATTAAAATATTACCTGCTAGAAAGGAATTTACAAATAGTCATGTGCTTTCTTAGTCTACCCTAATACTGCCAGAAACATCAGATAGTCAGCTAGTCGGTTGTCTAGACAGATGGCATATTCTTTCTAATTGCAAGTACAAGAAGCCAATTTGAAAACTAGGTTTTATGGAAGTAGGAAATGATAGAAAATGGACTATGCTCTCGTAAGCTTTTTTCCCTCTCATTATTTGAGACGGAATTGAAATCTTATGCACAAAATTATTCTGATTTCATCAACTATGAATATGTATTTTCCAAACTACATTGTTATGAACATACAGATCATATTTACAATGCCTGTCTCAAATTTAAGAGTTATTAAAAGTCATCTCTTTTGTAATATGTGAACTATTTCCAGTGTTAAAACTTGACTTAGTAGCCACAATATTTTCCAGCAACATTTGAGAGAATTGTGTGGGGTTTGTGTTTGCCAATGAGAAGGTACTGCAATGAGAAGGGAGTAATATTCCGTATGTATTTGTTGTTTGTTTTCTCATTTACACAGTCATCTACAAGAACTTTCTCCTGGACACTTCCTTGTTCTGGTTTTCCTGCTATGTATCAGTTTTGCTGTTTGTTTCAAAGTGAAAAGGGAGATGCTTTGCAGTTGTGCAAGATGAGGAATCACTGTGCAATTTAGAGTGCCTTGCCACTCACGTTCGGTTTTTCACCATATTACAGAAGAAGCTTTATTGTCCATTGCATCTTTTTCTCCGAAACCTTGTGCAAAGTGCACAAAAAGTTATCATCAGTGAAGTTCTGGAGTGTAACAAAATTATTCTAACATGCGTGGGACTTCTCATGTGGATAGTACCTGGGAAAAGAATTGCGTTCATGGCTATAGATCAGTGTGGATGTTTTCTGAACGATGCGTTGCTGTCCTGGGCATCCTAAACCACCAGATGTATTTTGCCCATGTACAACTTTCTAAACTTGCTGATAATTATAACTACCTGCTCCTGAGTCACTGTACCATGCATATAGCTGACATTAGGTTGTATACTTAAATTCAATACCCACCTCCTTCTGGATTGGGATGACAGTCAAAAAGTAGGTGTACTCTTGCTCCAGAAGTCATACTACGCCTTTACACAGGAAAACGTAGATGGCCTTTGAAGTCCTGAAACTAGGACACACTTCCAGTTGTTCATGATAAAACCACCCGAGACCATCCAGACAACACCAACACACTTCAGTGTGGAATCAAAAGATAAATTACCTGTGTTTGTGCTCAGTACTCACTGCAGTGTGTCTTCAAAAACAAGTTGCATTACTGGTACCACTGTGTGTATAATAATATCTCCTTCTGCATGATTCTCAGTGAAATCTCCAACATTCTGTTTCCCTTTCTGAAGAAATAAACTGTTGCAACACAGAAACCTGTCCTTATCATCAGAAGAGATAAGCAGTTGCAACACAAAAACCTGTCCAAAACCATCAGTATGGGTGATGGACAGTACCAGGTAACAGCCCATATCACATGGGTTATGGTATTTGCATAGCAGGCGGAAGGACAAACGCTAGAAAGTCCTTGCCAGAAAAGCTAAAAAGAGTTTTCTTGAGGTTGTGTGCTGGTGGATATGCACCAGCGATACAAGGACACCCGGCATACTCTGAAACACTTGCCAGGCCTGAGCTATGGCTGCTGTTCACCTACCATGTACCCTGAAGAGGACAGCCTGGGCAGCTACCCAACAAGACCAGTGCAGGCATTGTCCTGCTGCCCTTCCTGCAGCATGAGAGCCCATGGAGAACAATTTGGTGTGATCTTAAATTAAGACTGGAATATGTCATAATAATTGACTAATCTATTTCCCTATGCGTATATCTTGTCACCTCTCTTGGATGGGTCAAATTAGGTCCTTCTGGCCTCTGGGAAAGGAGGAGGGAGAGTTCCCCAGCCAGCTGCAGTGGAACAAAACGATGTCACATATAAATGCATCTACAGCACTGCGTTTCAGTTAGTCTGCATTACCTTGGGCCAGTATGTAAATGGTTGCTAGGCAGATTTAGGTTGCCAGGTAATCCTGTGCTTAATGCTCTCTGGCAATGTGAGAGCAGACCCTGGCGAGGAGAGACCGCCGCGTCGCGCTCCGTTTGGGCGCCCTGCAGCTGTAACGTGGAGATGGACCTCCCTGGGAATCCCTGGGATCACCCTGACTGCTCGGGTCCTGCGTATTATTGCCCCGCGGGAGCCTGCACTCACGGGGGTATCGGCCAGACCGCTTCCACGTTAGTTTTCACTTCCAAATTCAAGGCAACCTGAACCATCTGAGAATGTGCCCTGCAGTGAGCAGGGTGAGACAGAGACAGCTGTAAACCCTTGGATCCTCCCGCTGCAGACGCTGAAGTGCCACCCTGTAGTTCCCCCTCGGGAGTCCCCCGCCTGCTCTGTGTCCTGTTCCTTGCAGAGGGAACGGCACCAGCCCTCCACGGTCCCTGCACCCCTGCCCCGGGACGCTGCTCTGCGCTGCCGCCGACGGGAGCTTGGCAGTGACTTCAATGCGTCCAGGCGTCTGTGCAGGGTCTCCCGTTGTGCTTGGTCCTGTTATCAGGGACATAAAAGGAAAGAGGCACTTCTTATATTTCCCTACGTGACCCAGAGCAACAGCTCCATGTGTGGATTTTTTGTTCTTTTGGGGAGAAGGGAATGTAGGTGGGTCTAGTAAAATAAATTGCAGGACTTTTTGTTTTGATTAAAGCCATTGTGTAACTACTGCTTGTATTTTCTGTAGTCACATTCCTACAGCTACACTCACAATAGAAGGCAGCTTATTTTTAAAATGAGAGGAAGACTTGACAAAAGGTTACAGTAAAGAAAGAAAAGCTAAGGACATTGATAAGGTATCAGCCCTAATCCATACATCATACAGATATAAACCTGCTTAAAACTGTTACAATGATAATTTGCTTTCTCAAATGCAGTGACAGGGTGATGGAAAAACAATCCAAGGGTAAAAACTAACTATGTTTTCTGTATTTTTCTATGTCTATGTTTATGTATTTTTCTGTCTCTGGAGAAATGCCACATTCATGTTTAAAGCATAAAGTACAGTAAAGGAATAGATGGCAGTATTTAAAACATGCAGCTGAGCTCCAGAAACTTCTGAGGGCATTACTATAACTAACTGCAAAGAAGGTACTATTTATCTTAGGAGTCACTGGATAATGTGTAACATATACAGAAAAGAGAGGTACAAGGTCAGCTCTCATGCTTAGGAGCGCTGGTAGTTTGGAATTGGAAGTATTCTTTGTGAGGCCCTCTGCCATCCAACTTTCAAGAAAAAATACTGTGGCAAACAAATTCTTTCAACCTTTCCTTTCCTCTCTAATTTTCTGTGTAGGAAAGCAAGATCTTTTCATCTTAAGAGTGCCTGAAAACTAAGAATAGATGAAAGGGAGAAACGCTAAGCAGCTTCTTCCAGAAAAATTCCTGTATCTATAGATTCATGTGTTTAAAGTTTCAAAGGAACATTATGATTATCTAGTTAGAGCTGCCTGACTGGCTGTAAAACCTCACCAAGTAATCTCTCCATCAAACACATAACATCTGTTTGAGTAATTGCATACCTCTTCCAGAGAAACCTAGTCCTGATTTAAGGGCTGCAAGTGATAGATTTCTGCAGTCCTTACTCAGGATTTGACTCAGTGAAAACACTGGCATATTGTACTCTCTGTCTGTTAGGTTTGGAGCAACAGAAAGACGTACCTGGCTTTGAAAACAGGTCTGTTTCAAATCTCAATGAACAAACTCTACAGAATTTAAAACAAACTAAAAGGAAATGCATCATAAGAATACTTGTGCAGTCTTCTCTTTTGTAAGGACACAAAAACATACTCTATTATTTTTCTTGGAATTTTTAGAGAACATTGACTAAAATGATGAATTCCACAGGTGAATCTCTTTGGTGTAAAACTTACTTACTTTTTTGTTTCAGTGATCTATATGAACAGTTTCCAGGCCTCTGTAAGGCTAGAAGTCTTGATTTACATGTGGTAATACTCCACCTTTAGTATCTTTTTAAAGACCCTAATATAAAGAGACTTACAGCAGAGGCACTAGCCTTAAGTAGAGAGATATGTTCTCTCATAAGTGCCACAGGAATTCAAACTTTCATATGCTGATGAGACTTCAGGTGTTCAGATTTGACACCAGGGCAAAACGATCACAGAACTACTCGCTTACTGATAAACACCACAAAAGCCCTTAGGCTTAGCTCTGTGGCAGAAATAAAGATTAACTGGCATTCTGATCAATATATCTGTGCATGTGGTGGAAGCTGTATAAATACATTTTGTTGTTAAATATGATCAAGGTGCCTGATAAACACACATAGCCAAAAGATAGCATTTTCTTAACAGATGTGGATACAATATGTATGTTCACAGATCATATCAGGATGGGAACCTATGCTCATATGCAACTTTAAAGTACACACTGCTAGAAATTACTTGCCCTCTTTCAGACACATTAATAAATAATAGACAAATATTTCAGAATACAATAACATTACCAAAACATGATCATATTGGTAATCTTATTTTCCATGGTAGCAAACATCGGGCATACATAAGCATTCAAATTACGGCAACTCTTCTCTTTGAAATAATGGATGTTTCCAATATTCATTTGCACCATCTGATACAAGAATAGACTTTGCTTATGTCCAGTGATGCCCTGCTATTGCTTGAATTGACTCTCACAGCTGAAGGTCATGAAGCGACTCAGTGCCAAAACAAACAGATGAAATACCAAAAAACCACTTTTTAAAAATATCAACTTAATAAAATCAAGCACAAGCTCCTGAAAAAAGTGTAAACTTTGAAAACAGAAGCATTAGACATAGATTCTCAACTCACCTTTCAGAGTTACATCAACAGAAAAAGCAATCGTAATATCTGCACACCTAAATAAAAGAAGCTAGGATTTTACTTTGGGCCTTCACTCCCCTGTCAGATAGAGACTTCCTGTGTTACCCTGGATAAATTGTTTGGGACAAGCTTTCTGAAGGTATGTAAATAAACAGTGAAATTCAGTATTTTTTTCACTTTGTATTTTGATAAGTTAGTATGGTGCCCATGAAGCTTTTGCGAACTAACAGGTCTGACAGCCTGCTCTAGGAGAGTAGACTCTGTTCCCCCCTGTAATATGAGACTAATTGTACCTTCACTAGGAGCTATCAAATAAACACAGGACACATTGTGAGACAGTCATATTGTGTCATAATGTAGAGATATTTCAAGACTGAGTTAAGACAAAGGAAAGAAAATTTTCAGTTGCTGCATAAAGAATGTAGGTCTGTTCTGTAACTTGCTCCCCCTATTTCCACATGTCATCAGAGCAGAAAGAAAGAACATAATTCAGTTCTCATACAAAAGTATAAATAAGGTAGGGGAGAAGTCCTTGCACCAGAAATTGAGACCATGTAAATAGCTGAAATCACACAGCTGAATGTTGCTCAATACCTCCTGGAAGCTGCTCAGCACATCAGAATCAGGGCAGAATTTGTATATTTGTTTCAGACCTGGTTCTGAAATACTAAATTAAATGAATTATCTCAACTTACGCAGAATTACCTTGAAATCAAGAGGTCTAATTACACAAAAATCAGTCAGGATGGGAGGAGTTGCAGAGAGGCCACATTCATTTCTAGAAAATTGAAAAAGCTCTTCCCACAATGCACATCACATATCTACGATTAAGCTAATTGCTAACAGGAAGGCAAGTGTTTATTGAATGTGCTGTCTCAGAAGCAACATTTGGCTCAAGAAAACCCTTCATTTGAGGAGCCTGGAAAGGATATCAGGGAAAACCAATTTGAACATATTTCTTACAATCCTTCATATGCAGTTTCTATAAGCAACCACCAGAGGTGAGATAATGCAAAAGTGTTAGTCCAGCTTGACTGTCACAGATTCCATCACACACATAAGAAACTGTATTATAGTTGGAAAAGAGTATTCTCAAATTTCTGTATCATAAACTTCAACATTTGCACTTATCATTTTTTTCCTGCCACAGTGGACCAGTAAGATGATGAGAATCTTCATGTTGTCAACATAGATAGTGCAGACTTTATGAGATTGCTTTATGCCATTTAGCAGTTTAGCTTTGCTACGCTTTTTAGATTTAAAGAAATACAGTGATTCTTTGTACTAAAAGGCAAAAAACCATTCCTTATTCAAATTATTAAACTATGGTTAGTCCACTTTAATTATGGCATATAAAAGTGTTTTATTCTTTTCTTCAATCAGACTGGCAGAGATCACTTAGAGCATTCAACTAGAACAGTCTCAATAAAAACTAATTAAAAGCTCCTGTGAGTTTGAGCATGGGATCTGGTAAACTCAGTAACAAATAAAACATAATTCTAAACATTCATGTTTACAAAAAAATAATTACAAAATCTGAACAATAAGTTAATAAAGTAAAATAGTTATCTACTGTTCAGATATAAAACCCAGCAACTTAATTTACATATCACTATAGCAGACATGACAAAATCGTGAATAATGCTATTCACTGTCATAAGTGGTACTTCGAGATTTCCAACAGAAAACTTATATTTTAATTTTCTGTTCAAATACAGCCAAAAGTAAGAGGCAAAGCCAGCCTAATAGTAATCCAAGGTTCTGTAGGAGAAACATCAACCAGGGTCGCCGTGTCTGAATATGAGTCATTTCAGGAAGCTAAAAAAAGAATAAGACACCAGAATGAGAGCCAGATACATTCATCTGTGGGAAAAAAAGTTATGGGAAAACAAGGCAAACTTCATTAAAAAAACCCACAAAACTTTCAAAATGCTGAGCTTCTGACTATAGTTATTAATGTGTAGCATTTTCTGTACATTTTGACGAAGGTGATCTTGACAGTGAAATATTTAAATTAATCAAATTCTACCCACTTTTGTTCTTTTACTAGCAAGGACAAGAATTATAAACAAGATTCTGAAATTTGTTAACTTCTCAATAGTTTGTAGTAATTTTATACAGCTGTCTGAAAGGAAATGCTTATTTAGTAAAATTAGTGATTTCCTTTTGTGGGAATAAACTAGTAGGAGTATTTTTTGCTTCAGTACTATATATAGGGTCAGTCATGCTTTTTCTGAAATCACTGGCAACACTCCTATTTACTTGGGCTTTAGTAAATGTACAAGCAGAAAACAGGACTTTTAAAATATGCTTGAAAAAAATCATGTTTAGTATTTTTCTCTGTGAGTTTTAAATCAAGTAATGGAGCAACACTTGTTTATAATCATAATAAAAGCTACTTGCATTGACCTTTCTCTCTATACAGTGTATTTTATCAAAGGTTTAAACTAAATATGTGTCTAAACAGAGCTTGCAAAAATGATGCCTCAGGCTCAAATTCTCCTAATATTTTTGCTTTATGCAGGGGAAACACTGATGACTGCTAATACTGTCACATCAGCTCTGGAAATAAAGAGCAATAATCTGGTGCTGACCTCTGGTTTTGGCTGTGTGTTTTTTTTCTGTGCTTGAATAAAACTACTGAGTTCCTCTGCACTTTGGAGCCTCTTCACAGTAGCTGTAACAGCAGCAGCCACTGGGAGACAGTGGAGTGGTGCTGACCAAGGAGGTTAATGGGAGTGTTTGCTATGCTTGTCCTTTCCTCTGTCAGATGGGGGTCTCTGGGGCTGCTTCTCCTGCATTCTTCTTCCTCTGGAAGTTGGCACAGGCCCAAAACAAAACTGTACTGAAAAATCTGCCTCCGCTGTAAAGTTTTGCCTGAAAATAACAGGGAACCCCAAATGCCCTGGATCTTAGTTACAACAACACAGTGGTTTAAATTATGGTACAGAAACTTAATGTAGTTATATTTGATCAGTGTTCAAAGATAATCAGAAAATTTTAATCTAAAGCAAGTGTAAACACTTTAAAGTTCTGATGTAAACCAAAATCTGAACTGACAGTTTTAAGTGCTCAGGGCCTACAGGGTTTTTTGTGTACATAGATAAAAATTAAGACCTAGTCTGAATCCAGTCTAGATGTTTAGTCCTTCTTATTTATCCTTATAATCAGTCTATTTTGTCCTCTTTCCCAGTGCCTGAATGAACAAGTTCTCCAAACAGGGAAATTTTCTCCTCCCGCTGCAAGATCTAGTACTTTCATTGCTGTCGGTGATAATTTATTTATTGCTGTCAGTGACAATTTAGGAGCCACACACATGCACAGTAGGTTCCTAAGAGAATTTTCAAAAGGAATTCTTAGCAAGTAGTACTCTTTCCATGTCCACCACTGATGTCTGCTCCCTCTATCTAACCTATGTGCATGTTATCAACACAAACCATTTCTATAGCCATACCTAGTGTGACATCCCTGCTTCTCTGTTAAAATAAAATGGTTGCTGTCACAATATCAGCTATGGTTACCCAACTCTCTCTGAATAAAAGTGTGTGGTACAGCAGAGAGACTCTTGTTGTTTAAGAAGCATAGGCCTATTCAACTGGCAGATGCAAGCCACTTCACAAATTAAGGGAATATAGCACCACATCCAAGCTGTCGGAAGCTATCATACTTGCTAATGCTTCAAGTCTGTTGGAGGCAAAAGAGGTACTGCTAATCAAGGGACTGCTTTATTCCACTCCAGCTCATGTTATCATGAGCACACAAAAGATAAGAAGAAATAGGAAGCAGCATGCTGAAAGAAGGCATGAGAGGCTCTCAGGCATATACTGGCTAAAAAAGAGTTCTGCCAAGCTGGGCACATGTGGCATAGCTGCTGCACTGCAACAGTCCAGTAAATCAGTTTAAATACACCCTTATCTTCAAAATTGAAAACATTTTTTAAATTAGTCAGAGTAAACTTCAGTTTTGCGTAATTTCTTGGTGAAAAATGATGGATATAAGTGATTTTATCCCTTGTCCCTTTTACAGTTTCTGAAATTATTAGTCTATCCAGCTTGCTAATGGAGTTACAATGCCATTTGTAGAAATGAAAAATCTTTAATTAACCACAGAAGTAGTTTTCTGCTACTTTGTCTGTGGCAGCAGTCTCACAGTGCTGTTCTGTCAACAAACCTCCACTCACACCCCTCAATGTTCCTCAATGCAGAAACTAGTGACGCTGTTCAGTTTTATTTAACTGCTGCTCTGACAAGCACATGAATATGTGAAAGCCCATAAAACAAGTACTGAAAATTATAGTCAAGCTTTGTGTACTATTAAGTATTTGTACACCATTGGCAGGAGCACTGATAACTGCTGTTTGTAGACGAGAGTGCAGCAGAGAATAGAACCTATTTCTGTGCAGAAAGTTGAAAAATACAGAAAGAATGGATCATTTTCTCTTGAGATGTACTACACTAACATACAAAAATTTTCAGATCTATAGATGCCTGCAGTGCTACATAAATAATCTTTGAAATAAAATAATCCCTGTGATATTTGACAGTGACAAACAGGTGAGCCACCTGATGGCAGCTCTTTTGACAAAACACAGAGAAAGACTGATGAGAGCTCTATTAATAAAAAGAATTGAGAGAAATAAGATCCTCCCCTCTCTCTTCTTTCTCCCCTTCACATCAAGACCAAGATTATGATGACAAGCTGAGAACAAGGGAAAACATGTCCCTGTCTCTGCCTGGAACTATATTTTCTCTTGGGAGTTACAGCTGGCACATTGCTTTGAAGACTCAGGGAAAAACATGGTATTGTTCTAGGAGTTTGTGGATCCCTGATGGATGCCGATCCTACACTGAAGGAAAAATACGTGTACATCGTTCTTGGACCCATTAGTAAAACCATGCCTACACAGTTGGTAGCCAGCCTCACTTCCAAATTTCTCTGCCAGAACAAGCTGCATCTTGGTACACAGTGTTCTTGTCTGTTATTTACCACCTCAGTCAGGACTGCTGACACATCCACAATCCTTCGGCAGTTCCCTATTAAGCTCTTAGGTGCACTTTAAGTTCATTTTACTTTACCTACAATAGCAAAAATAGACAAAAATACTACCAATGTCTAAGATCAATTACTGTAAGTAGAATTTTAAATAGGTTATAATACTGGAATGGCATATCAGGTTTAAAGTATGATGCTTGAACCTGGTGAAGAGCATCTCAGGCATGAAGTGGTAATGAACACAAGAGGTGGTAATGAACACAAGAGACAGACAGCCTTGGGAAAAAACAAAGTAATAATTTATGAAGAGACTTTTTTTTCCTCCCTCTTGATCTACTCAAAACATTCCATCTTTGTGGAGGAGCTTGCAAGAAACTTTACATCAACACATGATGGTTAAAGAGCCCTATGACAAAGCTGGGCAGGCATTTAAGTTCTGCTTTCCTACAAGTGTAACACTTATCCATCTCTTCAATAAATTATTTGGCCTGAGGCATCTGCATGAGCTGTGATTCCTCCACATTTTGCTCAGTCCTTAGACCTTCCTCCTACCTTCACACTTTTTTTTCTATAGATAGATCATTGGTATTGAACTGGGAGTATGAAAAATACTGGGCAAATATAAAAAAGTTTAGGTAATCTGAATGCTTTTTAATTGCTTCAGAGCTCATTGAAACCTCCCTAGGACAGAAAGGAAGCATTCAGGATAAGCATCTTATATTTTAGTTCTGAAACAGCAAATTTGCATTGAAAAAAGGGGTGAAAAATATATAAAGAAAAGGGCAGAAAAAGAAAAATGTAACCAATTTTTTCAAGATCTTAAAAACTCCTGAAAGCTCAAATATACAATTTTTACTAAGTAACTAAAAATACATTGTTTAAAAGTCTTTAAAAGATTTTTTAAAAAATACTCTAAAGACATTATGCCTTTCTCTTATCTTACTCTCTTAATGGCCTTTACTTCCGCTTTTCATTATAATGGCACCTAGCATGAGAGTGACACAAAACAAAAGCAGATTACTGCTCGAAGCACTCCGCACACACAGGGCAGACAGCATGCTCTTCCCAATATGCCTATGAACTCTTTTTGTCTCTGAGTTCATCCCCCTGCATTTGTCTGACACTCACCTATGATATGGCTATGCTATAAGGAAAATATAAAAATAGACTGAAGTTCTCACCATTTCTGCTAAAGATAAATACAAGAACATTCCAGCTGTAATAGTAAAGATCCAGTTTTGAATGGATGGGTCAGTTGATAGAGAAAGGCCAATATAAAGTCCTAAGAATGCTGTTAGTGCACTTATAAAATTCATCAAAATTGCAATCTTCGTGGGGAGCCCTGTACTTAGCAGCACAGCAAAATCTCCTGCATAGAGAAAAAGACAGAAAATTTATTATTTATTATTAATTATAAATTATTACATTAAAAAATGTATTTTTAAGACTCCTGGTAATAAAATATGAATGAAAATTATTAGGATATGCACAAAGATAGTGAATGATGGAGGGCTGCAATTAAAATTCTATAGTATTAGTTATGAACTTGTCCTGTGGAAAGAAAAATCTCAAAACAACAAAAAGTCATATTGACTTGTACTTGTTTAGCTGTTCCTAAAGATAGCATACAGTATTGAGGAGTGGCTTTCTGTTAGTTCTCTGTGTTCCGTGACATTTCCAACTTGGATACATGCAAAAACGAAGTCACATGGTTTCCCAGAGTTTCTAAATCTTTCTCCACTGGGAACTTGCCAGTTCAAATCATGTGGGTATATTTGCAGCACGGTCTTTGAGTGTTTTACAGGTGCTGAAAGTCAGAGTAATCTATGCCCATCTGATCCCAGTTTGAGTTTAATTCCACTGATTTCAGTCCTAATCAACTGGAGTAAGTTGTACATCAGAATCCTATCACAGATTTTTCTTCTAAAATAAAAGATTTCATAACAGGCCCAGAGTAGAAGATTTGAAAAACTTTACTGGTGTAAAAATGCCACTTTGACACTGGGGCACAACTGCCCCAGAATTAAGAAGGTGTCTTTGGAGGTCAACTGTCAGGTATTTCAATTTTCTTTGCTATGCAAACAAGAGTGAGTTACTAGTTTTACAGCAGTCCTCCATCCCACCTTTTTGTTTGGAGGAGTTTTCTACGTAGCACATGAAATCTTCAGTCATTTAACGACAGAAATAAGAATCTGCAGTTCTCATCTTAAACTTCCCAATTTATAAACATTCGTCAACACAATGTCAGGAGCCGCTTCAGCCATGCTGGAAGTTTTACCACAGAAGGGCAGTATTCAACAGAACAATCTTCCCATCCTGTCCAGTAGTAAAATTGGTCATATACCTTTTATTATCTTATTGTTCTTGATTAGCAGCAAGAATGAGGGTAGCAAGAGGAATACTTGCTTCAATAGCTCTGCTGCATATTGAAACTCTTGGATAGCCCATTGTGTCAGGCATGGCCATTATGCACATGTGGGTCTTGCTTACAGTTTATTGGGTTTTGTGTCTGTACACATAAGAAGAATAGGTCATTCCTGACCTGATGTCATTTGCATTTGGAGAAGGTGAGATGGGAAGGCATCCAGTAATGAGTGCAGAAGCCTAGTCTTGTTTTTGTGAAGGGCAAAGAAAGTATCAGTCTCACATCATAATGTTATAATTCATGATGCTATAAGCAAGAATTCCCACAAATGTCATACAGGATAGAACTTTTTGGGAAACCTGGAAATGCAAAGCCAATCAAGAAAAATACACACATATATTTCTTACCCATTTCATGAGGAATTTCATGGCATAAAATAGCAACAGTCGTTGTCACACCTGTTTCTGTTGAGGATGAGAATGCTGCTCCTATTACCAAGCCATCAGCAAAATTGTGAAGACTGTCACCCACCAGAACCATTATTGCTAACAAGCTGATTTTCTTACCTTGGAAAACAAACAAACAGATAAAAAGCCCAGTTTTAACCCAGACAGATATTCCCGCTTTTGTTATGTTCCAAATGATTTGGGGGTTTTGGTGACTTTGCATATAAGATTACAAAAAATCATAATAATCAGAGGGAAATGTTGTTTATCTGCTTTGTCCTTGTTATTACACTTCCTTGAATATATTTGAAACAAAAAAGTAGGTTCCAGAACAATTCAAAATGAGATGCAAATACCAGGAAATAACCTCCTTATTCTTACTAGGTCAACTATTAGACAAAAAATTTGGTTTGAGTCCAGTCTCATGATGCATCCTGAGGGTTTCTATTAATCTTTCTTTATTTGATGAAATTCACACAAGTTTTCCTAGATGTTATGTGGAGTTCTTCCACGGTTGCCCACAGAATTGCACAGCTATAGTGAAGATAAATATTTGGTCTCACACAGCTGATTGTTTTAATCCTGTAAAGCTTGCTACTACTGAGTAATATTTGCAGGGTCTGGTTTTCTTATGCAGTTGTATTACAGTGAAAGATAGAAATGAAAGACAACAAGCCTAAGAGTGTCACTTATAGTACAGGGTTACAGCATACTTATATCCAATATTTGTTCCAATCAATTAATGGCTGTTATGCTCATAGTACTCCCATCTGGAGCACCACTCATGGGTGTAGATGGCTGTTTGTCTTTCCCATACTGTTCTGTGACCTTATTTTAGTGTGGAACAGTGTATTGGGTGTTCATGGCATCATGTCTCCTGACATGAGTGGAAAGGTGCTACTAGTAATGCAAGTACTGAGGTCAGGCTAGGGAATTAGGGACAGTCTCTCTGCCCAGCCTGTAAAAGAGACAGCTGGCTGGAATGCTGAACAGATTCACAGGGAGGGAGTTTATACCTTCAAGAAGCAACAAGGCTCCATATAGGTTCAATGTCTAAACTTAGAAACATATAATTAGCTGCCCTATCTTGTACTTTGTTTCATTCATTTTATCCACAATCTTCCAAGCAGGGCTGCCTAATGTCTGTCAAGAAACTCATCCAGCTTCCCTCTACACAGAATGGACAGAACACTTTGAAAAGGGTTGGTTTCACGCCTGAAGGAAATTATTTGGGCCCTAAATATGTATTTTTCTGAATTTTGGTAACCCCACATAGACATAATATGACAGACTAATGAGCAAATGTGAAGCTGCATAGATCTGTCTGATCAGTTATTACAGTTATTGCAAGGTTTCACTCCAGTAATGTTTCTCAGAGATGAACATTTTATAGTGATGGAGGAGATGTTTTTCTTACAGAAACTGGCTAGAATTGAAGTCTTCAGACTATTATAAAAAACACACAGAGCACACAAAAGCCTCACAACCGTATTCAGAAAATCCTCCCTAGTTGCCTGGGAGCTCTGTGGGTTCAGAAAAATTGGCAGGCTTGTTAGATTTTGCTGCCAGCTTACAGAGCCGGACGTGGATGTCCCCAGTCTGCACAGTTCTTTCTAAACACTATGGGCAGTTTATAATCAATAGTGTAGAGCATGAATTACGTAGAAATAATAGATTGCTGCGTTACATTAAGTTTGTGATTTGTAATATGCACTGGCAAGGTTGAAATCATGGCCTGCCCTGAGGTCTTATTAGTCTGTTTTGTTCAACTATCTGATTGTTGGAGGAGATATACCATGATTACTGGAACTCATTCCAATGTGTTGTAGTATAACACAGGGATCAGGTTAAAATTATGGAGCAATTACAGATTTAAGCTTTGTGAACTTATTTGACAGAAAGTTAAGAAGATGCATGTATAAACAAATCTGAATGTTTATCTTATCTTACTTTTAGCCTATTTTAAAGCAGCTTTGTTACTGGCAATCATCTCACTGCATTATATTCCAACAGAAACTCTTAACTATTAACTTACTACCTTAACTATTTCTACAAAGCCTATTCTTCTCCAACAAGAGAAGAAGTTACTCCCTGACTATCTAAGGGGATTGGCTCCTTTTGCCGTCCTGCTTGACAGGCATTTACAGTGAAGCTTTGCAGTTCTGGAGATGCCAGGCTTTTCTCTTAGATCTGCAGATTCCACTCAGTTTTGGGGAAGAAACACTTAGCTCAGTATCAAGGTACCCAAGTATGTTTATGCACTTAGCTATTTAAAAGAACTGCAATGAAACAAATTTTTGTAATTATGTATTCCCCAAAAAAACCCCCAAATAACCTCCCCTCCTTCCCTACTAAGGTTTCACTTATGGAGATAAGACTGAGGTATGAGAAAAAGTTAAACTAAACAAAGATTACTGAGAAACTATCCCAAATTTAGTTACTTGGAACAAATAACATTGAGATCACTAGAAGTTTGTTGGTGCTTAGCAGGTAATGATGACTGAACAACAAAAATATCTAGAGATGAACTATGTAGTCATGCTCAAACTGGCACTGGATTGTGTACTACTGGAGAGGTGAGAGTGAAGAAATGAAAATCCAGATTTCTAATGCTTCAGAAATAGAAATGAAGTCCACAAGAACAGAAGAGAACATTAAAAACCTGGAAGAAGATAATGACATAATTAAATAAATCACACTGATGACCTGAGATCTGACATCACAAAATAAAGGGGAGTTAATTATAATAAATAAACTGATTTTAATTAAAATATTATTCTCTCAGTTGAATGACTGCAACTCTACTGAATTCACCGAGGTCACAAAGTACAGTTAAAGGCAAAATTTGGTTTATACTCTATTTTTCTATTTTTACTAACTAAGCAGCAAAAAACCACAGAAAACAGGAGTTATGTGAAGTTTTGAGATGCAAACATACTATTCTAAAACTGAGAGCCATCATGAAGCTGTAATTCCATACCTGTAATTAATCATTACGGGTTTAAAGGGTCTATTGCTTTATTGTGTAAGAGAAGAAGGATGCAGAATTATATTAGCATAGTGAGCCAACAAAACAAATGTTTCACCACCTTCAGAAATGAAAGCCTGAGCTGAGTTTAAAATTATAAAAATATGTTTTGCATTAATTTTTGACTATTTCACTTTAAGCAAAGGCTTTAGAAAAGTAGATTGCAACAGTGAGACAGCAAATACTAAAGCAAAGACAGTGTAAGATTAATGAACTTCACAATTACAGGGTTGGCAGCTAAGAAGGTCTTTAAGCAGAGATTAAATTATGTAGCCAGGCGCCATGAGATGTGGTAATGTAGCACACAGCAAACACAGAGCTAAGCCAGCTGCACACTTTCAATTCCATCTTAGGTCTGAAGGATTTTCCTGTCTTGTTTAGTCTTTTTATTGATACTAACTTTTTTTGCTGATCACCTTGCTCTCTGGAGGAACTTCAGCAGGTTCAGAATCTTCTGGGCTTCTCTGGTTAAAAGCAAAGATAATGGATCAGTGTTAAGGGGCTCTTCCAGCTGCTGCCATAAATACAGGAAAATATCAACTAAGTTCAAGCTATTTGAATTAAAGATAGTCAATTGTTATTTGCACAGATATCATTAGAATAATTTACTGGCCACCGGCAGTGTGATTGGTACTGCAGAAACACATAAAAAATAAATCTGCCTCGCCAAGAGAGGGTTAAGTCTAATTCAGGTAGGAAGAAAGACATTCATAGGCGTTATTGTAGCCCAAGAAAACCACACTTCTGCTTGAATATACAAAAATCTGAGCCAAATGCAAGACTAAAAGGGAAATTATAATTAAAACTGCATATTTTGATTTTATCATGACTGGATGATTGTATTTTCTTGGAGAACGCGTCCATAGGATTTCCAAGGAAAAATAGGTAGTCTCTTCGGCACTCATGTTCTTCACAGTTTCTCTGTGAAAACACAAGACTAAAAAAGATCATCATCAGTAGGTTTCACCCCCTTTCAAAATATAGGGAGTTTTCTTCAGGGTCGTGCAGCCTCCAGTGTCTTGTGTCTTGGCTTTTAGCAAGGGCTCATCTCGGCACCAGGCAACACTAGCTGGGTATAGCAGCACTTGAGTACACTCCATAGTGAAATTTACCCTCATTTCAAGTGAAGAAGTGAAGAGAGAAACAGTGTCTGCTTCTTATCTTAGAGAGATAAGTTGATGCATCAGCCCTAACGTTTAATTAATAGATATTGCAATTGTTGGGAGAGAAGGGAGAACATAAGTAATCTCTCACTGCCCCTACCTCCCTGGGGCTTTTCTTTCTGATAGGAGAAATTATTAGAAAGTCATGTGAGGGAGAGAGAAGCCAAAAGACTTGTTTGCTCGAAACTAGAAAGACTGAATTTTAATTGCTAGGGTTTTTTTTTCCCCAAAAAAGTGTGTTAAACCTATTATGGCAGCCAGTGGAGTCAACAACAGCACAAGAGCGCTGTGTTAGGGACAGCAGCCACCACTCCAAAAACTGTACCAGAGATGTGCACTGGCTACAAAATAGGATATGTTTATTGGCTGGTATTAGCTTAGTTGTGATTAAAGATATGTGCTGTAGAAGCAGGAGGAAAGAAGGAAAACGAATTGTTTCTCATATTCTACATTTTAAAGGAAAAATAAATGTCTCTAATTCCCATGATTGCAGCCAGTCATATGAATTCCAGTAATTGTTCCACTTCTCCTATAATATTTATTCACATGCCACTTCTTTGAACTCTGAGTCAAAACTGCAAGACTAATTACTGACCTGAAGGATTTACAAGTTTTTCTTAGTCAACCAGTGTTTGTCTTAGTATTACTTACATGATTCTGCAAAATTGGCTGCTCTTGTGCAAACCAGCTCAGCCAGGCTAATTCATGTGATCTATACAGAACTTTGGGGGGATTTTGCAGCTGAGGGGAATGACATGATCATTCATTATCCTAAACAGGAAGCTATGGCGTGTCTCACAAAATAGTAAACATGCTTCACTCCTCTGTTTGCTCTGTTTTCAATTGAGAGTTTCCCAACTGTGTTTTGGAGATTAGCTGTGACTCATGAGGCTCTTGCCCACCACAGCTACATTAGTAAAATGTAGTTCACCTATGCATCTAGATACTGGATATAAACTGAAGAGATTTATATCTCTTTATTTATATCTCTATATTTATATCTGTTGAAAGAAAGAGAAAACAGGTAAAAAGTTATAACTCAATTTAATTTGCAAAGATTTATCTGTCTGGATACTATCCTAAGACCAGTATAAAAGTGTGTAACTTATAGGTAAGCACCATTCCCAGATATCCAGAGTGTTTATGTTACTCTTCAAATCTATGAAAAAATGCCCAAAAACTGTCCAGGATTTAATCTGTTCACTAATTGTGCACTTAACTCTCACTGCAGAAAATTCTGAAGTTTTTCCTATGGGAGAGTCTGCCTTTACATATGGTCAATGTTTAAAAAGAGAGGAGGAAAATCTTCGAGAATTTTATCAACAAAATGAATAACAATACAGGAAGTGTATTGTTATGTCAATCTGATACACACTTAAGAAGAATTACAGTAAAATATCTGTTCTTAATATCTCTGTGAAAGCTCATTATAAGCTTCAAAATCTAGAGATTCTTGACAATCATCTCAAGTAATAAACAAGAAATCAATAAAGACTGAAAAATAATACTGATTTATTACATTAATTTTTTTCATTTGTTTTGAGGAACAGAGAAAGAAGAATACAAATTCAGGGAAGTATGTCATATTGTTAACCTACCAACTGTATGGTTGAAGTAGATTTGCCTCTGCCTGAATGTTCATTTAATTCAGACTCCACTGGAAGATCATGGGAATGTCCCCAGTGCCCATTAACTAAAGAAAGGCCCTGCTGAATGAAGATGCTTTGCAATTAGTTCTGAAACCCAATGAACACAGGTGCAGCATTTCTCAGTCTTTTGTGAAAATTCAGCATTTTTAAGAATCATTTTTTTTCCAAACAAAATATATTGAAAAATATCACTGGCTGGCATCAACATATCCTAATGCTTATTTTGTTAAAAAACCCTGAAAAGTGGATCAGATAAATCAGTGACAACCACAATGGTTTGATAAAACTTAATTTATTTTAAAAAATCAAATTAAAATTTGAAGCTGACATAGATTAAAAAATTAACTCTGAGAATTCTTCTAGTTCTCAGTAGAAAAAGTTTAAAAATTCGTGGGATGATGATAAAATCCTTCTCTCAAACAAGTAACAAAAAGGAATCCTTTTTACCAAGCAAATAAAATACCACCATCATCAAAATAGTGTCATTCTATTAATCTCACATTATATTCTTATGGCTGACTCAAAGGTAGTGAGAATAGGGAGTCATTTCTGCATATCTAAATGAGGCCAGTCTTCACACTCTCTGTAGAACAGAACAAGCAAAGGTTTAGCCTTCTTAAGTGACATTAAGATTGTCTCTCATGCTTAATGAGCCATCACATTTTGTGTTACATTATATCCTTGTGCATAATCATATTTTCAGGCTCCAGCCACAGTGAAATAAAGTATGAGAATTACTGTAAGCATGGCAGCGAGCAAGGAGATGTTATTAATATAAGATTGCGTCCTATTGACTGCAACACATATATTAGATTTTCAAGTCATTGGGATAGGGATTAAAAACAATCTGGAAATTTTAAGATATCGTTCTTGAAAATATCTTATGCTTGCATCTATCATTCTATTACATCCTTCTCCTCTTCAAACAGAGCCTAGAGCAAACAACTGTCTTTACTATTTCATATGGATACACACTTTTCACCTGCTCCAGTGTGAGTCATGAATGCAGGCTTATGGAACACGTTCGATTAACTGTTCCCTTCTTGAGTTATAAATATATGGAACACACTCATGAAGCAAGCACAATCCACAGAGCAAAGCAAAATAGAAACTGAAGGTCAGTCTAGTAGGAGCACATTGGAAGCAATTATCAATGCTTCATTTAAGTCACAGAAATGATAATTAATTTCCACAATCATTTTAACATTCTGTGCACTTCGAAATCTCAAAATACAGGCATTTTTTTAAAGGGTGAATTGTACAAAGCTTTACCTGGTCACAAGGTGTTACCAAAAGAAAGAAACACTTTTCTATCAGAAAAAATCCATGAATTCCTCCAATTATTCCCAAAAGTTTCCAAATATATTCTTTTCCCTCATAGAAATGTTCTGTGTCTTGTGCTTCATGTTTATGTAAACCAAGAGTCTGAAATAAAAGAGATAAAGTTAAAAAAAATTTAAATGGCAATGTTTTAATTTTTTCTAGAGCAAGCCATAATGTGTTAATTCAATTTATTCTCAGAATTTTATTTTCCCAGCTCTTTCAAAGTTAAATTGTGTTTTTTTGAAATAATCAGCTAAATAAGAGATGATTAAATGAATTATTATTATAAGCCTCTGTTACACTTCTTCATCTCTCAGTGGTGAAAGTAAGAGTATTTTTAGGGACAGTGTTATGAAATCACTATTTATATACATGAAATATATTTTGTTTGCAATATATTGATGTTAAAATACTACAAAAAATTACTTGCATCATGTTAATATGTAAACTTCATATTGAAAATAGATAAGGAGCTACTGGAGAGGGTCCAGTAGAGGCCACAAATATGTTTTAGGGGATGGGAGCATCTCTCTCATGAGAAGAGTCTGTGGGAGCTGGGCCTGTTCAGTCTAGAGAAGAGAAGTCTGAGAGGGGATCTCATCAATGCATATAAAATATCTCAAAGGTGGGTGCCAAGAGGGTGGTGCCAGGCTCTTTTCAGTGGTGCCCAGCAACAAGATGAGGAGCAATGGCCATAAACTAAAACATAAGAAGTTCTACCTCAACATGAAGTAGAACTTCTTTACACTGAGGGTGGCAGAGCACTGGCACAGGCTGCCCCGGGAGGCTGTGGTTTCTCCCTCTCTGGAGACATTAAAAAACTCCTTGATGTATTCCTCTGTGACCTGCTCTACGTGATCCTGCCTCGGCAGTGGATTGGACTAGATGATCTCCAGAGGTCCCTTCCAACTCTAATTATTCTGTAATTCTGTAACTCTGTGATTCTGTGAAAATAATGCATCAATTAATTAATGCATAATTAATGCAAAAATGCATTTGTATTGGTGGGTTTGCTTCCTTTTTTTCCACATTGTCAGAGCACAGCAGCCCTCCCTCTCTCTGAAAGTGAGGGCTCTAAAGGCTACTGGGTGCATCACTTAAAACTGGTGAAGGAGAATACTTCCACATTTAAAAGGTGTTGCTGAAAGAAATGCATTTGTCTGACACTCAGTGAGAATTGCCTTCCTTAAAAAACTCCCCCAGTTTTGCTTTCAGAGATGATGCATTGCGTATGAAGAAAATATTGACCAGAATCTCAAGTGAAGCTGTGAAGCTCTCTATGACCAGTAGAAGTCTACTCATAACATATGTGTCATATCAGAGGAGCCTCTGTCAAAAATAAATGGATACACAACGGAAAATTTGGTTCTGTTTTGCATGTTATCCTGTTCTTAAAATTTAGATTATGAATTTAGGAAAAGATCATGGTACCCATTTTATTACACTTCTAGGCCTCAGGATTAATTAGGCTGATAGCTCCTGGTTCTCTAGAACAATGT
Organism: Rhagologus leucostigma; assembly: GCA_013397725.1. Taxonomy (NCBI): domain Eukaryota; kingdom Metazoa; phylum Chordata; class Aves; order Passeriformes; genus Rhagologus; species Rhagologus leucostigma. The sequence continues at coordinate 1,317,833 of VZTD01002528.1, read as the reverse complement.
GTGGAGAGGACTGTGGATGTCTCATACAACCTTTGAACAATTTCTCTTAAAATATGCTACAGAATCTGCCTCATGAAAGAAATTAATACCCATCTAGAACTTGCCTTGCACAGGACTTGTGAGGTTTACGAAAAGTTTTTTTGAAAATAGGAACATCATTTTCTTTGAATTCATCAGTCGTAGATTTCTACTTGTTGTTATTTTTAATCTCTCTCTGGGCTACAGAGTGCAAATGTAATTGGAGTGCTGGGGGGATTTCAGGGAAAGCTTTATTTATAAACTGATAAGCATTATCCAGGTTTAAATGAAACTTTTCTCTGTGTGTGTGCACACATGTGTTAACATTTTAAAAGCACTGAAGTGTCTATTACTTACCTGAGGAATAAGATGTAGCAATGCATCTCCAGAAAGGGTTCCAACAGCCAAACCAACAAACAGCTGTAAAATGAGTGTATAGATTTCTTGACAGGAGTTAAATAAAATGAGAGTTGTACCAAACATAGATCCAATAGTAATAAGTAAAACAGCAACAGTGCTGTAACCATATTCTGTAGGGGAAAACAAATGAAACAAAACAAGGGCACCTTTAATCATCCAATATTTGTATTTGTGTTTGAATATTTGTTTTGTATTTGTAATTGTTTTCAAGGGTATGTTTTAATGCCTCTATATACAAGCACACAGGAGAAGTGATTCATTGTGCCACTGTGTGATTTCAGCTGGGATTAATTTTCCTAGTATCTGGTACAGTGCAGTGTTTGGATTCAGGATGAGAATAATGTTGATAACACACTGATGCTTTGGTTGTTGCTGAGTAGTGCTTGCTCTGAGCCAAGGGCTTTTCAGTCTCGTGCTCTGAAAGTGAGGAGCTGCACAAGAAGCTGGGGAATGGGGGGAACACACCTGGGACAGCTGACCAAACCGGCCAAAGGGACATTCCACACCACAGAACATCATGCCCAGTGTATGAACTGGGGGAGTAGGCCAGGAGCGGCTGATTGCTGTCCAGGGGTGAGCTGGGCATCAGTCAGCAGGTGGTGAGCAATTGTACTGTGCATCACTTGTTTATCTTGGGGTTTATTTCTCTCTCTCTTTTTTCTTTTTTTTGTAATGTTCCTTTCCATTACTAGTTGTCATAGTAGTAGGAGTAGCATGAATTGTATATTTTACTTTATCTCAATTATTAAACTGATCATAGCTCAACCAATGGCTTTTAACCTTTCTGCAATTCTCCTCCCCAGCCCCTGTGGGGGAGGCAGTGGGGGAGTGTGCAAGTGGCTACTTCATATTTAGCTGCTGTCTGGGGTTAAGCCACAACAACCACATAGATTTTTCTAGTCATGTGTGATATAGATGACAGAATTAGAAGCCCAGAAAACATTTTTTCAGGCTTTACATGTAATAGTCTGGTGCTTCCAAATTTCAGACCTTAAGAGCTAAACAGACTGTAGCTATGCAAATTACAGACACTCAGAGCAGCACAGTGAATACTGCTCTGCATTTGCTTCCTCTTTTAACAGATTCGTACTTGAGATCCTATGTTCTCACATGCCACACCTGTGTATCTTTACAGTCAACACCACATTTTTAACCAAATCCTTTTCTGTAAACAAACAAAGGCCTAAAACCTCAAATGAATGTAGGGGTCTAATTTAGGTTCTAAGCATAAACATTTTGGTTCAAATTGTATTTACAAATCTGCTGTGGAAATACATCCCTTTAGTTAATACACCAGGATCACCAGGATCACATATTTTTCCCAGATTACTGGGATTTTTTTGAATGTTACTCTTCTAATTCTTCAGAGTTACATGCTGCTCACATTTCCAACCTTTTGCACAGCATGAATCCTGATTAATTTGTATGGAAGTCTTAAAATGGGAGGTAAAACACTGATAAGAAACACACATAAAGGAATTAATGCCAAAATATTCAAAACTGTCACATAATGTTTCAAACTTTAAAAGCAGTGCAAGTGCTCAGCACCTCATAAAATCAGACAGTTAATTTCACAGACTGCACATCCAAATACAAGAGTATAGTAGATATATATGGAAGATCAAGCCTTGGTGGCTTAGCCAAAACAGCATAGCCTGTCAGTAAAATAGAACTCAGAATAAAACTAATGAGCCTATGCTCAGGTCACTAGGTCACACATAGGTCAAACATGGAGTCCTTTATCTGTATCTAGACAGCAGAAGTGTCTCTGTGGTCATGGAAACCTTCCTTTGTCAAAAAGCACAGGGAATGGGCTGCAGAAAGTGCTCTTATGAATTCCATTCTGCACCTGAATAGTTCAGTTTTTCTCATCTCTCACCTTTATGAGATCACTAAAATGTCATTGATTGGGCTGATAGCTTCAGACTTGGAAGAATCCCACTTAACAGTGAATTTTTCATGAACCCTGCATATGACCTGGGTAAGTTACTTTCTTTTCTTTCTTTTTCCCTTGATTCTCGATCTGAAAAATGGTCATATCTGTGTAGCACAGAAAAGATCAAAGCCGTAAAGACTGCAAGGTGTTCAGGTAATGAGAAGAGAGATAAGATAAGAAAGAAGGACTGCTGCCTATTGAAAACCCATCATGATTCTTCCTATTCTGTACATCTCTTTCTCCTATAACAACTCCTGAGATATCCATGAGTGTTCTCCCATGGTTTTTAATTATGGGATATCCACATGTGTCCTTTCATGGTTTTTAACTCATGTGCTGTTCCATAAGGATCATTGGGCAGCAGGACGTGGGGAAAACTTACTAGCTCCAAAAAGACCTAATTATCTAAAGCTGGCTGTGTAGATAGTAGGATAAAGGTATTGAAGACATTGATTTGTAGCCTAAAAAGTGCTCCCCTAGATGCAGGCAATTATGTTTAGATGCCCATTCCTTTTTGGGCATTCCCAAATGACCATATCCCCCACCAAAATTAATGTCTCTGGTATTACACCAGCACACCTTGTTTTGTAGCCACTTCCCAGACATCACGGGGTTAAAGTAAGAAAAAAACCCAGAAAACACATTAGGAAGCCCTTAGGTCATCAGATCCAGAGTTTTCTTTTATAAGGTGGACTAAAGATTCATTATAGGAGAAGTGGAATCCATGGAACAGATGGGGAAGAAATTACTGGAAGCAGAGGCATGTGAGGGCTACAACTGCAAGTGGAAACAACCTGATTATACTCTACCTCAGTTCTTGTTCCAGCTCTATCGCACAAGTCCTGCTGCCCTGTTACTGTATTTCCGGATATTTTTCTTACCACAATAGTATCCTCAAAGCTTCTCTGCTATAAAATAGCTGAAGCTGAAACACCAGTAGCATTCATGCAGAACTTATTACTGCCCAGCAATCCACAGATGAGGACCTGTTATTGCCTGCTGGCAATATCAAGCAGTCCTCTAACAAATGAAGAAAATAAAGTTTAAAACCTTACATATTGAAATATAATTCCAAATACTATAAAATAAAGACCATTGAATACCTTCACTTCTCAATATTATCTGACATGTATGCTATGAAACTACAGAATGCATTAATTACAGAGAGCATAAATCCCATTATGTTTTGGTTTATTAATGAATAAAATGTCTCCAGAAGTCCTTGCACCTCTTTATATGAATTTAAATAATAATTTATTAATAAGAACATAACTCACTTTCCAGAGTTGTTGGTGGAAGCTTTGTCTGCTTGAAGTCAGGAAGCTGACATGAACAACTTAAAAGTTGTTGAATGATAGCTGGACTGATTTGCTGGAAGTGGTCCTTAGAAATGGAGGAAGAACTGTTTTTCAAAAATATCTTCACAAGTTCATTGGCAGAGAAACAAACCTTTGTAGAAAAGTATATACAGTTACTGAACATGTTGCATATACCTGCATTTAATTTTGAGGTTAAATATAGAAACTTAGAAGAACACAGGGCTGTCCAGCCTAGAAGAAATCTGCTATATATATACTTTCTTGCTTAAATTAGTTTAATTACTTCGATTACTTCTTTTTTTTTTAGTGTAAACTTGATACTACTATATATTTCAGAAAGACCAGAATCTTTGGGATAAAGCAGCTCAATTTCTATTGAAGCCACTTAGTGTCATAAAGATCTTACAAAATAATATCTCTCAATATGTTACTGTCATATGTGTTAAGAAAAATGTTTTAATGCTAATATGAACCATATTCTTAGCTATTCTTGTGAAACTGCATTATTTGCAGTAATAGTGCTATTAATATAAGATACTGCGTACGTCAAAGCAATACTGAGATTTGTCCTTGTACTGGATCTTCAGTAAAATATGGTAATAAGTTAGCTTTTTTAATTCATTAAATGAGGGCATGCCAGTAAACTAGATGTTACATAGTCTAAAATTGGTCAAAAGATGCTTAACAATTGTATTATTAGAGGTACTTCAGAATTCCAACTACTTTTTGTTCTTGTTTGGAGCATCTCTTTGTCAAGAGAAGCAATTTTTCATGGGAGCATTTATATTTCAAAAATTTTCATGAAGAATTGGGTTTTTCTCTCCAGGATGAAACTTCTAGTAAAAACATGAGCAGTTAGCATAAGAAAACTTCTAGTGGAAATTTCTGTAAACACTTTTAAACAGAAGAACTCCAGATCAAATATATTATGTTACTTAATGGAATAATCTTCATTTCTTAACCTCATCTGATGAGCAGTAATTCAATATTTAAAAAAAAATTTCTTTCATTTAAATTGGTCTGCATCTGAGACTCAAGGGATTCCTAAATATTCTTTCTCTCATTACTGAAGCTTAAGCTTCTTTTGAAGTTGTTAAGTATAATTACTTTTAAGTAATCCAGTTAAAACCCAACACAATCCTGCCTTTGCTCATCCATTAGTGAAGTAAAATATGCTTTGTGGTTCACTAAGAAACTGAATTAATTGAGCACTGATACATTTTTTCTGAAAACCACATTCAAGTCTTCAGGATAACAGGTGATCTTGTCACCTGGACCAAGTGTGTTCTGCCTTCAAACAAAGGAGAGCATGAAGACAATTTAGGAGCTACCATATTGGAAAAGACCTTAATTTTGCCTGTTCTAGGCAGTGGTTTTGACTCTAGAACAAGGTAACACTGACATGTGGTATCAAGTTGGAAGACTAGCTTGTGGCTAGTTATGAGCAGCACTGCTGACCAGTCAGAGCACGGATGATATTGTTTAACGCCTTCACCAACAGCTTCAGTGATGGAACAGAGTGTACCAGATGGCATTCACGGGTGAAATCCAACTGGGACCACTAGTCAACATGCTGACGAGTGTGGCTGCTGTTTAGAGGGACCTTGACAAGCCAAAGAAATGGGCTGACCAGACCTTCATGAAGATCAGCCAAGTCAAATTTATGGTGCTTCACACACAATAACCCCATGCATCAATAAAGGCCAGGGAAAACTGGCCAGAAGGAAGGTAGGTTTGCAGAAAAAAAGCCCTTGGGGTGGGTCCTGACAGGAAACTTGAACATGAGCCACCAGTGTGCCCTTGTGGCAATGAGCACTAACTGCACACTGGCTGCAAGAGTGGAGCCAGCAGGTACTGGAGAAAGAATATTGCCCACCACTTAGGACATGTGAGTCCACATCTGGACTATGTCCAGCTTAATAACCAGCAGTACAAGACACTGGCAAGTTGAGGGAGGTCCAGTGGAAGGCCACCAAGATGGCTAGGGAACAGCAGCACAGGATCTGCCAGGAGAGGCTGAGGGACCTGGGTTTGTTCAGTTTGGGAAGAGAAGGGTTGGTGGGTATCTTAAGTCTTCAACTGTCTAAGGTGGTTTATAGGGAAAAGACAACCAGAATCTTCTAGAGGCATACAGCAAAAGAATGAGAGGCAAAAGGTATTAGTTGCAGAAACAAAAACCTCCAATTTTCTGTAATAAAGAAGTCCAACAAGATGAGGGCAATAAAGCACTGGTACAGGTTTCCCAAAAAAAGAATGTGCAATCTCTGTATTTGGAGACATTCAGAATTCAACTGGACATGGCTCTGTGAAACCTGATCTGACTTTTAAGTTGGCTCTTTTTTGAGAAGTAGGATAGACAAGATGAGGTCCAGGATTACTATTAACCTAAATTTTAATATGAATTTATTACCAGGAATTTTCAGTGAAAAGCAAAATCTCATCTGTAAAAATAAACTGTCCACCCATACATAAAAAAATAGCTGTTAAGGTCTATTTAGTAAAATGTTCTTGTAAGACTTGGGGCATGAGGACCTTCATCTTTTCCTGATGCAAACCCCAGCCTTACAAGCTTTTTAACATAAGGAGGCAGAGAACTGTCTCCATTAGAAAAGCAAGTAGATGTGTAGTCCTGGAGGATGTTATCAAAGAAATAAGCAAATCGAATTTGCATATTTTCATGTGAAAAACTGGATGGATGGATGATTTGGGTTTCCAAAATCCATGTTTGTTTAATGAGGAATAGTAAATGAATTCATAGACATTGTAACATAGTTTAATGGAATTTAAGATTATTTATCTTATTAGATCATCTGCCACTTACTTTTTTTTATATACATTTTTAAATGTAGAGACAATGATGACTTTAAGAGAAAGCAGTGACCCTTTTTCTGTGGTAATGTTTCAAATAATAATTCCCATATAAAAATTAAATTACACATCTTAATGCAGTTAGCAAACACAAGCCATAAATAAGTCAATGTCTCGCATGTAGCAGAATCTGATACTAATGAAGCACAATGGCTATCATAGGTGCAGATAGCAGGAGACAAAATAGCAACACAGCAGTGAAACACAAAGTGTTCTAATGGAATATGTCAAAGAAAATAGGCATAGCTAAAAAGAAGAGGAATGGAAAAAAAAAGTGCTGAGAAACTAGGAATTCATACAGAAGAGAAATTATCTTCTGTCCAGACTTTTCTTTGTGATTTTTTTTTTATGTATACAGAATATTTGGCTCTCAGTTGACTGCTAAGACTCAGATAATGCCCCTGCACTCTTATCTTTTGAGTTACAGTTGGTCTCAGAAGTTCAAGCAATCAAAAACTGAGCTTTAAAAATACTTCAATTGCTGGAGAACAATTTTACTTCTTTTACAGATGGTATCACTACTGACTTCTGTCCTTCATAATTTCAAATTCATTGGAACGTATTTAAAATGACCTTAATTTAAAATTATTTTGAGACCCCATTAACAGCCTCATTATGCTGATCAGCATGACCCTTTTTTGCAGTCAGCGGCAAAGAAATAAACGTATTGACAGAGTATGCATTTAAAATGCAACACAATTACACAGATAAATATCTATAGAATAGCATTTAACTAGATGAAATTTGTCTCAGTTCCCCATCATAAAATGACCACACAGCAAAAGTCAATTGCACATCACTCAATTCTCCTAAATGGAGAAGAAACATTGCCACTGGGTTAACATAAATGGTAAAGAACTGAAAACAATAGAAGACTGTTCTTTGAAGTATATATTTCAAATGTATACATCAAAATATATACCAATTATATGCTTTGAAGTCTCCTTTTTTGTCTAAGGAATGATACCCAGTCTAAATGATGGAAGTCAGTTACCATCTTGATAATTGCTCTAAACAAAATGTATTTATTTTCAAATTCTTAGGATAAGGATAAAATCACCTGCAATAAGACAGTGTCCTTCAAAGTCCTCAGAAAGGATACTGGGGAGTAGCTAAGGCCCTGTTTTACAGACTTTATGCTTTCTAAAGAAGGCTTCTGGATTCCATAGATGGTTATGAAAAGAGTTTGGAAATGCCCAATCTCCAATTTACAGAAGCCTTTTAAAAGCAGCTTACATAGAAACTTTAACTTACTTTGTCTTCCTTAGTACAAAACAATTCTTCTTTCTACCAGGTCACTTAAGGGGTCCTAGAAACTCTGTGACATACGATCACAAGAAATCTCTAATAGCTGTGTGAAAATATCAAAGACATGTTACTCCAGTCCCTGTGTCTTGAAGAAACACCTGATTCTGTGTAACACTGATCATTGTTATCCCCTTCCAGTGAATTTAACTGCACATTCAACATCCATTAACTTCTTTCCCCAATTAATATTTAAACAAATATAGCTACATAAATATGTATTTTCATCAGTATCTACATGCCTTTTAGAAACTAATACATTTTACCTCAGAAATATTGTATCATTTTCAAATCGATTTAAACTTCTGTCACTCAAATTCTGCCACCAACACCATAATAACATAAAAATAAATTAACCTGGTCCCAATCTGTGTTAATTTCACGATCTTCAAAATAGCCTTTCAGATAGTCTCCTTTTGTATGGTTTCCTTTTACTGGAATATTTCTTCTTCCAATATCTCTGATTGCCATACTGTAACGTCTTCTTTTGTGACTGTGAAACTGTCCATTTACAGTGCAGGTCTTTTTGGCTGTAATCACATTTAGTAGTTGTTCTAGTTCTAGTAATTCATTAAAGAACAGATAGGTTACCATGGGAAAATGCACACTTAAAGACAAAACATTTCAGAGACAATTTTTTTTTCTTTTTGTTTGTTATAACATTAATTCAATTCCTCATTTTAATACTATTTTCTCAGTTTGGTTCTGGAGGAAATTTCTGCTTAACAGCTCTGGAAGTTCCAGACACCCAGCTCCTCAGGCTTTCCTTCTTTACATACCGCACTCAGAGGTTTTGCCTATGACTGTCTCAGAAGAAAACGGATGTGACTGAAAGGCAATTCGTCTTTCATTTAATCATCATCTCTGACAAAGTTCTCCAGTCATTGCTAAATAACTTCACTGTTCTTAAAGTTTTCCTAAGTAAAGGGAACTCCACACTAAGCTGGCACAGCCAGGTATTCGGATCAGGAGACAGATCCTCTCTAGGGTGTCCTGAAATCAATCTTCAGGATGCTCTGCTGCCCTTGCACTTCAGAAGTGTAACACAGGACAGCAAATTTTCTGTTCCCTTTGATTAACTGGGAAGCATGCCTGCTCACAGCACTGAAACAGGAAGGAGAGAGCCAGGATCCCTAAGCCAAATCTGAGATCATGCACGGATGTACCTCATGACATAGCTTGGGTGCAATGGGTGCTTCTGCTGATGGAATGCCCGGTTATTTGAGGGGGCAGGCCCTATCCTATCTTACCACCTTCCTTCACCCCTGCATTTTCAAACGAAGCCATAGTGATAATTTCTGTACACCTTAATTTTTCCATTAAAAAACAAGCGGTCCACAAATTAATTTTAAAGAAATTTAGATTAATGAGAATGTTTTCATGTGATAATCCTCTATTTTTTTAATGTTGTTACTCACAAAATGCAAATGGTATAATCTTAATCATAAATCTCACAAAAAGATTTCTGATAAGATGCTTCACTACTTTCTTTCAGCTGCTTAAACAAACAGATCTGAATGGAGCTGCAGGTATATTTGTTTTCCAAATGTAGTAAAACCTAATTTTCTTTTTTCCATGTTTCCAGATTTTTGCTCTTTCTTGAAGTTACCATTAAGAATTTAAATAAATTTAAAGGGACAGTATAATTAGCTTAGACTTAAAATGTACTTACTCTGTAACAAACTGGTTAAGCATATTTTTTTGTTTTTCTGAATGACATCCTAACTCCACCAACCATACAGTCCTGCTATCATCTTCACTGGGGCCCAGATTTCACCATATATAGATATTTAGTAGCACTGTGCTCAGATGGCTTCATCCATTCTTGTGAGTTAATTATTTTAGAAGAACTCCTGGGCAATTTTAAAGGAAGGGCTTTGCTGCCAAACCAGTTTATGTAAGTACAGTCTAGGAGCTCCAGTTCAGAGCTAAGGATTAGTATTTTTTAAAATATTTATTTCTGTGATTCAGTGCACCTCTGTGTAACCTACAAATGTTAAAAAATGTTTTTACCTGTGCTCAATTCAACTTTTTAATCTGTTTTAACCCATACTTAATGTAAGTTTTAAAAAGTTCCTTGAAAAGCTTGTGAACTTTTGCTGCTAGCAGTTGCTGCAAACAAGGAAAAGTAGATGTCTTATAACTACCTTCTAAATCCATACTAGGCCCCTGAGTTGATGGTGTAGCTTCTTAAACTGCTAAGCAGGCACAACATTTTACAGAAATTAATAGATTCTGCTGCTGAGAGCTCAACATTAGTTTTGTTTTGTTTCAGGTGTTTTGTTTTGTTATTTTTGGACTGCTTAGAGCTCTCCTATACTCCTATTTATTTATGGTTAAGTAGCATTTCTGGTAAGTCCAGCAATAAATTTTCCTGAAGAAAATGAACTTTGCATACTCCAGCTTACCTGTCACTTGGAGCTCAGTGGTACTATTCAGAGAATTAAAAATATATTTTATAAAGAATTCTGGGGAAGGCAAACTTGCTTTCCCCATACAGACTCCTTGGAGAGCCAGAGTAAGGATTAAAGCAGCCAAGCGTGGAAGAGTGTTTTCATCAGCACCATCTCTGTCCATTATATCAGCATTTTTCTCCAGAGTGCTCACATCAACACACTGAAATCAGGAGAAAACAGCATGAAGACAGTCCTGGTCACCTCCATTTAAATAATCAGAGTGACAGGAGGAGAAACTGGGGAGAACAATTTCACAGACAGCCAGAGTAGAAAAAATGCTAAGATGTAAGCTGTAATTGCCAGCAGGACAGCTAATCAAAGGACATTTTCAGGCAAACAGGCATAGAATTAAAAATCCTGAACATTTACTCAGTGTCTAATGGGGAAAAAGTACAGTCCTTGATTCAGGTTATTTTTGCTTAGTGTTATTTTCCTGCTGTTTCTATTGTTCCCAGTGTCCTCCTCAATTACATCTACATCTACTTCCACTTCCAGAAAGTGGAAGAAAGGGAAGGAATTTTTTTTAAGGCACAAGAAATTGGCTCAAATAATACAGACTTTAACTCTTCATCTCAAACTTCAGAAAGAATTCTTTAAATGTTTTTAGTTCCTTACTTATTAAACGAAATCAAAAGTTTGTTATGGAGTAGTTATCTGGGGACAATATGGAAAGATATAATTTTGCAGATAAAGCGTGACTTTCCTGCTGGGTGACCAAATAAAAACAGTAGTCAGTAGTATACACCCATGTGTATGGATGTCTGCAAACTTTCTCAGTTACCCAGAAACTTATCCCCCTTTTTTCATTTTCTTCCCTTTTTTCCTTTCTTGTTTATTCTCACCGCAAATAGTTGGGTTTGAATGAAACAACCAAATAAAAAAACAAAGGAAAAAATTACTTAATTTAATTTGTTTCTAACTCATATTAACAAAATCAAAAAGTCAGCTAGATGAGCCAGTACAGTAGTCATTTATTTTATACATACCCATCTCTCTGTACGTAGGCCATAAACACTGCAAAGAGGAGGCTGGCATTTCTTTTCCTGTTCATTCACTACACATTAAAATTTCCACAACCCAAAATTTAATCTCCTATTTCAAACAAGGTATTAGGTGCTATGACTAAAGAAGAGGATATTTTCGGTGAAACCAAAACACATAAAGAGCCACTAAAAATGCTTTTCTTCTATGACTACCCTGCACCATTGGCCCTTTTCCATAACTCAAGTGTTGTGATTCCAAGTATTATGCTATTATGTTTTGTGTACCTTTCATAAAAGAAAACTCTTTTCCCTCAAGTCAGTGAGTGGGGAAGTCTCAGTTACTGGACAGGCTTGACAAGTGATTATACTGCCAGCATAAACAAACAGAACCCTCAGTAAAGCATATTATGGGTTGTTATTCTATCTTGACATTCCAAATACCCTCCAATGCCTCTTTACAGTTGCTCAGATACCACTGGAGTCCTTGGAAATCAGCACGTTCACCAAGACTCAGGACCAAAAGTACTGGTCAATGAATAATTCATGGTGGGAAACGATTACACAAAGAAGACAGAGAGAGGAACTGGAGGCCCTCAATATTTTGGACACAGCCAGGTCTCCTACCCATCTTCTGTTTGTGCAGAAAACCCTACTACAGCATGCTGTAAATTAAAATCTAATGAAATGAAAAGGACAAATTTGAGTTTTGTATAAACCAAATTTAACTCAATACACTGAACAGGTCTAAGGGGCTACAAACAGGAGGTCAATCTTTACTTTAGGAGTTATCTAATCTGGCAAAAACCTATTTTATTCCCCATTACAAGGAAAATTTTTTCTTAGATTTTTAACTCTAGAACATTATTCTTTTATAGATCCTATTTGAGATAAGGAATTCTAAACAGCAGTGAGAAAACTCATTGCATGTTTCCTGACTTAGAAAGGATGATCTTAGCTGAAAATACGCAATATGCTTATTTTTTAAATTTAAGCTTATCTTTATCAATCTTTCTAAAAGGCATATCCATGCTGGTAGATAATTAGTCACAAATGTGTGTGTTCCAACTGAAGGAAGCCATCATATCTTTGTACAGATTCTTTATTCCATCCAGCTTTGGATAGACAATGAAACATAGAACCTGGCAAGGATTTCATAACAGCAAAATAATTCATTATTTCACCTATACCAGCCAGTAATGGAGCTGTTCTGCTTTATACCATTGAAATGCAATCACTGCTAGTGTGATCTATGCTAACAAGAGATGAGAAAGTATTTTCTGTCCTTGGAGCCAAGCGCAAGATCTTGCATCTACACCGCTGTGCTCTTTTCCATCCACCTGAAGCAGGGCAACTGCATCTAAATTACATATTAGGAATGGTCTCTAAAGTGCAGTATCTCCCCAGCCATGTGCAGCAGACCCTGTGGAAGTGGCAGATGCCAGAAACAACTCCCAGAAAAGCATTAAACAGCACATATAACACAACACCAGTGTCCAGCCTGTGCTCTCACACTGTCATTTACCAGTTTTCTGGAGGACTGTGATACTGGCAGAGTGTCTGTACTAGCATAAAGGCATTATACCTGTAATAAAGATGAAGCTATTTTTACGTATGTTTTCTTTACCTGGTTTTCAGAAGTTTTAAAATGTTGCCTTACTGCAGCCAAAATGTCTTCAGTTTCATTCCGTGAGAAGTAGTAACAGTCTTCATCATGTCTTAAACTAAGCATACTCTGTAGGTAAAATTTATAATCCTTATCATTCAAGCTGAATTCTGAAGAACACATATCTTTACGATGAAGAATGTAGTAGAGAAGGATAAGAGAAATTCTCTCAAATACTTCTTCACTGAGGTGGTCCTCCAAATCTCCTCCAGCTATTAGTAACAAAGCATCTGGTTCAAGGCACTGTGAAGAAATAAAAATTAATGGAAATTCAACTCAAGTGAAACACTGCCAGACATCTGCAAATACAGATGAGAAGGACAGCAGGAGACTACAACTTCTGTATTTAAGGGATCAAACCCAAAACTACACAGATGCAGGCTGATGGAACAGCAGGAGGAGGGTGTAGGTAATTCATTGAAGTTCTATGGCTGCAAGATCATACCATGGTGTTTTATTCCAGACCCCCTTCTGTTTCTAAGAAAAGTCAAGTCCCCTAGAGATGGGACTTTGACCAACCTGGTCTACTGCAAGGTGCTCCTTCTCATGGCAGCCGGAGTGGAACTACATGATCTTTAAAGTCCCTTCAAACTCAAACCATTCTATGATTCTGTTCTATGATTCTATGACTTAGTGGTTTGAGACTCACTACAATTAGGAATAATTCTGATCAATCCTTGTAGAGAGCGAAAGCCTTCCACTGGCTTCAACAGATTATACTTCTGGTTATAAATATATTAGATAAGGGTTAGGGCTATTGATATTTTCATCTGCGCATTCTATGTGTTTACATTATAAGATAAAAACAGTTGCTGAACTGTAGTTAATCGAGGCTATGTAAACAGAAGTTATGTCATATCCAATGCACTGTTCAGAGACTTAATTGACCCTGTAATCACACAGCTATTTCTATGTTTCTCAATGAATTCTGTTAACTGCAACAATGAGATCCAGTGCAGACAGCCAGCACAAGGTCTCAACCCCATTTAGTCCTTCAAATGCATTTCAAGAGGGACTGAAATTACATATTCATAATGTGCAGGCTTTACATCTGAGCATAGATTTTTTAATATGTGTATACATATATACACACACACACACACACACCCCCCTATCTGTCTGTCTATCTATCTATCTATCAATCACTCAATTTTTTCTTGCTGCAAAGACACTTTCCAGAAATTTTGCTGCTAATATAAAAGTTAGTCTGTAAATTAGAACAGAAGACTAATAGAGGTCTATCTCATTTTATGACAAATAAGACACTAAAGTCCAAAATAAAGAATCTTTCTTGAAGAGATCTTGTAATTAACGTTATTCATTCTATATGTTTTTTTCTTACAGATTCCTTTCCAAGCATGTTATAGATGTCATAGATGTGTCAGCTAATCTCAACAATGGTAGAGCAGCTGAATTGTACATTTCAGAGAAGAAACTACAACACATGAGATACCATTGGAGGATCAACACTGCACTCTAAGAAATTAATGAATCCAGACAGAATCCAGTTTGTAAGAATACATTTTTTGTGGCTACAAGCATGATGTGTTGGTTGGTGGGGCTCACCTTGTATGTTAGTTCATTTTCCTACACTGAAGCTGGGTTAATGAAACTCACATTGTCATGTTCAGAAGTCAAAGTTCCTTGGAGGAACTGAGAGAGCTGCTACTTTTTGATATGAAGAATTCTAACCAAAATTCTCAAAATACTAAATCTAAAATAAAAGAAAAAATGAAAACTGTGGATATTAATATCCAAATTAACTATTTATATACATAAATAAACTAGATTACAGTATGATTCATTATGTCCTGCCAAATTGCTTTTCAAGGTCTTTAAGCCTAACTTTTCCTAATGCAGTCTCTGAGAATTACTCTTTGGACTAGGAGGAGTCTCTTCTGTTTTCTGTCTCAAAGATCTCAAGTCAGTCAACCAGCCTTTACGAACACTCAGTTGTAATACAATAAATATACAGCATGAAATTGAAGATTTTCAAAGATTTCTATAAGATTTTAAAACCCACTGAGGATAAATTGCAATCAGTGAGTCCACTGTTTGCTCTTGCAAGGAAGATGACTAAAAAAAATATTGCTAATTAGAAGGAAGTAGCTGCATTGTAAAAGATGCAGTTACTCCATATTATATGGGTAGCCCATGGTGAGTGATCCTTGAAGAGATATTAAGAGGATATAAATTGGTTTGTCATTGGGTTGGTTTCTTTGTTTGTTTGTTAGTTTTTGGGGTTTTTTGCTGCTACTAATATTTTTACAGGAATAGCCATCTGCATGTCCTTGATTTATAAATGCTTACTTCCGATAAAAAAGAAGCCCAGAACTTGGGCACTGAAGTCTGAGTTTCTTTTGTTTAAGTGGCCAGAAGTTCAAAAAAAATTTTCTTACCAAGGCAAGAAATATATGACTTCTGTGTGCTTAGGAAATAAAGTGTCAGATGCCATTCAATAGCTGCCAGCCCCTGCCCAAAGGGTCTTAGGGTCACTACATAATAAAAAGAAGAGGGTCTAAAAAAATTGTTAAACGTCACTGCTTTTAAATGTCCATTAGAGATATCATAAAAAACAATAACAAAAAACGTCTGAAAACAAAGTCATGTGGTAAAAATGGAATCCTGGATTTAGAAAGGGAACTTGAATCTGAAATCAATTAGTGATTCCCAACAAGTATGAAGAAGAAAATGCCAAGTTAAGGTGGGGCGTTCTGTTTCAAATTTTGATGATCCTGAAGGATAGTGCTTCTTGCACAGTTTTTGCTGTCTTGGTTTACCAAATCTTGTTAAATAATCATGGGTGATTTCAGCACAGTGCCATGTGGGCTCCATGTGACTGAAAATGCCACGTCTCTCTCAAGGATTTTCTACAGAAAACCATGCTCCCGTGGTGCTGGCACAGAAACACTAACAGTGCAGGATGTGTGCAGTGTTTCTGACTCAGCCTGAGTACTGAGGAGTACTGGAAATGGTGAAAGTCCTCAAACTCTTCCTATAAGAAATTTCCAAGTTGAAGCCTGAACAGAGCAGCAGCACTGACAAAAGTAAGCCCCAGCTAAGTTTCCCTTAAATTTCTTCAATCCAAGTATACAGTGGGCAAGCTCTCCAGAAATACATCACAAATACAAGAAAAAAGCATGGCACTCAAGAAGAAAAACAAGGAGGGTAAAAAAAACCTAGTCCCCTGTTTTGTGAAATTTAGGAGGACTCTATACCCATGCTTAATATATTGTCAGCCTTCAGTCTGGGCCCATATCTGATGCATATTCGTTGCCCATATGTGAATAATCTCCTTCCTAAAAAATTATCCATTTAGGTAATGACAGGTACCTACAATATTTATGTATGCAATTTCACATACGGGCTCACACGAAAAATGGGAGCATTTTCAGAAAGGGTCAATTAAGTGAGCAGCTGTCTACTGCACAGGATAAAAAGATTCCCATTTTTTTGGCTTGGCAGATTGCCGAGAATAGCATCTTGTAAAAGCATTCACCTTTCTGACCATCTTCATAAGTATGGTATAAAGTGACACTGCTGTATGTAGGTCACTGAACAGTGCCAGAGACAGAGTAATGAAAACCAGGGCTGACCAAGCCCTTTGTTGTCCCTTTCAGCTGAGTTTCTCACTAACACTGTCCCTGTCCTTCCTTCATTGAATCAGGAATGAGTTCTGAAAATATTCTCAAGTAGACAACCAATCCCTCTGTTCAACTGTACCCTGGATTACTTCCAGTTTCAATTTGGATTTTCATTGTTCTGCCTTTCATGTTCCTTGACCTGAACTGCTTACCAAAACCCTCCCCTAAATCTTGAATGTTTCAGTGAAGTGGCACATAAATCTCAGACAATCCTGTCTGGGTTTTATTTTTATGAAGTAAAATCCAGAACAACAACAAAAAAAGTGGTATAACTGGTCCCCAGTGTTTACCTGTGTCTTTCCACAGAGGAAATCCTGTGCCCCAAATTCAAGCTCATGCTTTTATTGTTAGACCAGGTTTAGTAGAAAACTTTTTGTTGGAAAACAAACACTCGGCAACTTAAAAAGGAAACTTATTAGTGTTATGCGACTGAAGCATGGTATTTTTAGGAAGGTCTCTCATGTTTGGAATATCTCTTCATGAGCTCAAACAATAAATAATAATAATTCAAAATGAAACACAGCAGCGACAATATTTTTTTGCTGCAACAACATGTTTTTTACATGTTTAGGTATTGTATTCAGGACAGTATCACTAACAAATAATGTTAGAACTCACTGACGATCCTGTAAAGATATCCCTCATTAATTGAAGCACTAACCAGATTACAATCCTCTTGCATGCCATAAATCCGCTGTGGGCACTCAGCTCTCTCCAGTAACATTTTGACCAGTTCTCGTGAGTGGTTCATGTGGAGCTCAGTGTTTTCAGCTGAGAGAACGCGTAAAACTTCCACCAGAGAGCCTCTGCTGGGAGGATTGCTGCTATCCTGCCCATGCTCTTCCCCAGGCTGTCCTTCAGCAATGAGCACGCTGAATATGAAAGCAGAACATACCACCCCAAGAGCTGGATGCTTGGTCAGAAAACGCATCTCCTCTTCCTGCAGTGCGTGATCTGCACTGAATGTTGGATTGTTGTTTGCACTTCACAGCTTAAACTCGAAACCTGAAGAATCTGAATGGTAAAGGGGAAAAAACCCAACCTTTTAATTAGTGCGAATGCAATATGTTTGAAAGGATTTATTAATTGGTCGGCTAAGCTGATTTGCAGTGACAAGCTGTTTTTGAACAACAGGGAGCCTGTAAGGGCTTTACAGCACAGAACAGCAGGAAACTAAGACAACCATGGCCTCAAAACTTCTTTAGAATTACCAACAAGAGGTTGTCTCAAAGTGCCCTTCCCTCTTCTTAAAAATAAAGTCTATGGCTTTCACTTCAGTGTTATGTTATTGCATCCACTAATAATTCTTTTCAGTAAGAATAGGAAAATACCGTGGCTTTCACTTTCATTTCCTTATGAAAACAGTTTTTTAGGAACAAAAATAGCTGTAAATAAATATTACTAGTCTAATACTGATATGAATGTGCAGTAATTACGTTACATAGCAATAATGTAAAGCAGGTTATATTGTCAAAACACTTTACCAACATTACTAAACTCCAGCTATACAGCACAAAAAAAGAAGGAACAGGATGTACTTAAAAATTAGTGATATTGTATCACTATTCAGACAGAAGAATTACAATGATAAGGCTATAATTTCACTCGAAGAACTCAGTGAATAAACAAGACAAACAAGCTTAACTTGTTAACTCTAGGTGCAAAAGACATTTTGTACTATAGTTCTGTCTTGTCACAATCCTTCCTAATAAACCACTCCCTCTGCTTTAACAGTAATCTACCTCAATATCAAAGCACAAGAAATATAAGAGTTTCACTTCTGTTTTCTGCAGAAGCTTTGATTTTATTGATGGGCAGATGCTGGCAGTGACATATATATTCAGAAGTAATACACATGTGCTAAAGAGCCACATATATGTTCATCTTCTTTTAACTGCAATATGATACATGTGTTTTATTTTAAAGGAAACTCTGCTAACAAAGTATTTAAAATGAAAAAAGAACTGCTGAATTCAAATGGGCATTCGGTAAAATAAAAGTTAGTATGTTTTTAGATATCAGGAAATCTTTTGGTGTTTAGATACATTTTACTGTTAGCAATTAGGAATATGTACCATTGTTACAAGGATGTTACAAGCGTTTATTTCTAAATGTTATTTTCTTACCTTCTGAAGGGAAAAAGAATGCTTGTGTATCTAGCTTTGTGGCCTTCTGAATCCTCAGAAGTATTTAGCTGCTGGAAGTCCAATGTTTTTAAAATTCCTTGATGGTGCTGTGGAAGCTGGAGAGGATTAGTTTATTGCTGCCTTGAAAAGTTTTCAGTTGCTATGGAGAGAGCTGCCCTTAAGGTAACAATGGAGGTGGATAGGAATTAGTACATTTTCTTCTTGTACTTGCAAGTTCTAAGCATTGCATTATTGAATTTATTTCACACATTTTAGTAGTTATCATTTTATGGAAATAGTCTATTTTAGAAGTACAAGATGTATAAAATCTACTAAAGAATGTATTTCATTATGATGGATAATATATGCAAGCACTCATAACTGTTCTCTGTGTTACTAAATTATCCAATCAATTCTATAACAAACCTAAATTTTGTTTATTTCATTAAAATATTACTACTTTTTGAAAATATGAGAACACGATAGAAACAGAAATCTTCTTAATCACATCCATAAAAAAAAGATATTTTTTCTTTGCAAAACACTGCCCATAGAGAACAGTCTCTTTCATCCCCACTTATTCTGTGTCACATTTGCACCAATTGGAAAAGCTGGGATAGCTCAGCCTGTGGTGAAAAAAAATTTCGTCCACCCACTCAGATTTTCCAGAGGGATGCTGTTACAAAGTCGACATTTACATCACCATGCCATTACAATATTATTGCACTGGAAGTTATGAAAACTGTCACAACGGACAGATTTCCACAGAGACTGGTACACCAGTCATACCAGTCTTCCACCTTCCAAACCTTCCGTGCTGTTATGAAGGACTATCATCTCAGCTGGCTCAATAAATCTTGTGAAGCAGTATGCCTGTAGTAATAGAAACATCATAATTCTCTCTAAAGATAGATTAATAAAAAAATCATGGGTTCTAAAACGTCTGTAATGTCTCCTACAAGGTGGTGAGCTCAAAGGGAACAGCCTTGTTTTGGCAAGACTGAGAACTGACAACTGATACTGACTATAAAAGAATCAAACTGACAACACCAGCTTGAGGGAAGTGCAAAATGTAATCAAATCAAAAATATAAAGTACAATTACATGTACAGATTCTTGTATGATGAAGGCTGAGTATTTTAAAAATCAGTCCTATTTTTAAATATTCTTTTATTTTACTTCATAAATTACAAAGGATAATTATCAAACTAACATTGCTAAATATACCACCATGAAAACAAGAATTACAGAAATTTTCATATAATTTTTTATAAGAATGACTGAAAAGCAGAAACACATGATAATATGCACTTCCTCTGGCTTTCATATAATTTGTTCTGTCAAACAAAGCTAACTATGTCCAGATTTGTTCCACTAATAAAAATAATTCCTCAGATAATGGGGGAATAGCTTCCAGCATTTAATTCTGGAGATTGCTCAATCTCCAAACATAGAATAGGTTTATCTGTACATAATTTGATGTTTTGTGTATAATTACAAATTGAAACTAAGAATTCATTCCATCCAATTAAAGTGTACAAACAGAGGGTGAGTCGTTTCAGTTTACTGAGAAAAGCTAACATTTAAAAACACGTGATGATTTATAATTATTGAAAGCTTCTGAGAGATTTGCATAAAAATATTGGCTACAACTTACTTTAATATTTATATTACAGAGTGATGTCAGTACATTAAGAAGCAACAGATAATAATTGGTACAGGCTACTATGGCTGATCTCAAAAGGAAATTCACTTCCCTTTTTATGACTAAGTGTTGCAAACCTCCTCTGGCTTGGAAATGAGCTTCTCAGTGGTGGCAAAATCACTGACAGTGACTCACGGCTCACCCTCTGCTTTTACCCTTGACACTGTGTTTTCAGTTATTGTCATTAAAGAACTATTCTGTCTACACAGCACTTGGATTACTACTTTTGAAGTAATTGTTGGCATCAGCTCCTAAGTCTTTTCTTCAAATCCTTGTGCAGCAGCATTTTTCCCCCCTACCTACTCATCCTGAAGGTGTGGCAGCTGATCAAAAGGTACCATGACAGTAACAGAGCTGTGTAGTTAGATGCCCATTAGAAATTTGCGGAGATACACAGACAAAAATAAATCACTGGCACAGTTCAATATCTTAAAACCTCCCGAAGCACCTATCACTAATATTGTAACTTATGTGTTATGAGACTACCATTTTGACTCAAATTTGACTGCATGCCTTTTGGAGAATTTTGATAAAGGGGAAAAAAGTCCATGCACAATGCTCATAAGCCAGAGGCTCTCCATTTACTGTAGAATGATAATATGCATGGAAAAAACAACCTTGAGAAGAACTGGAGAACTGGGGTAACTCAGAGTGAAGTAGATTACCATTCTAACATGACAACAGACTCTTTAGAGCAAAACCAGAGGTATGATGAATTTTCTGATTAAATAAACAATTTTTAAAAAATTACTATTCTATTTTACACTTACTTGCTTACCTTAGCATGATCAAGCATGGACTTGAGATCAAGAATTTCCAGGAAAAAATCAAAATTTTTAAATTAGTTTGAACAATTACCATGCTGGGGTACTTGCAAGAGAGTAACTGATTGCTGACAGGCATAGGTGTATGTCCCAGGAAAATAAGCAGAAGAAGAAATAAGATAAAAAGAAGAGTGATAAAAATATGAACTTCTCAAAACTCTATTTCATGACCAGATTCATGATCCCAGACAACTGTATATAAAATTTTTTCCACCCACAGATACACTCTTTAATGGTTTAGAAAGCTCATACAGTAATAACTGATGTTCTTAGTGAAAAGGAGTGAAGGCAATTTAGAAATGGTGTAACTAGAGAGAACATGCTGCAAGGCATCTCTGGTTACAGGGTTTTATTTCATTAGTTAGTTTTCGTTTTAAGTGAACTAGTAAGACTAACTGCAGCTTATCTGGTTTCTCCCACCTTCACATCTGCGAGAACAAAAGCAAGTTGCCCATTCACAAATGCCAGGGTTAACTGCACTCTGCAATTTACTGGGTTTCAAACGATTGGTGAATAAATTGTATAGGAATAGGAAAACTCTTTAGAGGACTCACTCTGAGATGACAAGGGCATTCCCATGAGCTCTACCAACATGACAAATGGCTTTATTTTATTTGTACAGCAGAATGGGAGAGGATGTAGGCATAATTTTAGCAAGACCCCTGCTGAACTTCACATCATACTGGATAATGCAGCTATATAACTCTTATTCTTTTAATACTGTGTAACTTGTTTTGATGTACTAAGCAAATGCATTTTTTTCCTTTTTACTAATCACAGCAATTATGGCAAATAGAAGAGAATCCTCTGGCACTGCAGCTTTGCTCCATGTTATTAATGTGATGTGTGCACATTGTATAATTACACCCATAGGCAGCATATTGACACATGAAAGAACTACATTTTGCATGTAATTTGTGTAGAATTTCAAAACATAAAGTATCTTTGCCAATGAATTAATGCCAGAGTGCTGTAATAAAAAATGTCAGTACTTTCAAACTACCACAGTAAATTAAGCTTTTTTGGCATCACATGCCAATCTTAACAATATCACATATATTAAGGTTGCCAATGAATTAAAATAAATTAATATTATTGAAATTATCTGAGTTACATGTATTAGCATAGAGTTTCATACATATATATACGTATATATATATATATATGTGCCTGGAACAAGTCTTGTTTTAGTTCAGGATTACAAAATTCACTTGTTAGCAGAAAACTTTCCAAGACGATCTGGAAATCTACTTATATTTAAGTAGAACAGCAAGAAAGAAAGAAGTTATAGATTACTGTGCACTCTAGGCCAGCAAACCCTCTTATATTTTAAGAAATATACCTCCAGAAGTGCCTTCTCACATATTACAGAGTTAAGGTGACATTTATTGTCCTAAAGTATTACTGTCATGAAATCTGTGGTTTGAAATTAAATGAAAGGGTTAATTTATACGGAAAGTGTGACCTAAAACTTAATTAATTGCCTCTATCTGAGTACAGACTTCTTCCTCACACAAGCTCTCTATTGCTAACTCTCTGGTTGTGTTTAAAACAAAACAAAACAAAACAAAACAAAGAAAGAAAACAAAATCATTGGGATGAAGGGATAACCATCAAGACAATTCAATGATAGCAATTATTATGAAGAACTCAAAATGGGAGGTATTAGTATCTTGGGCATGAAAAAGAGGAGGTTTCATAAGTATGATATAATGTTGTTTATTTTTAACTTAAAGAACACATAGCAAAAAAAATATCTTGTGTTCATTCTTAGGAACTTCAGCAGCCTAATTTTTCTGAAGCTGTCTAAACACTAAACTACAGCTACTAGATCACCAAGTCAGCTTCAGTTATCTCACTTCCTCTTATACTAAACAGATGCAGAAATTAGTTCCTAAGCTTTTCAGCACCTATCGTCTGGTTTTGTTCTCAGCGTTATCAGACTATTATGTATGTTGCTCCTTTTTTGTTCAATTAGGTGTCCAAAGAAACTGGGCTCAAAAACTGAGTTGATTTTACTAAGAGTGTCTTATCTAGTCCAAAGCATTTACAGTCCAATTATGTATGTTGAACTATTAATTTAAGTATCTCATATGAAATATTGTGTAGTATTACAGCATAGACCACTGAGTAATATTTTAATGGAAAAAATAGAGTTTAAAATTGAAAAATAACCTTTTGACACTTATACTGTTCACCTTGTAGGAAACTGACGTATATTGTATGTTGCATCTTTAGCCATTGACTTCTGACCTCAGCATATTGATTTTTTCCTTTCCTGCTGATACTCATCAACTTATGCTTGAAAAGCCCTCAAATGTTCTTCATGTATTTGTTTACTTTTTTAGCTTTATATATCTATTCATAAAATATTTATAAATAATTTTACTATCAGAGAAATTGAGATTACAAGTGACTACTCATTTTTTGTTTTTTCAAATTATGACTCAGTGTTCAGTTCTAAGGAAATCCTCACAATACGGAAGAGTCATTTCAGGCAAATACCTGTTGTCTGAGAGATGACTGATGTTTCTCAAGGTCTTCCAGTCTACCCAAAAAAAAAGAAAAAATGTTAAGTTTCTGAGTCATGAATACAAGCCAGAATGAGAGAAGACAGTTTCTTTCCATCTCTTTGTCTCAAATTCAGGAAGTTTGTAAGTGGCACCAACAGTGAGAAGAGCTTACAGAATATTTGAGTGATTAGTAACAGTTGCTGAAGCAATAAAGATGAAAAGACAAAAAAGGAAAATCCTAGAATGGAAGGACAATGAAAGAACCAGTATTGATAGAAAACAATTTATCCAAATACAAATTTCACTGCATGACAGTGACCTTACTTCTACCTTTATTAACACTACTGGCAAATTACTATCTCTCCCATATAACCTGGTATTATATTCAATTGTTTGAAGGCTTGGTAACAAGAGTACTGAGAAGGGAGTTCGTAATAAGAAATGTTTGTACTTTATGAAAGAAACTTTACCACTTTTAAAAGAATTGTTTCTCTCTATATAACCACAGTTAACCTAAATACCAGTGTTCACAATAAATCCACATATGCAACCATTAGATTCTAAGTGAAATGCTTGCTTTTTTCTAGCCTTTAAGAAACATACAGAAAATACAAAATTAACTACTATTTTAACTTTGGAAATACAGTTTGAGTTAAACACACCATATATCCTTGTAGCATTGTTCTATCCAATTTAGGAACAATTCTTATTTTATCACCAAGACGACACACTGTTCATTCTGCTCAGCATTGGCCATAGAATTCTTTGTATCATTAGCTCCTAGAAGAGAATTGCTGTAGGCATCTGTAGGTATCAACCGCTAGAAGTGGCTAATCCACTTCTATCAGTTACAGTGGCCTTTAATTTAGAATTAGGCTGTATATATTTTGGTGGGTCTATGGCAACTATAATTTTAGAGAATCCTGAAATGCTAACTTCAAAGCACTATGCTAACAATAAGCTCAGCTTAAAGCTAACAAATTGGTTAAAATAGGTAAAAAGAGCTAGAAATCCACACAAGTTAGTTACGTCTTAAAAAGCAAATAGCAATCTGCAGAACAGTGACAATTTGGTACCAATACTCTCTCTGTTAGGATTTTTCAAGCCTTTCCTTCTGCTGAACAAATCCTTCCAAAAGTACAGAAACAGGATTTATCTTCTCTTTTGCTCCTCATGTCTCCCCTCTATAGATAAGGATAAGAAAAAATCTGTTAGAAAATAAAATAATTCAGGTAGTCTTGAATTGCAGTCTATGCTAACTCTGTTCTAAGCAAGTGCTTGTACTTTGATTTAGCAGCTGAGAAAGCTCTCGTGTGCTATGGATTTATACTGAAGGGCTCAATGTGAGTAACTTGTGAACACTGAAAGCAGAAACTTTCCTGGACCTGAGGGTGTCTGCTACAAGCAACTTATCTGTTTAGTATGAAACTAACCAAGCCTCCTGCAGCTCTGATTTTGCTGCAGTTCTTGCTTCCATGGTACCTTCCACACACTTGGAAATAGATTTTGAAGTATGCAAGAAAAAAGTTTATTCTAATCCCCCCTTCCCCACTACCCTTTTTAAACATACACACACCCCCACACAGAAATTTGGAAAAGCATAATTATAAAGTGTAATCTTAATTTTCACATTTTATTTAATGAACTTAAAGTGAGTAATTATTAACAATTGGATATGCTTTCTTACGTTTAACAATATACAATCTGCAACCCAGTGTGAGGTTCAAAGTAGCCAAGTAGAACAAGTCAATGGCTGGCATTCATAAGCTTGAAAAAGAAAGCCTAAGTGGATTAGTATGCAGAGCATTAGGGCATTGAAGTAATTTTCAAAATTAACTCCCTACAAGGAGGGTTGGGGGATTTTTTAACCAGAATTTTATTTTATTTTTTTTTCCCGCAGAAACCTTGAAAAGAATTAAGGAGAGAGCTGAGGCAATTTTATTTAAGAGGAAGGTAATTAAGACTCTTCATAAACCAGTGACAAAGTTGAGAAAAAGGGTAGTGTGAGTCTGCATGCACTTTCAGATGAGTCTGGAGAATGGATAGATCTAATATATTGGCTTTTGCCCCCATCTTCTGAGTGATGACTCATTGCACTGTTTCTATGCCTGCTTTTGAGGGACATAGAACCCTTCTGCAAATAAATTTTGCCAACTAAAGTCAATAAATGACACTGGTATATTGGCTGCCTGCACATTGTTCTGTTTATGTATTAACTTCAGTTTACTCTCTTACTGCAGAAAGAAATCTGAGATACACCTGCCGAAGACTACCTTTACTGTCATTGTAAGAGGAAAATACATGTGCATGAGAGAGGGCTGGAAAAATAGACCCTGTTCCCCTTTGGCAGGCTCCTTTACGTTCTCTCTTCTTTAACATATCGATAAAGCTGAATTAAATCTTCCAGAATGGAAATTTCTGGCTTTATGTCAATGAATCAATTCTTTAAAAATCTACAAACTTTACAGTAAAGCCGACACCCGTAACCTGACTGCAACTCTTTGGTCTCTGATCTGAATATTTTCTGTAAAAGCATAGTTCCAAAAAGCCTTTTAACATACACATGAAGACCACTAATTCTCTTTCACCCATGTTTTTAAAAAAAACCCAAAACTTTGCAACCTTTATAATTGAGTATAGTCTTAATTATCTTTTCTCTTTCTTTTATTTTCATTTTCCCCCCTCATTTAAAGAATGAGGGTTTTCTTGCTTTTTTTCAGTGTGATCTCTTTAATAAGTGAGGTTTAAGCTGATGAGATCTGTGTGTTGTAGTTAGGATAGATCTTACCTAAATTTGCAGTATATGGAAATATATGGACCAGTCATCCTAGGATTGCTGTACAGTCATTGGAAACTGAGGCATTTAAGGAGGCAGTTTGTCAGGCCTATTCCACAAAAAACTTTTGGATGAGAGGAATTACACTGTAGCGTCTGTAATTGTAACTTCCTTGACAACTGAAAGAGCCTGGAGAGATTGCCTTTGCTGTGCACATCTGTACTATAAATTACATTTTGCCAGTTAAATGCCACCCAATCCCCATATGAATTCCCCCACTCCTTTCACCCCTATAAGTTATTAACAATTTTACCACTTCTGAATATATCTGACAGAAGAGGAAAAATCTCAAAGATTTTTTTCTGCAAGTTTTTTGCAAAAGAAAGGCTAGAAGAAGCATTCTACTAGTGCCCACATGCAGGAAAGCTGCAGACATAGGACTCAGCTATAGACATGAAACAAACAAAAATAAATGCTATGAAAACCATATAAACCATGCTATTAAAAATGAATCCAAAGAAAAGATCCAGAGCCATTGTACACAATCATTTTCATTGCATCTGATACTTGTTTAATTTATAAAGGCTTTCCAATATTTTTATATTCATGAAAAAGAATTCGCTGATTGTGAGGCAGTATAACAGGATGTTGACCACTAGAATGTAATGAAGCAATCCCTAATAAAATGCATCTGTAGAAGCAGCAATTTATGATCTCAGGAAAAAAATGTCCATTTGCTAGTTTAGAACCAGATTTTATTTCATTTGTTCAAAGGAAAATACAAATTTTACAGGGTAGAAGGTTCAGGGATCTTTTTATGAAGTGAAAACCACAGTAATTCAAGCCATGAATTTAGAAACTATGTATGAAAATAATTTTCTCTTATTAATGACAACATATGCTGACACCAACATCATCAAGAAGACAGAAATAAAGGATTTAACTCTGTTTTCTTTTAATAGTTTTTATTTTTACAATTTGAGCAACACTATATTAAAGATTATAAAAGTAGACATGCTGCAATCGCCTCCTTGCTACACCATTTTACTACTGCTGCCCTCTGCTGCATGGAATAGTTTCCAAGTGTCTTTATTTCTTACTAAGCTGGTGAATGATTAGTTTTGGAGATAGCTGTTTAAGTGCATATGCCAGATTGCTTTTGTTTATTCCTCTAACTTGCAATGAAGTTTATTTGGCAGCAGAGGAATGTGAATTTTACAGTAGGACTTAAAATTGTCAAAGTAAATAAATGATTATCAAAGATGATACATGATATATAGAAGAAATATTCTCACATTTGTTTTGCGAAGTAGAATGACTTACTTCAAGAGATATTTTGACTCAATTAAACATTCTGCAATATCCATGACATTAATTTTAATGCCTTTTTAAATGTCATCTCTCAATGAATGTTATAAATGAGGAGGCAGTAAGAACAGATCCAACATGAACAGTCTATGAATTCATATCCTTCTCCAGTACAGTTTGTTTTCAACATTTCTTTTTTACTTTTTTTTTTAAATCCATCCATCCATCTGTACATCTCAGAAGAAAGTGCTACTCTTACATACCACACTCCCAGCAATAATATACTATTATCTGCAAAGATGTAACTTACACTGCAGAGTAGCCCAGTTACATTGTGATGTAACATACCTTTGAAAACACACCCTCAAATGGGTACACATCCAACTACTTATGCATTTAGCTAATAAAAGGCATAGACAAATACGTGATGCTTGTCACAGAATCTTAATAATATCCTAAAAATGAAACATCTTTATTTTTACACCACAAACCTTAGCTTAGGCTCATCAGTAATTTAGTCTCTAACTTTCATTTTCTGAAAGATCCATGGTTTTGTTGAAACCCACGCAAAAGTCCATGGCTTTTATCTGTTTTATTCTGTTTAATAAGGCTCGGTATTTTTAGTCACTTTTTGACTGGAATAACAACAAACTCCAAGACAAACTGTATGAAGAGAAGGATGGAAAGTGAAATTAAAGGAATAACCCAGAGCAGAGGATCATAAGGGCTAAGAAAAGCTCTACTAGCCCTAAGCATTGTTTTACCTTGCTCAGCATTATGTCATAGCAGCAGAAAATGCTGTTTAGACAGTGCATGCAAGCCTGACACTGGTTGGGGTCCATTCCCCCACACCCAGCACATGCAGTCATCAGAATGAGCTGTTAGACAGCACACCCATGATTGTTGCCTTTCGTACGTGTTTATAAACCTTTTCCACACATTTAGCTAATCCGTCTTTCAACTGCCTTCATAAGATGCTGTGCTAAAAAATTTTTTAAATTCTCTGCCTAGTGTGTAAAATAGGATTTTCTTTCATCCCTTTAAAATCAATTTCCTCTTAACTTTTCCTTACTAACTTTTTAATGTACTGTAAAATTCAATCAATAACGGTTCTGTATCGATTTTATTTACAACCTTCATGGTTTTCTAATAACTACCAATATCTCTCCTCAGCTTTTTCCCAGTCCAGATTTAGGTATTTTCCTTCTAGTTTCTCTCTAGTAAGAGAGTGGTTCTGTCCCTAAATAATTGTGCTTGCCTTTGTATCCATTCAAACCCCATGTCCTTCTCATTTCAAACAATACTCAAGATATGAGTAAGACACTACGCTCCTCATAGCTGAAATTAAATGTATTTACATTGGGCTTTTTAGCAGAACTAGCAGAACCCGTTCTTTTCTTCCTGTATTTCTAAACCAGTACTAATAGCAGGCTAAATAGATTTAAACTAAACTAAATAGATTTAGTTTATCACCTTAATATAATACAGCTCCTGGAATCATATTGTTTGGTAGGTCATCTTAACATTGGTATTGATGCATAAAGGCAGTAATCTGCAGCAGTTTTCACCCTTCTCCCACATGTTCTGAAAGGTGCCCGGCTCTAAAAATCAAAAGAAAAATGTGTGCTTGGGGGGAGGGGTAGATAAGTAGAGCACGATGTACACTAAAGTTTGTGGTTAGTGAAGATGAGGGCAGGAAAAAATATACCTTTCTTTCCAAGAGTCCTGTCTCACAGAGTATGCATTGTAATCAGCAGTTAAAAGGAGATGCCTCTTCCTGCTGACATGGGAGTAAGCTCTAACTATGGATTCACCTGGTGACTAGTTAAGCATTTCAAACGAATTTACTCAAACTACAAATAAATGTTGCTTGGATTCACCAGAATTGCACATGAATGATGCATCCTGTATTCCTCAAGAAATCTTGTTTCTAAGCATTTTCTTTGTGTCTTAGGGCAAATTCTGTGAGCCACCTCCCTTGCCTGGCTGTGCCTGATGCCTCCCAGGACATGGTTGGCCCTCCTGGCTGCCAGGGCACTGCTGGCTCATGTTTAACTTGCCACTGCTAAATTGCAAGATAAATGCAATCCTTGTTGCACTTAAGAAAATATCATGTCCCCAAAATGAAACTATTAAGTTAAACTGCTTATGTTCAAGCTGTTTGCAAAGATATAATTTTCTTCTTATGTTATTGCTTTTCAGATTTCAGCTAGCTCCATATAAACACAGGATAGAGTCTGCTTTTGTTTTCTTCTGGGTTTTTTAGCAATAAAGGCCATTTTCAACAGACAACTGAATTGGAAACACTGTAAGTCTAAAAGCAAAAGAAATTAAAACAGTCTAAGCAGTGATTCATGCGAAACATGAATATATTGTCTTTGTTTTTGTAGTGGCTGCTTTCAGGTGCTGTTAACACACCAGTGGCATACTATACTGGAATAATGTATTGAGAATGTTTATTTGTAAGATAGTGACACAGCATGTCATGCCAATAAAGGGTTGAGAAATGCTCCACAAATAAGGGAGTCACTGCCCAAGGGAGTTTAGAGCTGTTACTCATTGCACCAAGCACCCAACAAAGCTTCTTTGGTTAAGATTAGTCTAATACTCTCTAGAATTTCTGAGCCTGTACCCAAATAGAAATTGCCTAAACTAGGAAATGCTGGAAGCATATATAGACACATCCTACCTTGTCAGTCCTGGCTGATTCTGTTGGCTAGGGTGGCCAGAGTTATATACCCACTATACTACTTCCACTACTAACATAGTTCAGCAAAGAGCTGCTGTGGAGGGAGCCAGTGAGAGGGACTAGATAAATATACTTCCTTCCTTTGGAGACTGAGGTATTATTTTCTTATCTTCCAGGATGAATTCAGGTGCTGTTTAGGAGAGATGGGATAACTGAACTGACAGGCACTGACATTGGCACCTGCAGAAGCAGCGCCGCACACGAGAGCAGATGTGCCTCGTCACGGGGATTTGCACAGGTGTGACAGTAAGGGCGGTACTACACACTAGAACAGTGGGCATGCTACCACTACAAGGTAACACTGCTTGAAGGTGGTAACTTTGAATGTATACACCAAGCCAGCCTTTGTTGTTAGCCTGCCCAAAACACAGTCTTTGCCTGTATAAAGACATTTGCTGACAGCTTCCTTTACAGTTCTGCTGTTCTCAGTCATCTGTACAAGAAAATACTGTTGGTTTGGCTGTTGACTGAGAAAACATTTTGCTGTTTGGGATGCACTGGGGTTATCACTGATGAAATTTTTAAGGTTCCATTCATCAAGAAAATGGGCATTCATGATTTTAGGTCTGATGTCTTCTTACAGTGGATACAACCTAGACCGCTTTGTAATAGCACACAATTCCAGCAGCTCGAAAAGGAATCTGGCCTTATTCAACCGCATGAAACTGAAGAGAACACTTGTACACTTGGCCACGTTCCATGATGTTTTATTTAAATATTCCAATCAAGTAAGCGATTTTGAATTCAATTTCTAGCCTTAGCTATAACTCAAATTGGGAACTCATCCAGGACACTGCCCAAGGCTGAGAATCTTAAACTGATGTGTAAAACACCTTCATAGGTGGTTGGTTTAGTAAAGAATCCATTTAATTTGGTAAGAATGGAGCTCTTAAACTGTGTATTGCAGAGGACCATACGTGAAACATTAAGGATCACAACAGCATAATAAAAAAAATATTATCAAGACAAAGAATTCATTAGTTTGATTACATATTATTGTACAAATATGGAAGACAGCTGCAACACTGTCACTAAAACCTACCAAGCTTTCATTCTTGATATGGTAATTGAGCCAATGAATATTCATGAACTGTAACTTGTAGTGATTCCACAGTTCATTTGTCAGCTATGTGATTTGCAACATTGCCATAAAAATCCAGACTAGTAGAAAACGTCAAAGAAAACTAATAGACTGTGCAAATTTCCCTTCTTTCCAGATTGTCTCTTACTCTCTATGCAGCAGTGAAGTACTATACTAAAGATCCTGATCAGATTTAAATTCATGTCCTTTTGAACAGGGAAAGAACAGACCACAAGAGAAGTTTATCATTTAGAGCTCTATGTTATTCGTACTTTTTTCTGATCCATCACAGTTTAGAGAACTGGCTTTAATTTTTTTGCTTAAAAAGACAGCACTTTCAATTGTCCTTACTTATCCTAACTTATCTACTACAAATATAAACTAAAGATAAAACAGTAAAATTACTGAATGTTCCAAGTACTGCACCTATAACTTTGCACAATGGTTGCTTAATCTCGGCAATAATTCTTGATTACTTCCTTAACGGTTTAATAAAAAGTGCTGAATTAATGTTTAATATAAGAAAAAAAGCCCTTCTAATAAAAATAAAAATGTAAAACTAATAATAAGTGATTTATACTGTATAATTTGAAAATATTTCTATGTCCATAAATTATTCATCAATGAAATAAGTCATTCTAGTTTGTTATCAGAGACTTTAACAATGTTTGTTTTAATAATAAATTGTGGGATACGCACACAAGATAAAATTACTGAAACCTTTGCTGAATTTATAAGACTGTAATGGATTTCCCTGACGAAATTTGCGTAAGTGCAATACATGCCATTCCAAAACCAATTTAAATACAGAAAATAATTCACTGCTTGGGACTGATATTTGCCATGAAAAATCCATCACAACACATGTCTCAAATTCCCTTGAGACACTTTCTCAAGGAAAGAAAAAGTACATCAGCTAGATGTTCACAAATTATTGGACTGGAATCCACCAACTCATCTCATCTATCATATTTCTGTAAGGCTCCAGTCCTGTCAGTTACTGCATGACATGCAGCATACAGCATTTTCCTAGAGTGAGCAGAGCCTACACAGGAGCACAAATAAATCCAGTTTGCATTAGGCACAATAAACCCAGCTTACATTTTCAGCAGCAGTGAGTTTCAAACAAATTTCTCAGGAAGCAGCTGTACGTGACTACAGGCTTGTTTACATGTAGCACTTTTACGTCAGTTTTGAAAGTGATATTTAAACTGGTTTTGCTAAAGCTGAAAAAAAAAGGTGTTAAAGTATAATTTATTGTAATATAAAGAAACTCCACATTTTTGATTTTAAACTGACTAAAAGTCAAGTTACGTTTTAATGAATATGAGTGTGTCCAGAAGGCATACATCTCTGAGTAAGTGATAAGGTGGCTGAATGGATGGTGGTTAGAAGGCTGCTATCCTGAAAAGCATTATTAGTTGCCCTATCCTAGGTCTTTATAGGTTAAGTAACTGGCATTCCAAGCATCCTAAGATTTGAGGGACAAAGTATTTCCAGCATGCTGCACAGATAAAGACAGTGCTGGAAGTTCATTACTTAGTCACAAAGCAAGATTAAAGGATATTTTTAATCTAACTGAGAAGGAATAACAGGCTCATGAAGGAAATGCTGCAGGAAATAAGAGCATATTTCTGAAACAAAGCGGATGTTACAGGAACAAAGCAGAGAGACAGTTAAATGTGTTTCTGTTGTTGATGGTAGTGTAAAAATATTTAATCTCTTAGTAAAATAATCAAAAGATATGGTAGAAGAATAGTTTGACATGAATTGACTCAGATCTAAGTCTTACAATCTGGTCTCTGATTAAAAAAGGCAATTATCATGCTGTTTTCTGACCCTGTAATCTATTAATCACTTGTGTTATATAAATATGTATTTGAATAGAAGCAAGCTGGCATATCCCTACCTACTGGCTAAGCTTCTGAATCAATGGAAAATTATAATAAGTGGAATCATAGAATGCTTTGGGCTAGAAGGGACCTTAAAGATCATCTAGTTCCAACTGCCCCATCATGAGCACTAGATCGAGTGAAACACTCAACATCTTCAGAATACCAAACATACAGATTTCTACTCATGCTCTGAGCTCCTATTAAAGCACTAGTATGGAAGTCCTCAAGATAGTCTCTTAGTTAACAGAGCTGGAAGCCATCCCAGATGAAGTATAAATGTAGCTTTCAGTGTTACAGAAAGTGCCTTTTTGCTAGTCAGTAAAATCTATCTCCATGAATGATTCCATACAAATAAACATGTCATATTTCAGGCTTGTTTTCAAATGCTGGAAAACCATTATGTAAGCAAGCATGGAACTTGAATGAATATTTTCTGCAGTAGAACACATTTGGCAATGTCTTATGAAAACATATATTTTCTTTTCCAAGACAAAATAAAACACTGCTATTAACTGTCAGAATTCCTGACAAAGGAAACTTAGCTGAGTATTTTAGAGAGTAAAGAAACACTTTAAAGGAATCACCCCAGTGGATACATGTGAGAGAGAAATACGTTTCATAGCCCTCTGAGATAGTCAGTGTAATGTATTTAATCCCTTCATGTCTTTGAAAGGACACTACAACTGCTTTTGTGAAAGTAGTTACTAAGAACACGGTCTGTTGCTTAAAGAACACAGTTATTTCCAAAAACAACAGTGTACACAGGCAGTAGCTGAGAGTCATGTACTTTTCAGAAATATTTCAAGCATTTGACATGTTTATTTAAAAGATATGTCATAGAGTCATATTTGATACTCAAGATTTTGAAGATTATTCTTTAACTGAGTGAAGCTCACTTCTTTTCAACTTTGTCACTAGTAATAAGAATTAGTAGAAGTACTACAGCACCTCAAACCAGAAGTCCATGTATTAAAATTCTTTTTCTCTTACAGAATTTAATAATGGACACTTAAAGGAGTGTACAAATAAGCATATAATGAATGATTCTTCCTTGCTATACCACTCTGTTTTCTTTGAATTAAAGGTTTAGGAACCACCTAAGCCAGTGGTTGGTCACATTTGGATGACTGTTCAAGACTGTTCAACCTATTCTCCAGAAACATGGCAAATCCATTTCTGACAATAGGCCATTCCATGGAAAAGCTCCTGATTTTATAGCCTTCCATAATACTTACCCTTAATCACCCTGTCTTATAATTAAACACTCCTAGTGCATTTAACCTCATTGCACTCAGTAATCCCATAACAATGATGCTAATTTTAGCTGTCACTGAACTTGTATTTTAGTTTGACTTTCATAGCACTAAATTTAGTTTCCATTTTATTACATCATAGCTCAGCAGTGGAAAAATCTTCTGCAGGTATCCACACTCAAGCTTGAGTTTTGACAACCATGAATACATGTGAGTCATCAGTAAACACCATCATTACCTCTTTCTTCGAGGTGAATCATGACTTTTTGAATACGGCACGATCTATATTGTCCACATTTACTGGATCCTTCTAGTAGAGTTATTAGGCCTGATCTTCCAATAAAAACTCAACATTTACTCTTCTATAAGTTATCATATCTATCTCCTAATTCTTTCCTTACTAGTTTCTATAAGTCTGCCTTATACAAAATTAGATTAGCTGTCTTAAAGTACTCAGGAAACACAGAGCTTGTTTTAGAGACTTTTGTAGTACTTGTGTCCTGCTATTCCTCTGGCACTGAAAATGTTTTCAAGAAGAGATTATGCAACAGAGCAAACAGCAATTTCTAGTTCTTTCAGAACAACTTCTAGGATACTTTTCTTTTTCTTAACATACGTAAAATTTGAAGAGAACACAATTCATGTTACAGTGACCTTTACCCAGCATAACACTACCACAGATTTGTGTTCTTAGGATGGATTAGCCTTCTGTTGTGAGCTTTTGCTCCAAAAAGCAGTGATGGACATGCACATGTGCTGTCTACATGACTACTCACTCATATGATAAATATAATTCTTTGAAATTTTCCATTATTCTTTCTTCATTTGAAGTCTCTCAATCTGTTGTCGTCAATTACACCTCAGCGAACAGTTTAAAGAGACAACAGAAGAACTGTTAGTAATTACACTGATGCTTTCTGATGTGTCAAAGCCATATTGCTTCTAATTGCAACTCCATTTCACTTCCTCAGAAATCTGTAAAGAAATAAATGTACCTCATTAACCTCTGAAAAAAAATCATAAAAACAACACAATGGGCATTTACTGAAAGACAATAAATGGACATTTACAGAAAGACAAGTGATGCAGTCAGTGAAATAACTTCATCCTGACATTATGACAAAAAAGATGGAAATAAAAGTGACCATATTCGTATCCCCAAGAGGGGCAAGTCTGGTGTGTAAACAAGTTTCTGAAATTGAGCCAGGAGAATTCCTGTCAGTTCTTTATCTCTAATGATAATAAGCTAATTTTCTTTGCATGTCTGTAGACTTTTCAATTTTAAGATTTAAAAGCAATTACCTGATCTTGATAATGCTTCTATGAGATAAACACACATTATCCCTTTATTAGCAAGGGCGATGGAGGCACACCATTTTTCATTTGCCGTGTAATGAGCTGATTACCAGAATCACTAGTGAATCACCCACACTTCCTCTCTCTGTGTTGCTAATATTGTTTAAACTGACCCTAATGTCGTGTATGATGACAAATGCCTACCTGAACACTGCACTGACGGTCCTACAAGACTTGTGAGAAGAGAGCGAAAAAAAGTAGAAACAAAAGAGAAACTGAAGAAAATTACCTTATTTTACTAGTTCTGCTTCACTTACAAGTCAAACATAAGAAAAAAATTGTACATACAACCTTGAGCTAGAAAAATAGACAATTTTAGCTGGAGAGAGAAGACCAGGACATTATCTCATTCGTCATGTAAAAACATAACGACAGGTCTGAAACCGTTCCCTCCCACCCTCAGGGCAGCCCATTCCCTCGGGCGCAGGCCGTGCCTCCCAGGGCCTCACGCGTCCTGCTGGGATCAGCCCACGGGGCAGCGCAGCGCGCCCGTGCTGGGGCGCGTCCTGGACACCTCGAGCTGAGGAGATTCGCGGCTGCAGAGCAAAAACGCTCCCGCCGAGGCTCAGCTGCCGCCTTTGGCCCCGGACAGCGGCAACAACCACCCCGGGCGAGCCCTGCGTGCCGGGCCCGGCCCGGGCTGCGCCCGCCCGCTCGCTCGCTAGATGGCGCCATCTGCCGTTGCGGGGCGCGCCCTGGCCTCTTGATGTAAAAAGAGATACCGAAAAGCTGTGATGTAATACTTTGATCTCCTTCTAACATTTAAATTTTGAACTTAATACCAAAATCACAACAGGGAAAGAAAATTAGGGGGAGAAGAGAGATGCTTGTTAAGAGAATGGTTCAAAGCTGCACCAGCAAAGGTTCAGACTGGACATTAGGAATCATTTTTTTTACCAAGAGGGTGGTCAAACACTGGAACAGGTTTCATAGAGGGGTGGTCATTGCCCCGGGCCTGAGAGTGTTTAAGAGGTATTTGAACAATGTCCTTAACAACACGCTTTTGTCAGACCTGAATTGATCAGGCAGTTGGATTAGATGGTCACTGTAAGAACCTTCCAGCTGAAATAGTCTGGTCTTCTCTGCTCTGAAATAGAAAGGAAGTAACTTAGATATTGTGGTAATCACCACTGCCAGTAACTGGAAGAAGTTGGCTGCTAAAAGTTGTCTTGGATGTATTTTGGAGGGTGAAAAGTGAGTAACCAGTGTTCCTTTGAAAATGTTTTAAAAAAATAATTGTTGAGACAAAATTTATAAAAATGACAAGGTTTGGTAGAGTAAAGAGTAAAGAGAATAAATTGGGGAAAAGGAGGAGAATGTAACAATAAGTAAATTTCATACACTCCTAGGACGGTTTGAGGTGGAAAGGAGCCCTCTGCCATGGGCAGGGACACCTTCCAGAGACCAGGTTGCTCAAAGCTGCATCCAGCCAGATCTTGAACACTTCCAGGGATGGGGCATCCATGACTTTCCGGGCAACCTGTTCCAGTGTCTCTGCACACTCACAGTCAAGAATTTCTTCCTACTAATTTAAAACTGCCTTTTTTAAGTTTAAAGCCGTTCCCCCTTGTCCTATCACTACATGATCTTGTAAGAAGTCCTTCTCCAGCTCTCTTACGGCTTCCTGTAGTTAAGGCACCCTAAGTCTCCCTAGAGCCTTTCCTTCTCCAGGCTGAACAACTCCGTATCTCTCAGCTTGTCTTCATAGGAGAGGTATTCCAGCTCCCTCATCATCTTGGTGGCCTCCTCTGGACTTGGTTCAGCAGGTCCATGTCTTTTCTGTGCCAGTGACCCCAGAGCTGGGTGCAGCACTCCAGGTGGGGTCTCACCAGAGAGGAGTAAAGGAGGAGAATCATTTCCCTCAACCCTCTGCTCACACTTCTTTTGATACAGTCCAGGACATGTTTTGCTTTCTGGGTTGTAAGGACACATGGCTGGCTCATGTCCAGCTTCTTATCCACCATCCCCAAGTCCTCAGTAGGGCTACTCTCGATCCATTCTGTATCCACCTGTATCTGTGTATTTGTGCAAATAATTTGAAAAGTATTTGTTAATACAGTTCAAGTAATGAGCCATTTCTGATCACTTTTTACCCGTGGAACATGGCATCATTTGAAACCATTAGGAAAATAATGCTTTGTAATTCAGGAATGTTTCATACATTGTGTGAGAACAGCATTGGGTGGAGTGGCTGAGATATGAATGACTACTAATGTTTAAGTGGTAGTTAAGATTTATCTATGGCGTTATGTATCTGTGATGTAAGATTTACTTACGGTATTGTGAGCAGAAATTGGGCTTAGAGAAATTAAAAATGAATTCTGTCCAGATTAGGTGAACTAAAAATTGAACAGTTCTTGGTAAACAGCAATTATCAGCTGCCGCGGCACTATCTGTCCAGCTAGTGGGTGACCACAAGTGCCGGGCACCTGCCTGCGCGGGAGGGGATGATGGAGGCAGCTCACAGGGCGCGGGAGAGTTGGCGAAGCTCCAGCACGGGTTCGCCTAACCCACCGGTGATAAGGCACGTAGGAACGAGGTGGAGAGACTTCTTCGTGGAAAAACAAGAGAGGGTTTATTCAACTAGGGAAGCTCACAAAGAAGCCAAGAAAAGCCATTAATAGGGTGGTTTTATGCCCTTACAGGATGGGAGGGCAAAATATGAAACAACCAATGATGCAGGGACGTGGGGGTTGTACTAAGGCGGGAAAAGGGGTACAGAACCAATGGGGAAGAACGTGGGAGGGGGGAAATAACATGGGCCAACAAGGGATCGAGGAACATAAAACTTTCTAAGAGAAGAACCAGATATAGGGGGGAAGGGGAGGAGACGACAGTGGCCAATTCTGGGGACATGATCGGCATACCGTGCACAGCTTGCTGGCCGTGGCACTGGCCATGGCACACTGCAACAATCAGCTTAGCATTAAGATCATGGATACAGTAGGAAATAGATGGGAGAAATATAAACAGAATGCAGCCAAAGTAGGTGCAGTGGTTTTATTGCAGTCTATGCAGAATAGGAGAGGGAACTTTTAGCAGCAGCACTCGGTATGGGACTGAACAGGACTTTTATGCTCAGTTTTTCTTCCTCAACTCTATGTGTCAGTGATGGAGACAGAAGTGGCAGAGCCCTCATTTCTGATGCTCAGCACTGCTTGACATTCCCAAGCATTCACTGGTGTGAACACATCAGCAGCAGCTCAGGGAAACTCAGTTTGGCATACTTTAAACACAAAGATTGTATCAAGACTTAGAGTAGACACACTTCACTGATTTTTTGCCCGTCCTGGCACTAGATTGGGAAGTGTTTGTGAAGGTACAAAGGCAGATGCTTGCTGTGGAAGTTTATTTGTAATTTCATCGGAGCTTCTGTCAGTGTTCTTTACATTTCCTTAAGAAATGCTGCCTGCTCAGTCTCCATTCTGAATTAGTCTGAAAAATAAAATGAACAGAAATTTTTGAATTTGACAGATGGTTTGTTTCCAGAAGTAATGATTTTCAAGCCAGGGGGAAAAAAATCTATGAGAACTGGTTTTGATAGCTGTTTTTTGAATAGCCTGGAGCTATTGATAATAAATATAATCAACAAAAAAGCTATTAGTGCATGTTGTACCAAATTGCATAAGATATCAATTAAGAACTGGGTTCTGCAGAACTCATTTACTGTGAGATAATTG
Source organism: Rhagologus leucostigma (assembly GCA_013397725.1). NCBI lineage: Eukaryota > Metazoa > Chordata > Aves > Passeriformes > Rhagologus > Rhagologus leucostigma. The sequence goes on along the minus strand of VZTD01002528.1, from coordinate 1,277,955 downwards.
TTTTAGGCTGTCTTTGTGTCAGAGAGAGGCTGGAGTTCTCATCAGTCTCTAGACCAGATCAAGTAATTGCACCCTAATGTATCCGTCCTTCTGTGCTAACCACAGCGATGACCTTGGGTGAGTAGTTTAGCTAGATATGGCTGCATTTTAGATATCTACATTATGTGAGATGAATTCCATCCCCTTCAGGTGCCTTAGATAGCTGAGCCTATGTATGAAAGAGATTATGTTGTCATTGCAAGTGGTAATGATTAAAAACAAGGAAAATCAAGCACCATTTATTTATGAAAATGAGAGGAAAAATCCCACATCACATGCATCAGTATGAAACACTTACGTTAGACATCAGTGCTGAGGTGTCTTCTCCACTCTGAATCTAACTTAAAAGCAGCATTCACAATAGGCAATTTTTTTCTTATTCCAAGCACTGAACTGACAGTGATTTTAAGTATACAGGACTTTTTGAAAAGAAAAAAGAAACATGCAAACGATTTACTTGAGCAGAAACACTGGGATTTGGGATTAAGTATTGAAAGGGGTAACGGCCTTCTTTGTCTTGTGGAGTTTAACCAAGCAACTCAGCCCTCTTCTGTGTCTGAGCAATGTGTGAGGTTGAGGTGTGTGGGCAATATCTTACTCATATCCAGTGTCAAGTCCAAATGACAAATGCAGAGAAGTTGGTGCTCAGATGCACTGGTCTCTTCCCAGTGGCTGTTCTGTTGTTTGAGAGACTGTAGGCATAATGATGTGTCCTTGCTGTGGCAGTGCTGCCTCATGCTGCAAACAGCAGGTAATGATGGCAGTGGCTGCCAGGTGTGAGCAGGTCTGATCAGGGCTATGGCTCTCAGCCCCTGTCCCCAGGTGTGAGCACCGCTGCGCTGGCTCACTCTGCACTCACTTATTTTCACTGCTGTTCTCACCACAGGGCTCTCTGTCTTTCTATCAGAGGCATTTTGGATCAGCCTTTGTGGTCTCTCAGTACCTTGCAGGGGGATCAGCAACAGTACTTCATGTCTAGCCTATGATACTCTCCGATTCTTGTTCAGTCGTGGTGTTCAATCCAACTACAGAGTAGCTGGACATAAAAATAAGCATATATCAAAATATTTTCGTATGATAACACGTAGAGCTGGCATGCAGAGCAGCCTGACTGCTGAGCTCTCTGTGCTTCCTGCATGGTGGTCATACCAGCCAGGCTTCTCCTCTGAAGTTCCCAGGCTGTGTTGAATTTGGTTACCAGAATACTTCTGTTATGAACTCTCAATTTTTATAGTTACCTTACAAATACCTTTAAAAAAAATTAGTCTCTTCTGTTGTATGTTTCCTTTTTTCTTTTGGGAAAGGTAACTTTAATTTATCGGATTCACTAAGCTGGGCATAAATACAGTAGGATCCAGCAGCATGTACTGTTTGCAAACATAGACCAGGAAAAGTGCTTTCCCTACTCACTCATCCAAAGGGCAAGCAGAACCATGTATTCCCAGATATCTTTAGTACATACCAGGAAAAAATTTTATCTGTAGTCATCTCTGTGGGAAGCAGGTGGTGTTTTTCTCATTTGCACAGTTCTGTGCAAAGTTCTCCCAGCTATTTCCTATTTCCTGCTGAAAATGGCAATGACTTTCTTTATCACAAGGAGTTGGTATTACAGGACTTACTGTAGTAACTTAAGGAACTTTTATCTGAAGGCTTTTATCTCTGGGCTTTACAAAGTGTTCAAATTACATAAATAGTAAAATATACTTTTGGTTTACTTAATTTTTAACTCTATTTTAAATAACTTGTGGATCGGAGTTTTGGGTTTGAGTTTCTTCTGTGGTGGGAGTTTTGGGTTTTTTTGGTGTTGTGTTGTGTTGTGTTGTGCTGTGTTTTGTTTTGTTTTGAACCAGGTCTTGGTTAAAAGATCTTATGTCTGTATGAAATTATTTGGTTAAGTAAGAAAGGGAAAGCTATGCAATCTTCAGACATCTTCCTATATCTGCGACTGGTGAGAGTTCTTTACCAGCTTAGCCAAAGGTGTAGAATAATGTGTGGAATAATGTGTGTCCATCCAGCAAAGCAGGGCTGGGGAAAAATTGAGCTCTCAGGAGGAAATGTTACCGGGGTGACCCATGTTTTAAGATAGCCCTTGTTAAAACATCTGGAATAAGTATTCCTAGAGAAAGGGGCTACTTCCATTCTAAGTAACTATCAACAACATTTTTAGTTAGAAGCCTTTATTGCTTGATGGATATCTAGAAGAAATGTAAAAAATAGAGGTAATTTAAGTGTGTTCTCAAGCTGCTCAGGCATAGACACGGATGTCCTGGTGTGGAAACCTATTCCACTTATTCCAGAGATTTTCTTCCCTTGCAGAGATTTTTAGTGTGGCCTCACCTTTTTGTCGGTCAGAGACCATAAGCATGTGGAGTGAGTGAGAAATCCTGACAGAAGGGCCAAAGAAGGAATCTGTTTCCCAATACACACATTCAGTAGAAGCTCCTCTGCTCTAGTCTTTCTCCTCCATATGCTTCTTCAGTGAGGCCAGTTAGTGCCACGTGCCCTCTTGTGGCTTAGGGAAAAGTGTTTCCATTCCTCAGGAGGGATGATGCATGCCTTAAAATATGCTGAACGATAAACTGGCCCCTGAGGCAAATTCTGCTACTGGGTACAATGGAAGAAAAGCTGAAAAGGGTCTAGGCAGCACATTATCAAATTAAATCACAACAAAGAAGAGAGAACGTATTTTCAAAAAGCACGTCAGTGATTTTATATCTCTGCACCAAAGAATTACATAATGCACTGTAAGATAGCCATTTATTATACATGCTTGGATGTAAAAAGGGGCAGCTCTTCTTACTGAAAGAACCATTACTGAAATAAAACCTAATGGCAAGATCACCTCCTGTTCTATCTTTATTACTGATTTGAACTGCAGAAAAATATAGATATTTGCAGACTACTAGAATAGTACAAGGCTGTAGGAAATGGTATAATCCAAAAATTCAGACTAGAGGTAAAATTAAATGAGCCTCCTCAATTTTTTTACAACTTTTTGTCTATTTTTTTTTGTAAGAAAATAATACTTAATGCACAGATGCAGGTATCATAACAGGTTTTACATGAATGAAAAGATAGTATCATAAACTATGAAGCTGAAAACCTGAAATGAGCAGTGTTTCATAGGTTGGACTTGATGATCTCAAAGGTCTTTTACAGCCTAGTTAATTCTGTGATTCTGTGACTCCCATCATAGCCCAGATACCACTGAAGTAACACAGGGAAAAACAATTTAAAGTTGTAAGTAATGTGTGTAAAAAAGGAGAATTTCTACACTGAGTTAAATAAAGCGATTTTCACATAGTAAATACCTGTCAGACTTTCCCCATAATACCTCTGGAGCCAACTTTTCAGCCATGCCCATTTATATGAAAAACACATACACTTCCCAGACTAAACAACTCTGTAACACTTTGGAAGGAATTTTGGAAGATGTGTGTATGTATGTATATAAATCCATGAACTCTGTATTTGAGAAGAAAGGAGACTATTGTCTGGGTAGGAAAACGAAAAGCTGGGGTAAGAGTTCACTGATTCGTAGCCTGGTTTTTGTTAGTTGGATCACTTGGACATTTGGTCAGACTACATGTCTGTATGTGCATCTTTTCCTTGAATATCCACAGTTGCTTCTGATCCAGTCATTCTGGTTGAAATATGTGTCAGGTTCTGTCTTTTCCTTCTCAAGCAGAAATAAATTATACTTCCAGCTCCAACTATAGAGAGGGCTAGAAGAATGAACAGCCAAATGATGCCAGCAGAAAGTACTTTCTCCATTTTCTCTTCTGTAAGGATATACAATGGAATAACCTTTGAGGTTAAAAAATTTCAGAATCTAGTAATAAATGAGACTTCTGTAACCAGAAAGCAGAAAAATTCAACGTGTATGTAGATTTTCAGTTCAACATGTACTTTGGGGTTTTTTTATGAACACCAAACAAAATATAATTAAATCTGATCAAGGCCTAATATTAAAAATATAAATATAAAAGTAAATCAGTATTTACTTCAGGATAACCTCTATATCCTATATTGAGATACAGATTAAAAGCTTATGGACTTTTTAAACACTCTCTAAACTAATACTGAGAAACTATGTAATTATATTCCTGTTTTATTTTAGCATGCGCTTATTATTCTGCTTAAAAGGAAGTATGCTTACCTGTATTTTCTGTTGACATCTCTTTGTTTTCAGGAGCTTTTGGAAGGAAAAAAATTGTTTATTCTGAATGCTTAAAAAAAAAAAAAAAAAGAAAGAGGCATTTCCAAGTTCCTAAGTACCAGTGTTTCTGACAATTCCTGCTAAATTCCTGTGCCGATAACAGTTACTCACCCAGAGAGATGCAGCTAAGCATGTGTAAAATTGTAGTAGGATGTTTGGGTCTTTCATTCTAAGAGCATCTGACTTCTTCAGTCGAGATACCCAAAACAACTTGCAGAGACAGATTTCTGTTATTTTGAAAAGTGTTTTCGAATATGTTAGTTTCTGAGAAACTCCCCACAGGATCCTTAGTCATTTTAAGGTGTTTCCTGGAAAGAGGTCTTGAGAGTTAGTGATGCATTATGAGCATTTTACTTGAGCTGGAAGGAGTTTTTCATTGTTGTAGCCCCTTCTGTCAGAGAGAGATAACCATTCCATGTAGATGTGGTTTCTGTGGTGGTTGAACTTCCTGAACTTAGCAGGTAATACAAGGGTGAACAGAAATACGAAGTTTAACCAAACAGAATGTCCATATTCTGGACTGCTTTGGTTTAATCTCAGTTGGTAATTGAACCCATGCATTTTCTTACAGATGATAATTTTTCTCTCAGGATACTACAAGTATTTTATTAAACATCATTCTATCATACTGTAGATTAAGAGTGCCACAAGAATGTTTGTCATGGTTTTCCTGTAATCCATCAGATCAATGGTCAGTAAGGAAAGGAATCAGCCAGCATTTCTACGAGACAGTTTGCATTGCACTCATCAGAAGAAGATTTTGTTTGAGAATATATTCATCTGCAATTAAACAAAGTGTTGCTTTTGAGCTTAGCTTTCGCCTAAACATAGGGGTCTGAAGTATTTGTGATGGCTGCATGGGGCAGATGGTAGTTCCGGAGGATGTGGGGGAGATGCAGCCTTCTGAGAAGGCAGTCAGAAGCCATGTGGGGCTTGTTGGTATTTAGGCAGCCACATCCTGCTATTAGAGTCAATTGGTTTTGCACACAAACATAGAATATTTTACATTTCTATGTTATACAATGAAAATACATTATTAGATATTATTAGCCTTAATATATTAGAAATACTACTTACTTTTTAGTTTTTTACAGATATATCCTTTTTTGAAAGAACAGAGGTTGGTGTTCCAGGAGCCAGACAATGCACATAGTTCTCCACAGTCTTTAAGCCTTTTGTTTGAAGGTTCTCCCACTTTCCAGTTGACAAAATCCATTGGAGATTTATCCGTCCATACCCACTGTCCTAATATTAAAAATAAACATATATGTATAAAATACCTGGGTTTAGACAAATAGAATGAGTTGTAATGGAGAAAACAAAAATTTATAACATGAATAGCTAGTTAAATGTTTCAATTATAATTTTAGGCGTATTTAAGCATCCTTTGAAGTAAACTTTGTGTAATTTTTATATATATATGTACTTTCAAGTGTACAAAGTTGATTTCTTTTTAATATAACATGTAATTTCATATGATAGGGTAACATATGATTAAAGATATTACCTCTGTCACTTTTCTTTAGCCCTACCCAAAAGTTCAGTGATTTTCCATGGAGTATCTTAATGGTTTCTGACAGAAAGTTTGTTTCACTATAGCCTCCTACCGATACCAAATCAGCACCTGAAAAAATATTAAAGAACACATCACAGTGGCTCATTTTCTTAGAGGTCAAGTCAATAAACACATCCAAAATGTGCAAAAATATATAAAAGACACCAACTCCTCCATATTATTCCCTAGTCTTGTTGTGGGTATTATGTCACTGTATTGTATTTTTTTTGAGCATGACTGTGTGTTGTATGTATGCAAATCTGCACAAAGATATGGATTTTATGAATTTTTCTGGATTTTTTTTAGTCTTTGGTATTTTAGAGAAGAATAATTGCTCTCCTGAAATACTTTTCAGGCAGGTCTGACCACATCCCAGATTGTGGTGCAAGTAGGCTGAAAGAGGTACGTGTGATGTAGTCACCACCATGCCTGTTGCCACTATGGCTCTGTTCCTCATCAGTGGCGCGGCAGCAGTTTTGGCAGTGCCTGATGATAACAGGTTAGGTAGGATGTGTCAGCAGCTGGAGGTCGCAGTCCAGAAGATGTCCAGAAGTTGATTTATAATTGCCGTATGCCCTGGCATTGCAAATACACAAAGCTGTGTTTGGATCATCAGGAAATGACCACCTTCCTGGCCTGGCCAGTGGGTAAGAGGCAGGCAAAAGTGTAGGAATTTAGAACATGGAGCAGTGTCCGATTGTAACCTTTCATCCTGGTTATTAGTGTAATGTTTACTTTTTGTAGCAATTATGTGATTTATCTTTCTGCAGAACCACTCCACGAATTCTGTACAGCTGTAGAGCAAAACACCTTTGCAAAGCAACTTTTTCTGTTTACTCAGTTATAGGTCAGTGCTTTCAAATATATGAGGAAGTGCCTTTAGAAATGTATAGGATGTTTCCTATTCTTAATCACACTGAAATATGTGTTGCATTACACCAGTTCTCAGAAATGTGGAGCAAAGTGTCTTTTCCCTTCCCTGATGAAGGTACTGCTCTTCTCTCAATGGGGGCAGCACGGGGCTGTTCCAGAGCAGGAACTGCGTGGCTGGGTGTGTTTTACTAGTTCATGAAAGGTAAACAGCTCCTCCATCTCATTTGTTGTCCAGCCAGTGAGATCCGCTTACTGAACTGTGCCCTGGAACTAACACAGCTATACTATGACTTTGTGTCTCCTAGTTTACACTGCGTGTGGATTCCCCTCCTGTTTGGGGAAGGGAAAGCCAATACTGCAGCCTGTGCCTTAGTGGCTCTGTAAAAGTGTTTATCTTCCTACCTAATTACTTTTTGTCATAAAACTAGTAGGAATTTAATATTTTTGAGGTACTCATATTTCACCTGATATTTGACATATGAGATGCTGCTGTTTCTGACGAAGATTAGTTTTACTGTGCAAAAGCATGCTCAGAAAAGCAACCAAAAAAAGTATTAAATGTGACGTTTCAAAGTTATTTGATATTTGCTTAGCAATATTATCCATTATTTTGCATGTTTAATCACATCATCAGTCTTTCTAAGACAAAACACTCACCTAGCTGGGCACATTCCTCATGAGCTTGAGACCAACTTCTTTTCTTGGAGGCCTCAAAGTAATAGCAGTGACCAGAGAAAGGTATCCAAGATTTGTGTCCTCTTGATTCAGGGCATTTTCCAGAAAGTTGTGGGGGCTCAGTAGGGGCCATTACTGATGAGAGATCAGGTAGCTGGAGTCAAGCTATTTTATGTAACTTGTTTTTCCCATTATACTAGTAAGACAAAACTAAATGGCTATGTTAGGTTTGTAATCTTAGTGGAAATAAAGCCTGTTCTAAGAAGAGCTTGAATACGGTTCTCATCTTCTGTTTGAATATTTTTCAACAATATTTTTCTTCATATTTATTTATCAATGTGATTAGGAAGATACACTAGTCTATAAGCAGAGTGGATTCTGTCTAATGATATTTTTTGTAATTAGTCTAGTCAATAAAATACACAATTGCTTTTCTGGCATAAATATCTGCCTAATTAGTTAGAACTGCTATTTTTAAAATATCTACTGACACTTCAGTCTCATTTTTTGACAGGACCAAAACCTCATAAAACCTTAGTGTAGAAACTGTGATTGTGAGTTAAAGTGTTGGTATAACTAAGCATAGCTTGTCGGATTTTTTATGGAACTGCATCCTGAATACATTCCATAGTGACTGATATAATAGGAAGACTTTGGATTGGGTAGATAAATGCAGATGGAATGTAAATTATATATTCTGCCAAATTACATTTTCTTCCTGTAAGTCTTCTACAGTCGTTTCTTTCCCTGGTAAAGAATACTCAGCTCTCAAATGAGATTTCCAGAATAATAAAGTGGAAAGAGACATGAGATATGAATTCTGAGGATTTTTGTCTAATTAAAACATCTTAGAATATAATTGTGCATGTAATTTTAAATTTGCTAGTGATTCAAGATCTTCCACAATGTTGATAAATTCAAGAATATAGCTAAATTTTGAAATCATATTTATAGTTATTTCCATATAAATTATAGAAGTTTTTGCTTGGAAGGCTCCTCAAGGGGTTAGTTACTTCATCTTTGTGCTCACAGGTGACATGAAGCTGACATATTGTTTTTAACAAGATATTAGTCCTGTCTGTTCTTAGCAAGCTGTAATGATGGAGATTTGCTGATCTGTCCAGAGTATTTATTAAAGACTTCTGTACTGATAAAATTAGAACGTTTTCCCTGCTGTATTTAAGTCTGTCACCCCTTTCCAACTCATATCAGACACATAGAAAAATTAAATTCCATCCCATTAGGCTCATTTTTAATATTTAGAATTGATAATATGATTTCTCAAAATCTTTGGTTTCTTAGTCTTCTGTCCAACTCCAAACTTTTCTTTTAATTATTGTTACCTGGTCATATGAAAACCCTAGTTGACTGAGAAGCTTTTCAAATTTTGATAGCCCAAACTGGATACAGAACTTCATATAATGCCTAATAAAAACAAGTCTTATAGCAAGTGAATTACTTTTCCTAATAGAATGAATAGTTAAAAAAAAGTGAGTATTCAATCCTTTGTTTCTTAGGCTTTTGGCAATTATTAGGAATCAATTAACTTTTGGAAAGAATTCATGTCAGTATTTAGAACTAGTTAGCTACTCCTGTCTTCCTAGTATATAAACAAAGTATTATATTTATACTGGTGTATAAACAAAGTATTTTTCCAGTGGCTTATTATATTTAGCACAGTTGATAAGCTCTATACAGCCTCTAGTCAAAATGCTTGCATGGAGTTACCTACCATCTGATTTTTTACAGACAGAGAAGAGTTTTTTCTCGCAAGAAGCTGTCTTCCAGGTGCCATCAGTGTCTAGGTAGACACATGCTAATGTCTGTTTTGGTTCTCCACTGGACCACTTGCTGTAAACTAAACTCCATCTGTCAATCCATTGATACTTGCCATTGGTCTGGAAGTAAAATCTATATGGTAATTTCAAGGTTGCTTACAGTGACATAGCTACTATACAGGTTCCTCAAGAGGATTCTCACAGAACCAGTGTAGAATCATCTTCTCATTAGTGCCCCTTCTTAGCTCATAAATGCTAACTGACTAAAATGTACAGTGTCTGTCATCTGCAAATGTGAATGCCTCCAGAAAGTATCTAACATTAATTCAGAGTATTTTTCAAGCATTGGGAAATGGAAGGGAAAAAAAGAAGAGGGGCATGAGAGAAGGCATGAAACTAAGGGTCAGATAAGAAATCATGTTGGTATAACCACCCAGACGTCTGCATGGAAAATGAGAGTGTGTGTGGGAGTGTTCTTAAGCAGCTCTGATCACCATCACTTTTGTTGTAGTTGTCGTGACTGTGATTCATGATGAAGAGCGTAGCATGTCAAAACACACCTACCATCCAGATGTTCACCCTCTCCTGTCATACAACTGGTGTAGACATCTCACAAACAGAAAGGATTACTTTTCCATAGCATTCTAACTTCTAATGGGAGCAATTATACCAATTGCATTTTCAAATTAAACAATATAGCCATTGGTCAATATGTACCATATCATATAGCCTCCACATTCCTTCTACCAATTTTTACCCCAGTTTCTGTTCACACCTGTAGTTTGCTATTGCTGCCATAAATAAGACCACTGTAGTAAAATGTGTGAGCATAAATGCACACATAAAAATTATTCCTTCTTGGGTGTCAGGTGTGTGACCTCTGATACCTTGTCACTGGTCACTGAGGTACATAAACACATAGGAGGAGGGCAGGATATTGTATCTTGAATATCTTTTAGATTAAAAGCAACTCAAAATGTAGAAGATTTTACAATTTATGTCCAAGATACTTTAAATGACTCCACACAACACACTACATTGTTGTATAGTGGTTTGGAGGATCATTTCGTCGTGCTAAAGGAAATCTCTACTATATGAGTCTTGTTTGATGATTGGCAGTGCAAATGGCTGTTACATTGATGTAACATGCTGTTTTCAGCACTACACTGGCAGAAATCCCAATGGGCAACAAGATGAGAGCATAAAGTAAAATCAGGTCCTGTGTCAGCTTGACTGCTTGTGTGTAATATATTCGTTCTTACCATGTTGCTGTTAAGACCGATCCACAGAGGCTCTCCATATTCCTCTGCAAGTAGGAAAAATAGTGCCTGGCTATATGGATCTAAAATGCTGGCAAGTTCTGAAGCATTGTTATTGCAGTTTTTGTGTGCTTCCTCCCAGTTCATTCTGGAATGGGTGACAGAATAGCTAATCCCACTAGAATGGTCAAAAGCAAAGTCGAGCACTGTTGCTGGTGACTTAAAGAGTTCAGGATCTGTAGGAAAAAGGAAAAAAACCACCCCAAGAACAGTTGAATCTGGAGTCACATATTTGACTTGAGCAATTGAGTAACATGATTATTTACAAACCTAGTATAAAATTGCTAATGGAATAGAACATCTTCTTCCTAGCTGTTTATAATGAAATACAACTTAAAAACAACAGGTCTGATAAAAGAAATGTATTTTCAACCTCTGACAATTTTGAATCAGTAAATGCACAGTATCTTATATCGCAGAGGTAAGTTTACCCCTTCATTCAGAAATAATACACCTGCCCTGCTTGTTTTTAAAATATTCTTTGCAGCTTAATGGCTATCAGGTTTATATGGATAAGTGTGAAACTTACTCGTTTTGATGCCCTATAGATCATTATGAACATATGCAATTAAAATATTTGTGGGCTTCATCTATTCAATTACATTTTTAAAATAAAATCATTTTCTTTTCTGCTGTGTTTTCTCAAAAACATCGCTATGTAACATTGGGAGGCAGGATGGGCCCTGAGGTTTTACTGATCCTTTACCTAAAAACCGAAACAAAATGAAACAAAACAAAACAAAACCAAAACCAAACTGAAATAAAGTATGTTAAACAAGAAAAGTTATTTTAATCCTTGTGTTATCAATTTCAAGATTAACAATACAGAACTCACCACTATCCTTCTGGCATATATACCCTCTGTACTTAAAACACTCCTCATCATTCCATTTTCCTGTGTCATCAGGAGGACCTCTCTTCAGAGAAACACAATCAAACTGTTGGAGTAAGGGAAAGAATATGGGTACATGGATATCAGAAGTTATAAAACAAAGTACTGTAACTCCCTGAGTAGTTTCACTTTTTTTTTTCTTAGTTCTGATGTTTTAGGGTGTATTACAACTCTAGAAACACCTTTCATTTATCCTTCTCTGTCCTTTCTGAACTCCTTTGTCGTGGCCAGGTCCCCTGTTGTACACTCTTCAGCTCAGCCTGCTTGTTCATTTGGTTATTTTGCTGGAGAAATACTTCAAAGGCGTTTCAAGAACTTTCTTCCACATGATCTATCCCAACTAATGGTTACTATCAGTAAGGTTTTGAATAAGAATGAAATGGAGGTCATCTTTTGTATTTCACTTCCAAAGCCAACTTTAAATAGTGGTGATTCTTGACAAAATCGCCTAAATTACAGTCCTTGGCAGAGCTCTCATCAGCTCTGGTTCTTAGAATTTCTCTTTCAGTTATGTCAGATCAGCTTAAGAAGTTGAAACGTCAAGTTTATTACAAGTTGCAATCTCGTCTACTAAGCTTCCATGGGATAATTGTTGGTCCTTTGAAAAGGATCCTCTGAAGGAGAGAGGTGTTAGTGTCTTGAAGGTGAAGGAGAAAAGTAGGATGTACCTTTGCACATTTTTTTTCCTGCTTGGTATTTCCTAGTGTTTATAGAGCTGCAGTGGAGCTATGGATTGTGCATTGTCATTTATGTCTTCCTGCAGGCCTTGACCAATGGCTACATGGGCAAGAACAACATGAATTGGCTCAGGTGTAGACTAAGCTGGTTGTCCAGATCCCTGGCTTCTCTAAAGGTGCGGATACCAACATGATGGGTGAATGGACAGTGAGTGGAATGACATAGTGTGAAGGGCAAGTTTGGAAAGCAAGATACAGAGATAAGTGGAATATAGGCAATGTGGGTGTGCAAGTCAGTCTATATTGGTATGATTATGTAGAATGCTATTTTATTTACAGCATTATGAGGTTTAATTTCAGTGCTAGCAGTGGAGAGAGTTTGATGGGCTTAGAAAGTAGTTGACATCTATTGGCCCTTAGTAATTCAATTACAATTTTAAATAGGGAAGAAGTAAAAAAGCTGAACTCTTGCATCCTCTTCTCCTTCCTTCATAGACATGGAAATAAATCTGTGTGTTAGCTTCTAAAATTCTAATGTTGCATTTATATTCTCTGAAAAATTGACAATTTACTATGAAAAAGAAAGCTTTATTCAATATATCCAGTCTTTATTCCATCTGCCCATTGCTGCAATTTTGCCAAATACTTTGACAAAATTACAGCAATGCCATTTTATGCTCTGAGATAGCTAAAATACTCAAACATTGGAATTTTTTATCTCTAGTCCCAGTGTAAAGATAGATGACCAACCAATGGAGACGGCTTGGGCAATGTCTGTAGAAAGTGAGCTGCTTACTGGAAGTGGTATTGTTCCTCCAAGATTTTGACTTGATGGTAAACACTAAGCAATATTTACCTGTTGCAGATTTTGGCCATCTTCTGGATGTAGACTGGGATACAAAACAGGTTCCACAAGTTTTGGGGAATCTTTAGCCCAGTTTGTATATGAGAGAGCACTTCCATCAGACCAAACAAAGTTGAGTTCACTGAGCATATCATTCAAGCCGATCCAAGGATCATTTGAAACATCCTTCAAATGGTAGGTGAGAAAAGCTAGGAAAAAAAAGCAAATAGAGGAAAAAATTAGTGTCATGTCATCAGTCATAAACAAATACTTAACTATTTTGTTCATTAAAGTCTTGTAAAAACATTTCAATTACAGTTGATCAGAAATTTATCAGAGTTTGTTATTTCAAGGTTATGCCAAGCCGTTGCCCATGAAAAGTCTCAAAGAGTGAAAGTATTTGGGAACAATGAAGCAAGATTGGAGACAGGAAAGAAACAAAAAACCCTTTCTGACCACCATGATATCTAATGAGTTCACTTATTTCAACAGTCAGGATTAGCCACCTTACTGATGAAAATACGTTGCTATGTACAACTGCAAATGGAAGACAGGGGACACAGGCAACTTGAAAATACGCCTTTCTCTGACATTCTGCTAAATTAAGTTGCAGAATTTAGGCAGAGGTATAGAAGTATATCCCAATCTATTTCTGGCAGAAACAGACCATGCATTCTGTTTTTTTCTCTGTGTCTAAAGCTACAAATGCCAGATCTGGATTTTTAATTTTATGCTAAATCGTGCCTATAAATAATGTAAGACGCTTTGCATGAAACATGACAAGCAATCCTTAGCATCACTAGCATGCCCCAAACAGATTGTTCAGTTCTAAAAACATTTCATGCCATGGCCATATAACCAATGTTGAGTATACAAATTATAAAACGTATATATTTACATACTGACACTTGCCTTCTTTGCAGGAAATATCCACTGTATACAGAGTAAAGGCTCTCTATTACCTAAGGGGCTGTTGCACTATACCTTGAACTTGTTCATTAGGTATGCTTGCCAGGTTTCCTCCAAGGCTCATGCAAACTCTTCTTGCAGTACTCCAGTAATCATAGCCAGAGCCAAAAAATTTGTAACACTAGAGAAAAATAAGTATAGACTGTTCGAGTGACAGCAAGAAGAACTTAAGCATGAATTAAACTAGCTTAAGTAAAAATTAGCCTAACTCAGACCCCCAAAATATTTTTTCAAAGTTTACTTCGATCTGGAGCCAAGTCAAAACCATTCACAAGTTTTAAATTTGCTCTCTGCCTTTCTGCAAGGGACTGAGAAAGTCACAACAAAACTCAAATAACTATTTACAGGCCATGGTGGGAGTCTGATGAGAATCTAATGTGTTAACTAACTCGGAAATTTTGAGATGCCATACGCCACCACAAGTAAAAGACGAAGAACTCTGCTGACTCTATAGGAAAAGCCCAGCCCAGGTGTGGAATTGCTGGAACTTTCTGAAAAACCTTTTTGACCTAGTGTCTATGGTCAGAGTACTCCCGTGTATATTCAGCCTTCTTCATTGCACACCTTTTTTATTAATGGAAGTATATGACTTATTTTTTAAAAAGTGTGTAGCCATCACATTACCAATACGTATTTACCATAAAAGGTTCTAGTAATTATGAGCATGCCTCGTGTGCCGTCTTCATGTTTACAGCTCACTCTGCTCTGTGCCATGCCAGGAGCACAGTCAGAGAATTATCTTGCAAGGTTTGTGGAAAATGATAACTTTGATGACTGTGACCTGGCATAAATTCACCTGGTGTGATATCCATGGGTGCCCTCATAACAATACTGTATGTATTAGGAAATAGAACCCTCGCTTATTAAGCACATCAAGTTTGTCCGTCTTGGGAAGAGGCAAGCATTACATTGAAGTCTGTTTGGAAAAACTTTGTATTATCTCTGATTTGTTCCATCTCAAATGACTGATTTTGTGCTATGCCTAGTGCTTTCAGATTAATTCAGTTCTTCAATTTTTTGAAACATATATACAATGTAACAGCTTTCCCAATGTACCTCAGGTGACTGCTTCTCAGGAAAACAAGTAAAAATCTCTAAAACCACCATTTTGCAGTAATTAGCCAATGGGTTCATTTTTTAATGCAACTGACAAAAGATGTCTGAGAGACAAAAGGCCTCTTGTATATCTTTAAGTACCTTCCCAAGCAGTAATATCATTGTGCTTAGATGAAAGTATCATACCTGATTTTTAAATAAAATCCAGTCTGCAGGACATCCTCCAGGAATTGAAGGTACTGCTGAAGGGAGGGTTGCATTTATAAAACCTCTGTCCCTCTCACAGATATAACCATTGGAAAAACCACAGCTGACATCATTCCACAAGCCTGAAATCAATTGAAGTTTAGGTAATAAGACACTGAATAAGATTGAAATTTGTGGGAAAATGAACTGGTTTCTGTGCTTATAAGTTCAGAAGCAATCCGCCTGGAAACATGCAATAACCTGCATCAGCTCAACTCTGCCTCCCAATATCACTGTGTACAGGGGCACTTTGGTCCTGCTGTGACTGGGGAAGTGGCCAGACGAGATGGCCTTCAAGTAGAACTCTCCCAAACAGCTTTGTTGCACTGAAAGATGCAAGTGTAAAGTAATGCTTTGTCAATGAAAGCACTTCAGAATGTGAAACTCCATGTATGTTCTATTCTTTTGCTGACTATTCTCTTAGTATTAAAACAATTATCTAATTATTAAAAAACAAACATAAAAATATTATTATAAATTTAAACTCTATTATTAAGAAATCATTCCAAATAACTATTATCTAATGATAATTATTTAAAAAAAAGAATTGCTGTTGATTTGAATAGAACATTTTCTTTGTGCAGCTGAAACATCAGTGATCAAATTGCCACTGCATTCCCCGTTGAAATCAATATCTTGTACTGCACTCCTATGGATGATATTGCCCCTGAAGAAATCTCAGATATAATGACTATTCTTCATTATGTATGTTTCTCAAAATTGCTGGTAAAGAGTGGGTGAAAATTGACAAGAGGTTTTTAAACAAACACTTGAAGCGCAGCATCCATAAAATTACTTTAAAACCAGAGTTGTGTAACTCACCATCTTTTTTACTTAAAACCACACAATTTTCTTGAGCTAGTGCAAAGTTGGGTTCACCCTGTGCCCAAGCTGCGTAATGCACTGGGCTTCCGCTCATCCAACTGAAAAACATTAGTGGTTGCTCAGATGATGTCTTTGAAACAGTTGAGAAAAATCTTCCTTAACATGTTAAAAATATTTCAAAAAAACTACAGCTGAGTCTGTTTGTAAATTGAATTTCCATTAGGATTAAAAGACCTTAGATAATGAAATCCCTGCATATCAAGTCAAAGACCAAAATATATTTATTTTTAACAGATATTATCTATATATTCATAGCATATATATCCCCTATAAAAATTCCATTTAGAACAGTGTTTGTACAATGTAGTTTAACCAAGGGAGAGAACACATTTCAATATGCATTATCACTCTCTCCATCTGCTTTTAAGTACTTTGCAGTGGTTCCTCCAGAATGATCTCTGGCCATACAATACTCCTACAACTGCCCTTTATGGATCTTGATGTAGCTTATTTACCTACCTGAACTGTTGATCAGCATTCTGAATTAATCCTATGAGATATGAGTCCAGTTTGCCATTTTTTAAGATCTAAACATAAAAATATATTTGTAATTAGTATTTTCTAATATTTGTTAGTCATCTAATAAAAAAAAAAGTGTAAATTTTTTGCTGTGGAAGCAAAGAGATGAATACATACTGTTTAAATGATTGTGCACAGTCACCTGAGATACCATACAACTTATAGTTTTGCTTTATTATTTTTGTTAATACATTCTCATTTTTGGCTGCATTACTGGTATGATCAAAGCTTTCAAAGCTTTCTCCTGTTCTCAGTTTACAAAGAAAAAGTCGAAGAAGTCTTGAGAAAAACAATTTAGTATAAAATTTTTGATACTTTCCTTGTTTTAAGCAGCTATGTAATTCTAGAGTCTCAAGCTGTCTGAGCTCTCCTCCTGTCATATCCTTTCTCACACAATAAAAGCAAACATCTAATAGTGTGAATCAGAAAGGAGTTTGTGTGGCTACGTTGAAATTAGCAAAACAAGCAAGATTACAGCAGAGGTTTGAGGCACCATCCGTGCTATTAAGTTGTCAGCATTCCCCTGCTGTGCTTTGGTTATGGTGCAGGAAAACTAATCCATGAAGGACTGTTTGAATGACAAGTCTAACCTGGACTAGGCTAAGCCTTTCTTTAAAAAGCTGTTTTGGAGAGCAACATGACCATCAGACAGGACCATCTTGCTTCACGTCTATGTGCAATACTGCATTCTAGAATATGATATTCAGGTGGGAGGTAACCACCCTGCCAGAAGGAGAGTTTTCTGAGAACACACCTACTCTGCCTGTTCATTGCTCCTTGGTCATGGGCAGAATTGCATTCAGATTAGAATAGACAAGAATATACCCACCCAAGCAAACAGTAAATTCTTTCGCTTGTTTTTTTTCCTAAGGTGAAGATTCATTTAGCAGAATAAATATTTTTTCATAGAATATTTAAATCTAATCCCAATAAAATGTAGTAATATTATGTAACAAGCACATTCTTCTGTACTTCACAAACAGAGAATATATACAGAGGGTATATAAGCCATGTAGTGGATAACATAACAGAATTTCCCCTTACGTATTTCCACAAAAATTTTCTTTCACTATTATTTCCAATAGTAGCGAGATTTCCATGATTGTTTTTGCAGAATGTTCTGGCTTCCTCCATAGAGGCCTTTTCTGGGCTGAAAAAATACTGTTTGTCTCCTTTTACAATCCAGCCATCTTCTGCGACTTCATATGCTGCAACACAGAGGAGAAATCTCTGCATTCTTCACAGTTCTTACGCAAAGCTGGTGGTGTTACATCACACCACTGTTTAGATAAGTGAAAATAGACTGAAGCTTACTGGCAGAAGGGCCCAGAGGTTCTGGTTTCAAGGATGTCCCTGTAATGAAATTGGGTAAAAAAAAAACATGTAAAACATTTCCCAAACATTGAGCCAGTATAAGTGTTCACTTTGTGGAAACTATTTTAATGTCTATTAACTTTTCACATTTTATGTATTCAGTGCAGAATATATTTATATAGCATCTTTGGTGCAAAGTTAAAAATGGATGTTCAGGGAGTAAAAGATGCATTACAGCCCTACATCTCTCTCTAGGTAGATTTTTGATAAGTGCATCTTGTACATCTTGAATGTTGCCTGAATTGGATGGTTGAAGTTAGTCTGAATGAATACTTGTTTCTGAAATAGTGAAATACTTCACTATTTCACTAAATAGTTAAAACACTGCAATGTTGGTAGACTTTAAACAATTCTTTAGGGACATTGTCTTGCATTTGAACAAGAAATTCAAATACTAAACAAAGTTTTACTTTAAAATATTTAATGTTTTTTTAACATTTGCTTGTTTGTGAAACTTTTTTTTTCTGTGTAGCTGCTCTGAGAAGAATTACATTACTACTTTTTGAAAAATGATATAAATGAAAAATTTGGGTCATCATATGGAGTGTGATATTGGAGCAATGTATCTCTAAACATGTAAGGCTAAGAGGCATAAAAATGTAAGACAAATATCATCTTTATATTCTCAAGGCCATCTGAATGGGGCTTTGAGCAATCTGGTCAAAGGCTGGGGATTGGAACTAGATGATCTTTAAGGTCCTTTCCAACTTAAACCATTCTGTGATTCTATGGGGTTTTTTCCCTCAGGATTTTATTGCAATGTTTGTGTTGCTGTGTATGTAATTACATTTTATTAGTGTGTGAACACATGCTTGAGTTAAAAAAAGAATATGTCAGCTTTTAAAAATAATCTATTGTATAACTGGTTACAAGATTAAAAAGAAAATAGTTACAAGATTTAAAAGAAAAATCCTAATATAGCTGTTTTGCAAGTACAAAGTATTATGTCTATTTCAACATCTTTCAGCATGCCATTATCCACTGCTGACTAAATATGGCAGTTTCTTCAGGCTGTAATTTCTGCCACTCAAATACTACTAATAATTAACAGTTAACAGCTACTATTGACACTTTTGCTAATGATTTTTAGCTGTGGTGATCATGCAAGTGAGAACTCACAAAGGAGCTTACCAGGAAAAGTATCTTCACAATATTTCTTTGAGATAGCGGTCAATGACCATTAGTTTATAAGTATGAGGAACTGAGACTATGTGCCTTGGTTAGAATCAGATTGTTTTAAATAATTCAGCAGCACAGAAATTATGTTTTTTATAAAAGTAGCAATAGAAACTAGTGTGAAGAAGCCCAGGGAGCCACCGAAGGAGAATTGCTATTGGTCTGCGAAGTAAAATACATAGCCCAACACACAGCTATAATTGATTTCTAATTTCACTGAATATTTTTCCCAGTAGTAGCTGAGAAAAAACCACAGAAATAGAGAAGATTTTTCTACTAGTATAAGAGGAAGATGTGAACCTGTCTTAAAGTATATTTTTGAAGCTCTCATTACCTTCTTTTTGTTACAGCAGGCCTGTTGTTACAGGCTTGTCTTTACGTGTCATCTTACAAAACAACTGATTCTAGTGTTGTTTAACTTAGAGTAGGTGACTAATGTGTTGTTGTGTACCAACACCTGAGCAGAGGAGTGAAGTTTCACTTCACAAAGGATATGGAAATTTAAAATAATAATTTTCTTCTTTTTTTTCTTTTTTTCAAATTGTAGTCTTCTCTTTCTCCCTCAGTCAGAACTTCTGTTTTGACAAAAATCTGCTTTTGTGCAGAGCAGTGAATATTGCAAGGTAAGCTCTTGAGATTGCTTTCATCTTATTTTCTATTATTACATAATTACATAGAGAAGTGTGATTTTAGTAAAGCTTATCATGGAATACACTTTTCATAATGAAACAAAAAAAAATTATCATTAACAGATGAAATCTTGTATTCCAAAGGTATTTATAAGTCTCGAACTACTTTTCTGTGTGCAAAATTCCTGTGAAATCAACCAAATTTTCTACCAGTATGTAACAGCTTCCTGTTTCGATAGAATGGATTTAGCTTGAATTTCTTCCTAAGGTGAGTTTAGAGTAAAAAGTAATCTACCTTTCTTTATTTCACAGATCCAGTTATGACTGTATTCACAGTGCTCCTTAATCCATGACGGGGAAGGGTTTTCACTGATTGCTCCGCAATCTTGAAATGCAGTATCATAAAAATAATTTCTTGCTTTATAATTCACCTACAGAGAAAACACACTTGTGGTTTTTATTCTTATCTACAGGGGAAAAAATTGTACTCTGTAAAGAATGAGAAGTAGAGCAAAAGTTCCAATCACTCCTTTTTCTTCTCCTCTGGCTGTGAAGCCGGTGTGAGCTATTAAAGTAATTACAAACACTCTGCAAGAGGAAAGAAAGGCTCTGAATTTATGCAGTATCTAACAGACTGTAGCAGTCCCACAAAAACTGGAATCAAATGAGATTATAAATTAAAAGCAGGAAAAAGGAGCATGGCAATTTATCACCAGAGACTAACAAAAATCAGGAGAGACCTTTCTCATATATTTGTGACATAGATAATCATCTTGGTAGCTGAAAGTAGTCCTCTGTCTTATCACTGTTGTGGTGGTATAACCTCATGGTTTATTAGCCTTTTTTGTTTTTTTCCAATCCAGTATGAAGAATAACGATTCAGAGTTACCCAGCCACAAAATAGACATTTTTGGGAATTCTTATACAGCTTTCGTACACACCAGTCATGGAAACTTCTCCAACAGAAAAAGTGTCAATACAGAAGGAAACTGACATGGTGAAACACTCACCGGAGATCCATCACTCCAGGAAAGCCCACCATCAGGATCCAAACACTGCAAACCTATCCAGAAAGGCTGAAATGATGGGGATTTCTTTCTAGAAAAAAACATAGAGTGAAAGAGGATATATGTTGTTAGCTCTGCCCAATTTTAAAAGTTACATGGGACAATAACTCTGACACTTATTGAACTTCAAATACAGCAGAAATTTTCAAAATAAAAAGTACTGTTGGTCAGCAAACTCCCATTGGCAAGTGAATGAAGGTCACACCTTAAAATTTTCTAGTTTGCAAATGGTTGTATTGAAAGCACAGCATGTTGTTTTTCTACACTGATGTTCTGATTATAGCGTTTTTTCAGAAATAAAATGTTACGGGCTACTGGGAGACAGAATTTAGTTTCAAAATGCTTCACTAAACAAACTTAGAATAGAGTCTGTGGAGAAGCATTCAACAAATTTTTTGGTTGGGCTGGTTTTTATCTGAATTTAAAATGTTTGCAGATTATGACACGTTTTAGGAACTCCAAAAAATTCTTTGAAAACATTACTCATATGGCATATTTTCTCAGTTATTTTTCTTATTATCATGATGAAAACCAGATAGATTTTTAAACTAGTTATCTCAGGAGCAATACAAGAATATTGTAATTTTTTACTACATAATGTGTTGTTATATCAAAATATCAATTACTACACAGTTCACTTGCTTACTTTATTAAGTTTTCTATCACTGTTTGCTCTTCTTCACTTCTAATGGCAGCCAGATCTCCTCCTATTCCTCTGCAGAAATCTTGGGCTTCAAACCATGTTTTCTTTTGGTCCTCTTCTCGCACAAAATCCTGTAGATGCAGGTAAAACACTATGTTTTCAGTGTGCTAAGCATAAATTTGCTGGCTGCCTTGCATAAGAAAAATAGGTAAACCTTCCATTACAATTATCCATTATAATATGGATTCAAAAGTAATTGGATGACCTAACTTATCACTGATACAGTGAAAACTGCAGTGATATTTGAATAGTTGTGTAAAAGCTGGCTACATTTGTGCTATCATGTGCCATTCTGTGATGTTTAGATTACCTATCTATTTGGTGGTCTCCTGTCTCATGAGAAGGATTATGGCAAAAAGCGGTACTTACTCTGAAGCATGAATTAGTGCTATCGCTTGTATCCCAACCCAAGGGACATTTGGAATCAGAAACGGTTTCAGAAGCAACAGGAACAATGACTTTTTCAGCTGATTTTTTGCAGAGAAATTTTGCCTTTACTTCACAGTTCTGAACATCCCATAGTCCAGCTGCATTTCCAGTCCTAAGGACAACACAACCGGCTTCTTTCCCTTTGTGAGATACAAAAGAATGTTAAAATGTGTTTTAAAGAGGCTCCCTTGACATTTTTACGGCTCATGTAATTAATTTACAAGAGACTATTTGAAATATTAAGTGTAGCATCCGCTCAGAGGAAGAGCTTTGTGAAAAGAGGAAACCAGCAAGCCGAGTCCTTCATAATTGTCCCTTCCTTTTGAGTGCATGAACAACCCCTTGCCTGCCTCTTTCCTCTGAAACTCAGGGCAAGGCTTTGCCAGCTCATCGCCAAGGCTGGAAGGGGTTTCATCCTTTCTGCTCGGTTTGGTTTTGCTCTTGTAAACAATGAGGAGTCAGAAAATAAATATTTCCATGGCATCATAGGAAATCATAGAACAATTTAGGTTGGAAAAGATCTGTAAGATCCTAGAGTCCAACCATTAGCACAGCGCTGCCAGGCCCACCACTAAACCATGTCTCTCAGTGCTACATCTACACATCTTGTAAATACCTCCAGTGATGATGACTCAACCAGTTCCCTGGGCAGCCTATTCCCAGATCTGACCACCCTTTCTGTGAAGAAATATTTCTTAGTATCCAATCCAAAGCTCTCCTGATGCACCTTGAGGCCATTTCCTCTTCCCTATTACTTGTTACTTGGAAGAAGAGACTGATCTCCACTTCACTACAACCTCCTTTCAGGCAGTTGTAGTGAGTGATAAAGTTTCTGCTGAGCCTCCTTTTCTCCAGGCTAAACACTCCCAGCTCTCTCAGCCACTCCTCATTAGACCTGTATTCCAGACCCTTCACCAGCTTTGTTGACCTTCTCTGGACGTGCTGCAGCATCTCCATGTTTTTCTTGTAGTGAGGGACCCCAAACTGATCCCAGGATTCGATTTGCAGCCTCACTGGTGCCAAGTGTGTGTATCAAGGACACTTCAGTTTCAAAGGCAGAATGTCCCTATGTGTCATCATGGATTTATCAAAGTTGGAAAACAGTTTAGAATTAGGGAACACAGAGAGTTCCGTAGTAGCATGGATTTAGTCCAGTGGTCGTGATGCCTCAAAGAACCTACAAATGGAACAACACACTTTCAAGATAGTATTAGTATAGGAGGTAATATAAAGGTTAGTCTTTATTGGAAGTCTCCAGGGGCAGATATGGAAAACGTCCACAAAATGCCCAGGGATATATATATCCACTGGGGTGGATACAGTTTTATAAGTTTAGCAAATTAGCATAATTGACAAAAATCACCAATTAGAGACACAAGAGGTGAGGTAATTTCCCCCAGTTCAACCCTCTCTAAATCCTCCCCCCTCAGATGGAAACTAAACTTTATCAAAATATGTCTTGAAGTGCTATTTTTTGGCCTTGGTTCCCAGAAAGAACCAAGATAGGATAGGAGCCTTGTACCCCCTGGGGCTTGGAGTTCTGGAATATGTTTTGTCTTTCTGGCTAGGGAAAAGGTAGGGAAGAGTACTGGGACTAGCTACTAATACAATAATAGGCTACAAATATATGTGTAAAGAATACAGAGAATATATAAAAGGAAAAAGGCAAAAATTGTTCGGCATCAGTAGAGTACCAGGCATTGCTGCATTCCAGTTTGTGTACAGAACACCTTCACCAGTCACCCACTTGAAACTCCCTTGCTCTTCCATGTCTGAGAGACCAATCCAAAAATACTTCTCAGAGCTCAGACCAATGAGGCTGGTCAGGTAGGCTTGCTCATATCTGCAATGATAGGAGTTAGATGGGCTTAAACCTAGCTTTCCTTTCATCTTCTGCTCCTCAGCATCCCAAACTTCACACAGCTAGAATGAATAGATCCCCCATTAGGTCTCCTCTTACGGGGAATATGTTGTTTAACTGGGTCCCAGATGCAGTACGGGGTGAAGCTGTGCTATACTGAAAAACTGCTCCTTACAGTTGCTGTTGTCTGTTCTTTCGAAGTAAAGTACCAGAAAATATTGATGTGTAAATTATTTTTAGTAAGAAAAGCCATACTGTGTTTATTCTGTTTTTATTTTTCTTCACAAAAAGGATATTCTGGTTTTTTTGGTTTTCCTTTTTTTTCCCAAAAATTTCTCAAATATTTTTTAAAATTCCAATATTATTGCATCACATATACAGTTTTTAAACTCTTTTCATACCTGTGTCCTATACTTGTTAAATAACCACTGCTCCTTTCACAGGTTTTCTTTGCTTCTGAAAATGTTACAGAGGTATGTCCAACCAGGTAGCAGTAAAAACCAAATCTTTCCCAGCCCTGTAAAGAACACATGAAATATACTTGGGATTAAAAAAAGAGTATGTTCTAGTACTTGAATTTCAGTGAATACTCATAAAACAACATATTTTTAATATAACCTAAAGTGATTATGTATTAATTTGAATTCCAGTGTACTAATGGAAATTCAGCTTAGCAAACATTCAGTGCAGAAAGAAGAGGTTTAATGCCTGTGAGTCTCACTTTTTTGCCAATAATGGATAAATTTTTAGTGGTAAAAAAGTCAGAGGGACACAGAATGGAGAGTGCATTCAGAATCAGGTGGATAAAATACTTCCTTGTTCGGAATCAAAATGAGTAGTCTGTATTATAGTAGAGATGCTGACTTGTTTCCTGATGTTTTCAAGGCTAAAGGAACAGTAAATAGACTAATTAATGATTTAATTCACCAGGTCACCTAAAAAGTCTGACTGAAGAGGTAACATAAAAACCACTGAAGAGCAAAATCCTCAAAATTACAGCTGAATTCCAAGTCACTTTTCCCTTTTATGCCAAGTCAGGATTTGCTTGCTTCACCCAATAAAGGTAAATAAACTCTGTGTTCAGTATTTGGCTGCTGCTTAGTTCCATCGAGCACAATGAATCTCAGCTCTGTTCTTCACATGGGCTTGTGGGAAAGGTTACTAAATACAGAATAATAGTAAATAGAAAAATAAAAAGAGGGAAAAGAGAAGGAAAAAAAGCAATAGGATACAATAACTTGCTCAAAACAAATTCACTGATAACAATTATTTTATTGTTTTGATTTGGCTTCAATAGTGAGATTTGTCGTCTTGCATCATGCCACATAGTCCAGAAATTGTTACTAATCCATACTACATGTCTGATAACCACAGATGGTTGCAGAACAATATAACAGATATCCAGACAACCACAGGAATGGCTTTAACCCCCTTCACAGACAGTTCTGAGAGGTAATAGGCCTGACTTATTATTTTTCCTTATATGGGAATGTAGAGAAAATTATCACCCTGAATTTGCTGTAGAATAACGGTTGTTAGGAAAGGAAAAAAAAAGATAGTTTCAATGTCCAGTGGAGCCTGTGAAATTTTGCTGGCCAGATTCTTGGTTATGCTTTCTTTTTACCTTCGGGCAGGCAGGATCAGTCTTTGCTGTCCCAGAAACTCCTTGTAGTGGGTCTCTTCTGCAGATGTAGCCTAACTTCCTGTCACAGGCACTGTCTGCCCAGTATCCATCCTAGTTGCAGTTTGGGAAGAGGTGAAAAATAGGCAGAAAAACCTGTTCCCTTTAGAAACATTATCATTCTTTTGAAAATACTGTTTCACTGTGAAGATCTGTACTTTTTAATGGATTCCAAGTATTTGAGCTTGTAGGTGAGGTTATGTTAAGCTAAGTGGCACGGCCAGACTGTTAAGGTTTGCTTGTAATGTACACTCACAATCAGATATGAACATTTACTAGTTACATGTAATTTCATTTTAAATTTAATTTAGAACAACCATATGTCTGAGGGAATAAAGATAAAATTTTTTGATTCTATGCAACTTAGCAACTGTGCTAAGTTGCATTAGAAATCTCCCTAGAAATATAACCAAAACTCAAATAGTACAGTGCCACACTGTGATTCACATGGAATGATTCACCTTTCCTGCCATCATGACACAATCTTCCTGGCCAGTGACTTCATGGGTTGGTTCTCCAGGCAACCACTTGGTATACGTCACAGGAGTCCCATCACTCCACTCAAAGTACATTTGAGTTTTGAGGTCGTTCAGGCCAATCCACAGCTCATCCACAGCTTCTAAGGACAGAAATTCATCTGTGTTATTACCCAAGTTGAAACAGTCCATAGGAGCTGTTTTTATGTAAGATTTTATGGAGATGAGCTGAAATTGCAATGCTGCAATGCAAATTCATCTGTATGAAAAGATGAAGGAGTTTATTTTAAAATGTAATTCACATTCTTCTTTCAAGAACTTAAAAATGAGATACCAGCAGGAAATGAGATTCCTCAGCTTTATCAGTAAAGTCCATTACTGTATCTACAGCTACAAGGTGTCTGATGCAGATAATCCACTCAAATGCTGCAGTAACTAGAGCTGTTACTTCCTTCAAGTGATTTCATGCCGTGAAAAACAAATGAAAATCAGAATGAAAAGAATTAAAATGAAAATGAAGAGAGCATAATGATTCCTCTTGTGGGTTTTTGGCATTTGGATTTTTTCTAACCTATATAGCTGTGGCCTTCCCTATAAATATTCATACAAACAAGCAAGAATTATTTCATTCAAATCCTGTAAGATTTCTAACAGTATAGTTCTCTATCTGTACCAGATGCTGCCCTGTAGAAATACTCACTGTAGCCAAGCTGAGACAGTATGAAGCCATGCTCCTCAGGGTTGTGGATACTGGCCAGGTTGCCGTTGCTCTCATTGCAGGATATTAGGGCTTCTGTCCATACTTTAGGGTCTCTGTGAACCGTGAAACAGTGACCTCCATAGGGCAACCATTCTTCTGGGCATTTAACAGGCTCTACATACCCTCAAAATCAATAGATATTTCAAGTTTTTAAATGGTGCAAACTGAAGTCTAGAATAACTGCAATTACATTTAAAATCATTTAATTAACTGATTAGAATGATAATGGAGTGGTAACAAATAAGCACTACTTCATTCCTCACACATGTATTTTAGTCTGTATGTTGTTGCTCACTGTACGTTCACAGAAACCATACTGCATTTAAACAAAAGAGGAAAAGACTGGAGCCAGTTGTTACTGGGCTTCACTAGTGTGAAGTATCCACTAGCCAGAGGAATATTTTGGAATTTGGTATGTAGTATTCCCACACAATATATCCCACCCAGTTATGTTTTTTGTATTTCATAAAGGCATTATTACTGCAGCACAAGTAATTCTCAGCACACATGGCTTTCCACGCCAACTCTCATTAAATAAACCAGAGAGAAGTATAGTAGAAAAGTGGTCCTAAGGAAGTCGCTCCTTTTTGCCATTTTGCCATCATTCTAGGTTACAGGCAACCCCATCAAGAAGCTTACTGGTGCCATTTTTCCAAGCCTTCTATGACAAACCTCAGTGTTTCCATTAGAATGCAGGAAGGGTGAAGCATCTCTAACTCTATTTTCATGTCCGTGCAGACCATGATACTTTCATGATAGTTTATGGCTTAACCCAGTACCTCTGGAATTGTGAATAATAACATAAAGTAAAAAATGCTTGTGTGGTTACTGGGCTCCAGGAACATTTTCAATATTTAAATATATTGTGCTAAAGAAATAACTGTTCTGTACCAGTCATCATAGCAGAAAAACAAATTTCAATGCTTGCTTATTCCTTTTATTTTAAATAGCCATTAAATTTAACTTCAGTGACACAAATTATGTCCTTATCAAAATGTTTTCTTATTTGCTTGACATACCTGATGGAAGAATTAAAGGATCCTTTGTGGAGTTTTCCTTTTTACAGACATAGCCAAGTTTCAGCTCACAAGGCTGGTTTTCCCATTTAGCATCTCTTCTGGGATTTAGTACTGCACAGAGTTTTTCAAACTCAGGCTCAGGACTTCCTTCATGGGATAAAGAACAAATTATTTTTATGCAGCACAGGGTTTATGTCAGCAGCTAAAAGAGCAATTTACTTATAGCCTTTTCATGTGTAAATTATGGGCTCATGATTTCACTCCTATGATTATTTTTCTACCAGAGATAAGGAAATGTAATTTAGAAGCACCCATCAAAACACTTCTTTCGATGCTTGTTGCATACTTCACACTTTCTGCCACATTTGATTACAGAATAGTGGTCCTTTCTGCGAGTCCTTTGGAAAGCAAATGCACATTTGCTCCTTGCTGCAAGCAGAACCTACTGACATTCCCTCACGATTGCTGAGTGTCTCTCCTCTGCCTGCCTCTTCAACCAACACTCCAGGAGTTTCTCCAGGACCGCTGTTCCTGGGGAATGGTTGGTGTTTTCTTCTCAGAGAGGCTCACAGTATGATGAATTACTTTTTTTTCCCTCTCTCCACAAAAGATACAACTTAAAACAATTCTGCTGTGAACTGGAAATGTATAGATTAACTCATGATCATAGCCATTGTGTGGGGATACAGGAGCTCTGAGGGCGTGGGCTGAATGACCTGAGAGCCAACTCCTCAGCCCTGCAAAGCTTGAGGAATTTGACCAGCTTGGCAGAAGGTAGAAAACCTTCTACCAGACTCAGCAGCTCTGGGCTTTCCCTTCATCCTCTGTTCCAGATACAAGCAGGTGCCACCTCTGAGACTTGGGAAGGCCAAAAGATTGACTATCCTTGCATTTAGTCAGAATTTGCTGCAACTGACTCTTGCCATGATAATCATTAAGTGACTTTCAAAGATAAACTGTCAATGCCATGAACTCTATTTACAGCCTCTTGAAAGAGAGAAGAGCAAAAAAGCATAAGAAGAGAAAGGCTTTGCAAGAGCAGTGCTCACTGACAGCTGTCCTTGCAGGATGCAGGGTCTGATAACCCTGTGAGAGTTGTAGAGACACAGAGGATTTCACTGACTTGAAGGCATTCCCAGTATGCTACAGCTCAACTGGTGCTTTTTTACTTTATCTGCCTCTGATAGGAGATGAGGTTATTTAGCTCTTCTGCTTGAAATTCCATGAGTTATATCTAGTGAAGAAAAACATCATTCTCAGATTTTTTTGTCTCACGTGTTTCATAGGCCATTCAGCTCCCTTTCCTTATGTTTGTGTGGAGTACTCCAGGACTGCATTTAATATGCATTTGCCATATTGGTGGCAAATATTAATTCCAAAAATTGTTTAAAAAGATGACTACCTGGTGCCCAGTTAAAGTATCTGAAGGGGAAGCCACCACTCCACTGCCAGCCGCTGTTGAGATTCAGACTATTAAGCCCAATCCAGAGGGAGGATCTCTTGCCGTCAATCAAATCTAGGTGACCAAAAAATTTGAATTCTAATGAGATTTGCTAGGAAAACTTCTGCATTTCCAAGGTTTAGAAGATAGTAAAAGTCTGCCTGGTGCTGCGTAACTTCAGTACAGAATTCATGTTTACCGGTAACACACTCAGAGGGATTTTTCCATAGATAAAGAGCAGAGAATTGAAAAAGATTATTTTATGTATTATTTTATCTGAACTTAATGCTATTCTACAGTTATATGTAAACAATAAGCTTTGAAAACTGAAAGACTGAATTGCTATTATTAATACTGTTACGAGTTTTCTTGTGTGTGGTTCAATTGATATAGGACCTTCATTCCACAGAATGTGCATAAATCTATAAAGTCCGTATAAAATTTGTATTGTGTTTCCAAAAAACTACTTCATTAGATACACAAGAGGAATACTGATTCATTAACATAAAATAAAATTGTAGAGTATGTCATATAATGTAATAGTCATATAATGGTTGCCTCTTAAAATGTTGTTTCTTCTTTTAAGATCCCTTTCTAGGACCTTTCTGGTGTTTTCTGAGCTTGAGCCAATTTTTGCTTAATTAGCTGGAAATTCTTAGATTTTTTTTATAAAATATTAATAATAATATAAATAATTTCAAATTGTAATTCCACAACTTACAAAAATTCCACCTATAAAAAGCTTAATATACTGTAGTTTTTTTATTTCTGATTAGTACATGTATACCACTTTTTTACATCAGCTATTCACTGTAATGTGATTAAAGCATTGAAACATTTGTAATCAGTCAAAAAAACCTTTTGAAACAGTTTTTACTGAATCTTGGTTATTATTTCACCTCTTAGATACAATTGTTCATGTATCTCCGTGACACTTAATAATTCTGCATGCTGTTGCTGACAGCTCTGCCTTGCTTGGTGCCATGTGAGAGCTGACTGGTGGTTTATCTGGTAGTAGGTTCCTGTCAAAGGATCTGTACTCCAAAATCTGTCATTGTCTGTGTGAAAGAAAGGAGATTTAGTACCTGAGTTTGTAATAAACATTTTACAAAAAATGCTATGGCAAAATTTAACTGCAAACTTACTTGTGAAATAACATTTTGGGGCGAATAAGGCTCAGACCCACAAGTTATCTTGTTCTTTGTTAAGAAAAGAGTGTTTGTCATTAGCAGTGATGAGCCTTTCATCCTTTATTTGCACTTTCCCCTTCAAATTTTATAATCTCCAGGATAAAAAAAGTATTGTAAAGAGGTCAGTAAATCAAAACCGTGTCTTGGTTATTGTCTGCCCTGAGAACCTGTTCAGCAGTTCATAGGCTATGCCCAGGTTCATTCTTGGCTGAAACACAACCGAAATACAAACATTTTCAGTAATGAAACCTTTCTTGTGAAATTATGCCATTACTAATCACATTTACGATGCAATGGGCTTGGGGAAGAGCAGCTGGAAAGCCGTCCAGTGGAAACGGACTTGGGGGTGCTGGTTGATAACCAGCCAAACATGAGCCAGCGAGTGCCCAGGTGGCCAAGAAGACCAACGGCATCTTAGCCTGTATCAGCAACCGAGTGGCCATCAGGACCAGGGCAGTGATTGTCCCCTCGTGCTCAGCACTGGTGAGGCCACACCTCAAATACTCAGTTCAGTCTTGGACCTCACTACAGTAACTATCTTGAGGTGCTGCAGCACATCCAGAGGAGGGCGAGAGAGCTGGTGAAGGGCCCTGTAAGGAGCAACTGAGGGAATTGAGGTTGTATTTGTAGTCTGCATGTGTTTTAAATAACTGGAATGTTGAAATTGTCTTCTGAGATCTCACTGTTAGCAAAACTGTTCCCTGGGCAAGTACTAAAATAAGCTGTGATTACAACTTGCCCTAAATTTCTCTTTTGTTGAGAAAAAAAATACTAAATTATTGAATGATTTGTAAGAGGAAATGTTTTCTACTTCTTATTGCTTCTTTATTGCTGATTCAGAGATTTTTAACATTCTTTTTTAACTGTAGACTCAAATATTAGTGATAATGTCGCAACAATTTTATGATGCCAAATTTTTCATATTTTCTAGTTTATATAGTGAGGATGCCATGGGGTTTTTCAAGCTACTGTTTGCAATATTGCACCAGAAAATAATTTTCACCAAATCAGTCAGAATGATGGTGGTTGGTGGTTGAGAGTGAGTTGAACCTGGTTTACCAGTGCAATTCTTTTATCAAAATGACAAATTGTGATTCTGATTCTGTGGTATTGCACTGAAAAATTAGGTTTGAGGCAGCATTTTTTAATATCTTCATTAACATGTATTTTGGTATTCTTGATCTGGCACTCCAATGACCATACTTTTATCTGTTAAGATAGCATTATTTTGTAATGTAGTCTGAAACATTAAAAGGGAAATGCTGATGACGCTATTATTTCAGTAAAACCTTTGAGCCAATCCTTTAATTTTATATCTTTCAAAAAACAAACTACATTCTCCCATGATCTGTAGACCAATCTTGTTACACAGAACAGGGCTTTGCTTGCATAGAAAAGGTTAGACTACTGGTATCACAAATATCAGTGAGCATTAGGCAGTAAATAGCATGTCAATTTTCAGGTGATTCTATGCTGAAGAGAGTCATATTTAGAGCACACTGGTTTTTTTCCCGAGTCTTAACTACTGATGGACACACCCAGACAACTTTCAGCCTGACTGTAAGCTATTAGCAAACAGAATTGTTATGTCTGTCAGGAGTGTTATTGAGTGAAAGAGACATTTTTGAGAAAAATTTAGGTCATTGCAAGGTTTTTCCCTTCTGTATTATTAACAGCATCTCAATACTGATATATTTACATAACAGTGTTGTGTTATAGGGTCTATGTCAGCATGTGGGACTTACCGGCAGCTGGACAGAACCCATACAAATGGTCCACATCGAAGTCAGGCGTTGTTGCACACCAGAAGAGGCCATCTGACCTGCCAGCAGCTGTGCACTCACCATACCACCTACCACTCAACAGAAAGGGGAAGGCACACGGAGCTCCGTTGGAATTTCCTAGCAGTGTAAACAGATCTGAAGGGGCAAAAGAGAAATTTAATATAGCTATGTGAATATATGTGTCTGTACTCTCCACAAGACTACCTGGAGAAAGCATTGCAAGTGTTAGACCAGTGTAACTGGACAACTGCTATCACCAGCAATGTCTTTCGTGGAAGTTCTTGGTAGGTACTGCAATTTACCATTTGCTTCTGGGGTACTTCATCAGCTGTATCAGCTGGAAATCGAGCAGTTTCATGCTGTAGCCAACTATGAAAAAAACTGCAGTGATTTTTATCTCATATATTTCAATATAATTTTCTAAATATAGTGCTATCTTTTTATCATGTGGCTTAACTTCCTATCATTCATTAAAAATAAACCATTAATTTAATTGTTAATGTTGTGGGATTTTTTGGCATCTGGAATCTCATAGAGCAACTGATAGTATCATGCATGGCATTATTTCCTTATATTTAATATTGGTGTATTAAACTTAGAGATTTTTCCCTTTCATCCAATAATACTAATACAATCTCGGTAGTAATAGTATGCAGTTAAATAAAGTGCTTTGATTATAGAGTCACAGAATCACAGAATGGTTCAGTTTGGAAGGGACCACAATGGGTCATCTGGTCCGACCTCCCAGCTCAGGCAAGGCCATCCCAGAGCACACGGCACAGGATCTTGTCCAGACAGTTATTGAATATCTCCAGTGAGGAAAACTCCACAACCTCTATGGGCAATCTGTTCCACAGCTCGGTAAAAGAAATTCTTCCCTGTTTTCAAGGGGAACTTCCTGTGCTTCAGTTTCTGCCCATTGTGTTATTGCTAGGCACCACTGAGAAGAGTGATTAACACTAACAATTAAAAATAACCTTCATCTACATTTGCTTTAAAAGTAAAGAACAAAAAATATGCACATTTTTTGCACAAACTGCATTCTGTCTGAACCCAAGCAACTCTGTTTCTCCAGGATGGAGGGATACAGGCCTGAATATGTGAACTAATCATTCTCTAGTCCACCATTGCCTCAGGGGAAGCAGCTGATATCAGGCTAAGGGGAGCAGAAATCAAAGGACCCTATCTCTGATGGCAAACAATAAACCATCAAGATTAACCTTTAAACTTTACCTTCATGGCCTTGAGAACACAAATTATCCATGGTTTCATAGATCTTCCATTTATCCATTGCCTCTGATCCTGTTTTCAGTGCAATATTTTCTTTTCTTTTGCCAGCACTGAGAAATAAATCTTCCCCTTGGATTGCCAAGGCCGCATTTTTGCATTCCCATTTCTGGAATTCACTTTTCTTATTGCATGGGTACAGAGAAATTTTAGCCTGGTTTCTCTTGGAGGGTACTCCCAAGCATTGTGCAAATGCCACGCTCATTAGCTGATGATCAGAGACCCACTTGAATTTTTGTAAGTCACTGTTTTTCTTGCAAGCGGCTGTTGTGACTGCCTCAGAACTCTGAGCAATTAAACAGAACTTAGTATCCTCATTGTATATTAAGAATACATCCTTGTCTGTAAAACAAAACATTCGGAATAAGAGGTTAGGGTAAGCACATGGTGAGGGGAGCTTGTGAGGAGAAAAATGTGCTGTTTATTCTATGTTGATCTGACTCATGTCAGGAGGCTGCAAATATTCACGAGGATCAAATGGTATTTTCAAGACATTTCGTTCTGAGAAGGAAAGGTAAGTACAGCTCAGTAAATACATGTAAACACAATACGAAGGAATAAGACCACATAAAGTGCATTAGGACAGCTTCAAAAATGTGATCATAATAATGAAATTCCATCTTCTCCTGAAATGCACATTTCATTCAAGATTTCCAAAAGAGACCTTTACTGAAAATTTGGAAGTTGGCCATCACTTTCATGCATTATAGATTTAGCTCCTGTTACATACTTCTCCATGGGGTCACATTTGTGCTTAATACAGTTAGTGAGTGAGCCTTCTGTGACTCTTGCTCCTTCTGCAATTGACCTGTTATGTTTTGGGGATTTTTTTGGAATTAAAAACCATATAATGGTGACTTATTATCTTGCCTTGATCCAGTATAATTTCATTAGTAGGTCTGTCATAAGAAGTCAACATAACGAGCGCAATAAATCACAAACATTCTCACAAGAACAAACACTGAGGAACATATAGATTCTATAGGTGTGGATAGCATGTGCATACCTGTGCATTGTAAATGCCACACATGATAGTTAACACTCCCAAAGGGTTATAGGCAGCCTAAGGTAGTAATCCATTGAGATAAGTAGGCCCTGCTGGGAAGGGCTGTCCAGAACTGCAGCTGTGCTGTGACACACAAAGCAAGTCTGCCTGGGCACGCAGCTGCATACAGCAGGTAGCATACAGCTCTCACCGGCTTTGGGTCATGAGGGACTGAAATCTGGACTACAAGGAATATTCTAGGACCTGTAGAATAGGAGGGCAAGGTTTTGCCCTTCAGCGCTCTGTGCCTCAAATTCACACCTGGAAACAGAGATGCAGCATCGCTGTCATATCCATCTGAGAGAGTAACTCATAAGAGGCAGTGAGATACCCCTCCACACACTAAAGTAAATTTCTAGGATAAGTGTAGCATGTTAGGGCAAGCCAGGGTTGGGTAGCAAACAGGGAAAATTCTGGGAGGTTATGATGGAAGGAATAGTTCTTGATCTCTTCTGGAAAGTCTCTGTATTACTTTGACCAGCTCAGTAATATGTAAAAGTTTCACATCTGCAAATCTAAATTTGAAGCTGGGACTTAGTTTCTTCTTTCCTTGTCCATTTAGGCAAAAAGTTAATTATTAAAACTTTTATTTCTTACTGCTCAGTAAATAAGCGCTTAGCGCAGTCCCCTAAGTACCAGCTATTGTCTCCTGTAGAATTTTTGGGTCTAATAATAGGAATTCTTGCTGGAAACTGTGAGGTTTCTGCTTTTGTGTTGGGTTCCCAGCTCACAGAGCAGGTGGGAGACCACCTTTTTTGCACAGGGTAATGCTGTTGCAGCTCACATGGAACAGTGTCTGCTTTTGGAAGCTGTGACATGTACCCCACTCCACAAATCTGATGAACTGAAGGATGAAGAAAACACGTCTTTGAACATTATCATCATACTTACTTCAAAAGGGAGCTGTGGTCTGTCTTTGGTCAACTTCAGAGCCTTAACTATCCCTCTCTTTGTTACCCTTACTGCTGTGGTGGTTATTCCACAGCTGTTCTTGACTCTCATATATTTCTAATATTTTTTTTCCACTGGCATCTTCTCAGCCACAGTGAGAAGCCACATCTTACATCAATCCACAAGTTCCATCTCATCCCACACAATCTCATGCTAAGGCTAGGAGAAACACATACAACACTCTATTTAATTTCTTCACTGTTTTCATTTTTTGTGAGTCAGCCACATATACAGACAAGGACTATGGAGCACACTGTGAAGTCCATCTACTTTATAATAGCAAACATAACCAATAAGTAAGTTGTACCCAAAAGGCAATCTTTATTCACATACGTGACTCTGTCCTGATTCCCAGCTTTACCCTATTTTGCATATTCCTTTCTCTTTAAAAGTAAATCAAATGTCTGATCCGTCCTTTGGAAACTTCTGTGGACCACTCCCGTTAGGACAAATATGAAATGCAGAGTTGTAAAGCTGTGTAAAAATCTTAAAGATCCTGAGAAACCAGCAAGATAACAAAGATGCCCACTTTCACATCCACTTTTGCAGGGGATAGGAAAAAATAGACTCACCGAGTGTCTGAAAAGCAGTATGAACAAATGAGAGGAAAACTAAAACTGTAGAAAAGGTCAAGTGTTTCATTCTGTCTTCTTATTCACAAAGAGATGAGATGAAATAATTGCTGCAGTAGAGGTCCTTAAAGAATCAATTGGCACTGGCTCCTTCTCAGTTTTGGAGATTTTTAGTTGAAAGAGAAAACTCTGGGCTCTAAATAAGGAAATATCCTGTCACATGTGGTATTTTGAAATCTCTAAGTAAATACAAAATTCAAACTTTGCATCTGAAAGTGAAATTTCCATCCATTCAAATGCAAGCGGCAAAGTTTGAACATTTCAAGATCATTCCACTGAATTATTTTTAACTTTCTTGGTTCTGTGCTGCAATTGTAACATTCTGACCCTCGAACACAAAGAAGAAGGAAGTGCACTTTAAATGGATGCACCTTAAATGTCATGCATATATACCTGGAAAACTCAGAGAAAAATATATGCAAATTTCTTAGCCAGATAGGTCTTCACCGCTGCAAAAGATATATATTGATTTAATTTACTGCAGTGAGCAAGGTTGACTATTTCAGTGTGAAAAATTAACCCACACAGGACAATTTAATTTTGCTTGGTGACTTGATAAACTGGGTATTATGTATACACTTGCCTTTTATCTATCCAGTGTGTCAGCTAGTAGAACTACCGTGCTGTTATTTCATGTGAATTTATCTTAGAAGAACCAACACAAATTAGCCAAGTCTTTACAAATCTTTCCGTGATTTTGGCAAAAAAACTGCCTTTCAAAATTATTTCATGCATAAAGTGCAAATGAATTTTAGTACTTTATTCTTTTGTTGTACCAAGTGTAAATGAGACAAGGAAAGAGTAATAGTTTCAAATTTAACAAGCAAGCTTCAGTTATGTATTAAGCGTAAATGAACTACAGCTATGATGCACAATCCCTTAGTTATTTTGAAAAAAGGAAAGAAAGAAATTCAGCAGAAATTGCCCTTCAAATTTTGTCTCATTTTTCATGGCTTAATTATGAAGACAAATCTCACTGTATTTTCTGAAAGAGCAAAGCATCACTGAATAAGATAGAAGAAATTCATTCACACAATACAGAGTCTTTGGAGCTGTGTTATCAATACAAAATATAAAAATTTAAAATAATGATATTATGTTGAATTTTTTAATCTGTTTATTCTTTTCATTTGCTTTGCCTTTATCATTAGCCATCAAACAGCACTGAATACAGTTCAGCATTTACAAAAAAAGAAAAATATGTGTATTTTTTGTAACTTACATGAGGGGAAAAAAGAAGCTGTAAGATCAAGAGGACTGTCATCAAAAGTAGTTTGAGTACAAAATGCCCTTTATTCCTTATCCTCTGAAATATATTTTGTTTAATTGCCTTATCTACATATTATCAATCCAGTGTCATATGACGTCTCCTCTGCAGTTCTTACGCACTTTCTAAAGGTTTGTTGTTCCCAGAGATCCTTGAGATCTTTTTTTCTTCAGTATGTCATAGATAACAGAGAATTCATAGAAAACTTAAACATCTCAGTAAACCTCCAAAATATTTCACTGCCAAGCCACCATTGTGCGCCCCACTGTTTTACTGGCCTGTAGCACGGACACAGTGCACAGTTATCAGTCCATTATCAGAGAGGTGGAGGATAGTAAGCAAAGGTGTCCTAAAATGAGTGATCAAGTGGAATAAAACCAGGAATTGATTTCTTCCAAAATTTATTTGGCAACTACTTTATTTTATAGTTTATTTATGCCTTTTTTAGTCATATGCCTTGTTCGTGTTTCTGTGTCTCCTCCTGTCAGCCTCTCTTTTAAGGAAGAAGATGTATTAGATCAAAAAACCATGTATCACCTCCACATGCTAATTAAACACTGAAGTGTTATTATGCAATATATAGATTTTTTATTGATAATGGTCTCATGTTCATAATTGATAAAAAACCAATCAAAGTCATAGAATAGGACTGTATGCAAAGATTCATTTGTTTTGCAAAATCCAAGTTGAAGCCATGAATGAAGGACAAGTATTTGCATTTCACTTATAATACTATAGCAAGGAAGATATTTATGTAAAGGGTGTAAGACAAGGGCAGCAACAGGAACAAACAATTCATGTAAATCTCTGTTTATTCCAAACACCACTTGAGTAACAGTGTGTATGCTTCACTACAGTGTGGTGAGATACTCTCAAAGTGCAGGCATTAGGGCTGAGTG
This sequence comes from Rhagologus leucostigma, assembly GCA_013397725.1. NCBI lineage: Eukaryota > Metazoa > Chordata > Aves > Passeriformes > Rhagologus > Rhagologus leucostigma. The sequence continues at coordinate 1,239,738 of VZTD01002528.1, read as the reverse complement.
CTCTGCAAAGAGTGCTCAGTGTTAGTCTTGACTCTGTATGTGATGCTGTCATAAATTCCTAAATAAGTAACCCATATCTTTTAAATCTAAATTCCCACTAGTTCTGTTATTTTCCGTGCTTGCTTAATTAGCCATTTTGTACAGTATTAAGTCAATAAATACCTAAGAGTATTTACGGAAGAGCATACAGCAATAGTTCTCAATCTTTACCAAAGCAGTAACCGCCAATTTTACTTCATAGTAAAAGTTACAGGCATCTAATAGAGACTAAGGTTTCCTTTAGTTCAGCTATATTTTTTTCAGCTTAACCATTTAGTTTGGCTGTGTTATCCCATCAGACAACACTGTGTTCATTTTTTTCTTTGTCGGTAGCATCACTTCCATTGTCCCCTGCAGTCAGGGCACAGCGGTATTCCATCTGTCTGCTGCCCTGCCTCGCCTCGCTTCCAGTTCCACTTCCAGTTTTCATCTTAAATAAAAAATAAATCATGAAGCCCACCCCTAATAAAATGATGAGGACCAGAGTAAGTAGTATCCACGTATTCAAGTGACCACTGGCTTTGTCCTTTTTGGCATCTGTAAATAAATAAAAAGTAAATAGAAATGAATGAACTGTAGCCACAAATAAATATAAGAATATTGAAAACTATAATTTCTCCCTTAATTACTAAGGGGAAAATCTATTATAATGTCTCTGTGTCAGTCTCCCTCATAGATCTTACCATGCAAATGGAGGATGAGAGAGGGGGTGATCAATTTACCAAAGCATTTGATTATCTTGGGGTTCCCTAAGTGTCTTGCAGATAATGATAAATTAGGCTGGGAAAGAACTGAATAGCAACTAAGTAAATTAAGCTCATATTTAAAAAAACCCCATAAACTAAATAAATAATATTAAATTCAAGCATGTATCTGAAATTATTTGGAAGGTGAAAAAAAAAATCTTACCTTCCACGTTTGCAGCTGCTTCAAGAATAGCTGTCAAAGATAAAGACAAATGTTAAGTCAAAATCTAAAAAGGTCGCATTTTCTTCCTGACAGTTTCATGTTAGCAAAAGGTCTGGTAACCTGCACATCATCCTCACTTCTGGAAATACTTCTGCTAAACTAAGAGAGCTGAAAAGGTGCAAAAGATTTTTAACCCCACATTCCTTTCAATAAAACTGCATCGTTCTGCATTTTAAACCCCCTTCTTGCTTCTTTTGTAATAACCAGAATATCTCCAAGCACTGGTAGTTTCTAACTGTTTTAAGTGGACTCTCTTTTCTCCCCTGATTAATTAACCTTGCCCTTTTCACCGGGTCTGTTTCTTGTGGAGACTGGGAACAACTTGATCGACTGCTGAGGATATTTGAGCTTTCCTGTATCACACACAATTCTTTTGAGACCCAGCAGGTCTTAATTTACCATAATTCATTTGCATCTATAGTTACACGTGTAAGCTCAGGCTTTCTTGTGCAGGTTTTCCCGGCTGTGCACAGAGGGCGCCGTCTGCAAGGCTTTTCCCGGCGGCTGGGTGGGAGCTGCTGGGAGCTGCTGGGTGATGGCCACGGCAAGGATGGATCTCCCCGTGGGCAGCGGGACCCAGGGAGCGTGGGATGCACCGGGAGCCGGACTGCTGCAGCAGAACCAGAGCAGTGCATTGAGCTCTGGTGTGACTGCGAGCACGAAGGAAAAGCAGCTGTTAAATTTGTCCCTTGAAAGGACGCAGAACTGGCTGTAATGGAATGAGTATCTCGTTGTGCTGAAACGCCGTTCTGCTGGAGAAGCCGGTGTCAGGGAATATCCTCTGTACTTTGGCACTGCGCATCAGGGCCACTGACAGTCAAACCCACCAAATAAACTGTGTGGTGATAGTGAGTTTCTGCTTTCTGATATGTCTGGTAACAGAACTACCATTCAGCAATGTCTGTTGCCTGCAAAGAAAACTAGGCATTGTCCTAAAAGCAGAATTTTTCTTTTGAGAACATGCCCTCAGCACTGGTGTGACTGCTGCTTCCCCCACCAGCTGCTTGGGGGGGGGGAAAGACTGAACCTCAGAAACATCCTGAACCTTGGGGTTGTGAAATAGGGCAGGAAATTGGACTTTTTTGCAGAATTAACAGTTAAACTCCAAAATACCACATGGTTGCTTGGCTCACAATATTCTGCTATTTCTACTTCCTGACTAAAGCAGATGGTGCTCAGTTATACAGAAACACAATATTAAAAAAAAAAAAAAAAGCTAACCAAAACACTTCTACTCTTTTCAAAGGTCACTGTGTGCTCTCTAGATCGCACTTCCGCTCCTATTTAAATAGAATTGCTTCATCCATCTCTTGCTGGAACAGCATGTATCATACTACAGCAAGATGAAGAATAGCAAATTATTGATGCCACCCTTGTTCCATAGACGGAAAATAGGAATGTTAGGAGAAAAAAAATGGGTTTATATTGGAGGGGAACAAAACAACAAAGGAGTTTAATTTTTTTTCAGGAATTATTTATGATTTTTACTTATTAATTGAATATTTCTCACAGAATGTAAGAAAGTCTGAGGTTATGAAGCAAGAAATCATAAACAGGGCAAACAAAAAAAAAAATTCGTATTATTTTTGTCTGAACATTGAAACATTTGTGTCAGTGTTTTGTAATGATCATATTGTGCTATTACTACTGAAATAAAACCATAAATGGAAAGAGCAAATATTAAAGAAGTCACTTACTCTTTGGCTTCTTACAAATAAAACCTTTTTGGGAAGAGCAAGGCAGGACACTCCAGTTGCCAGTGGCTGCAGACATCTCCACACAGAAAGCCAGCTCGTCCCCCGAGGGCTGCCCCTCACCCCAGTTGACAAAGTCTAAAGCACTGTTGTCTTGCCAAAGCAGCTGCCCTGATGTTGCAAAAGTTAGTATCAATACTAATAGATCCACAGGAAAAGTCTTCACCTTAGTGAATATTAACATAGTATTACTTTATTCAGCCTAATAAGGCAATACTACTTTCTTCAAAAACTCCACCTGTGGTTATTTTTTGATACATTTTATCTCATTTGATTCTTGTCTCAAAAACAATATAATTGCTTTCCCAAACTATGATTTGCAGATTTATCCGTCACTTATATTTCTCCATATTTTTGCCTAGAATATTAAAGTTTCAAAATGAAAAAAGCTAAATTCACACTTTTTATAAAAAATTTCTAAACTGTTATGTCAGCAGCACTCAATGAAAATCAAGCAGCCTTTACTGTAATGCTTAAACATATGCTTAGTTAAAATTAAAACTTTTTTTCATAGAGTCTAAAAAACAAAAAGATGTTTCAATGGGCTGAAAATAATCTAAAATAAAACACTTTCTGATTGCTTGTAGTCTGATAACAGTGTTTTCTTCCAGATGCATGTTTTCTACTGCATGCTTTAGCAAGCAGCCTAATTTTCTCCATACAGAATCACAGAGGAGTTTGTTTCTGTGGGCTCTGGCTGGACTCCCACAGGTCCCACATGAGTGTTCCTCAGCCATGAGAAGATGAGAGCCAGCCAGGACTTGTTTCCAACAGGAAAAGCTTTCTCAGAGACCAGGAACAGGAGACAACCTCAGAGAGGATTGAGGTCTGAACTTCTACTGTACTTCAGCTGGTTGCTTAAAACCTATTTTTTTTGTCCATTTAATAAAGTCTGTTTATGATTATTTCTAGATCTTAGAATAGTTACCATTTACATTTATGTATATTCCTATCCAAAAGCCGCTTGTCTTGCTTGTGTATAAGTCTGCATGTTCTATTAAAAAGTTTGATTCAACCAGATCTTCTACTGAAGTCAACAGACCACCTATAGAAAAAAACAACGGAAGATGATTGGAGATACCCCCAACATAGTTACAGCTTTTGAGATAGGTTAAGGTTAGTTAAAAATCCTCTCCTGGTGGTAGGGAGTAAACAAGAATTTAAACAGAGACCACAAGGTAGTGTCCAGCTGCAGGGGAACAGCACAGACAATGAGAGAGGTCATCTGAAGTGAAAGACACAAAAGCACAGTGAAGATGATGACTTTTAAACACCAGGCAAAGTGCCCTATATTTTCCAGTGATTGGAATCACTTTTTTATTTTTCATAGGAATTATGAGTGATTAACTATTTGTTCTGCATGGTTTGACAGAATAACGTATAGCATGAAATATTATGCAACAAACAAATTTGCAATTCAAACTGATGTATTAATTTTTCTGGCAATGGTGGTAGAGTAAGAGGGCTAGGAGGATCTAAAAAAGTATGAAACAAAGGATTCATTTCTTTTCTCTTTCATGGCCTCCTGAGACATGGATGAGATAGCTGATGACTCAGCAGCAAAGGTGAAAGAGTGCCAAGGTGCTGCTCCTGTCTTGGCCAGGAACAAGCATCTCCAAAGAGAGAGAGGGAAGCATTTTCCCTCCCTGGGCTCTGCAGTCTGCCAGGGAGCCTTGCTGATAGAGCAAGGGCTACCAGGCAGCACATGCAACCCCTTTTGGATCACATAGCCCATGTTAAAAATGAGTGATCGTTAGTGTGATATTTACTTCACCTATTGTGTGGGGAGAGATACGGAAAAGAAGGAATAAGGCCAGAAACAAGCAGGGGTTTTTTTAAATCACATAAAATTTAAGATCTTACTAAAAGGAGAAATTTTGTGAATGAAGAAATACAACAAGAAACAAACACAGTTGGAAAAATAAAATAAGGAAATCTGATCACCTAAAATTCAACATAACCAAAAAACATATAACAATGAAAATAAATGAGACATTTATTCCTTTTTTTTAATATTTGTAGATTTTGCATTATTACTTTTCAAGATTTTTTTTAAAGACTTCTTTTTTATGTCAAGATTGAAGTCCTATATTTGGGTAAAAATAATAATTACCTGATTGAATGCATTGAGTCACAGACTGAGCCCAGCTCATTTCATTGGCATTGAAGTTGTAGCAGTGGCTTCGGAAAGGAATCCAAGATATGTGATCAGATTCAGGACAAGTTCCAATATCCTGGGGGGGATCAGAAGGAATTACATCTAGAAAAAACGAGGTATTATAGATGCTTTCATTCAGTAAGGATTGCAGTTCTTCATATATGAAATCAAGTACTAAAACCACCTTTTCTTAAAAGTACTTAAAGTATTCTTTGGCACACAGTGCTAGAATTATCAGTGCGTAAGTCAAGAGTGACAGTGGGGATCAGGACTGGTCAGCCATGAGAGGATGACTCAGTGTGAACCTGTGCTCTTCTGTGTTACTAATGAAATCAAACTTGGACTGTCTCAAGGATGTTTGAGTGTTCAAGGATTTTGGTTTTAGTTTATTTTGTTATAACCAACAAATTTATATAAATAAAAGAAGCATTAAAAAGCAGGAAAACAGCCCCCTAGAAAACTCCCAAACTCTCAAGAAGTTCAAATAAGTTTTATTTTAAATGAAATAACGTATATACCCTAGTTTACTGTAGAAATTTCCCATTTAATATCTTCCTCAAGATAACAATCCTTATATAAAATTTCTGAACATCTTTATATCTGACAAAGCATGGAATAATCTAAGGCTCATTGAATATTTACGTAGTAACCCCTCATTTTCCTACAAGCAATGACATTATGGAAAGAAATGGCAACATTGTCAATTAGTACATGTGTTTTTAAAACAAAAGTTTTGATTTAATAGCCATGAAGTTCAGAGGATGGCCTAGAAAAGAAATTAAAAAACAAACAACCAACCAAAAAACTACAAAAACCCAACCCAACGCAACGCTAAACCAAACCAAACCAAACCAAAAACAAACAAAACCCCCCCCCAAGCCCCCAGATAAACTCTGAATTTCCATTAAGTGTGTGTCACTAGAGCTAACAGATGTTACTCTAACACAAATGAGAAAGCAAAAAAGCTTGGTCCCATCTTGAGGTTTGCCTGTAACTTTTACTGTGCAGTATTCCTCAGTGCTACCCATAGAAACCCTATGAAGTATGAACTTTTGTTTGGGCCAGTAAGACACTCTTTTTTATAAGATATAACTCTTTATCCAGATTTTGGAATCTAATAGTAATGAAGTAACAACCAGTGTAGGACTGATGTGTATATGCTGAAGAAACAAAATTTGTTTTATACTCAGTGGACTTCATTGCTTACAGACCTTCCCATAAAACCCCTGTCAGCAGAACCAGTTTTACATTCTAGACTCAATGTGAAATGTCTAAGGTTCCCATGATCTCTGTGATCTGTCTGCCTGCTCCCATGGCAGCTATCACTCCAGTCCAGTAAAATGGAAGAGTCTTGGCGGGTGAATGTCAACTCCATCAGAATAAAACATTTCATGCAAAATAAAGGTATTGACATTACATACTCAGACTTATTATTCCTCAATATATACTTAGAAATTTGCAGTTCAGTCAAATCAGATAAAGCTGGGTTTTTGCCATAAAACTGGAAGTCATCACCATTGCTTACCCTCAGATTCTTTGCAGACAGGAAGATGTTTTTCGTTACAAGGTGCTGTTTTCCAGCTCCCAGAGAGTGCTAGATAGACACAGGCTGTTTTATGTTTTGGTTCTCCGTAGTCCCACTTAGAAAAACTTATTTTCCTTTTATCGGTCCATCTATAATATCCATAATTCTAAAATTGAAGCAGACATTTAACATAACTGTTCTACACTCTCATTTGCTGTTTCAGATAAATGCAGTTATACAGAAGGAGGTTTTCAAAGTGATACAGGCAGCTCAGTTTGTGCATCTGTGCTAGTACTGTTAAAATACTGGTTGAATCAGGACTCAGCAACATAAAAACAAGACACAGCAGTATGGGTCCCATGCTGGAACAGCGCATGGAAGTGTTTAGAAGGCTAAATAATGCTCCCTGGAGACTCAGTCCCTTGTTGGGCAATGTTGCGAGGTGGAATCACCATCCCAGAGGAGTCAGATCTCCATGAAGAGCAGCAAGACCATAGGAAAATGAAACCTGTGGAAAGCGCAGGTGGGAATGGGTCTCAGAGCTGGCTATCAAACAAGGACTCTAAGCTCCAGCAGTTTGGAGGAGAAACATTCAGGAGTAAACTGCAGCTATCACTATGAGAAACCTGAGAAAATTATTACTTTGTAAGAAGCAAAAGAGAAATACTCTGAGCAGCACCTCTTGAGTCTTTGTTTAGTCTTCCCTCCTCCCCTTTTTTCTTTTCCAGGAAGAATCAGAAGAATTACAAGGAAAAGTGAACAGACACAGACAGTATATTGCTGACATTAAGAAGAGGGGGATAAGATGGGATCTCACTCCATTGTCTAGCTGTGTCAATAGAGATGCCAGGTACACAAGGCCATACTGAGCTTGGCATCATTAGGGCAAGGTCACTCACTGCTTGGGGAACAGGAGGAACCACAAAGCTTGACCCTGCAAGATCAAGGACCGCTCGTTTATCAGTACCAGGGGAATGTCTGGTGATTCAAACTTGGTCAAAATGGAATCTTAGATGCTTTCTAAATCATATTTCTATGACCGTGAAAACCACCAACTTTGATATCAGGTGGACTTAACACTATTATTTTGGTTTGAGTAGAGATGCCCTGTGGACTCGTACAAGTGGAAGGATTTATTTTAGGGCTGGTGACTACCCAACATTTATGTGAGCATTTTGTCTGATGGGGGGACACATACTGTTAGAATAGTGGAAATACGTATTATTCAGCAAAAAGTTCATTGTTTGAGACAATGTAGCCTTCTGAGAGGCTTTATCAGAGTGTTGCTGCATCATATAAATTTTTACACAATATTTATTACAAGTATCCCTAGGTATACTGAATTTCAGACATGTTTTGCTATGTTATATATCAGTGTGGAATCACAATTAGTAAAAACAATGAATGGTTAAGATGATTATTACAGATAAAAAGCTCATTTTTATTATCAAGATGGTTTAGTCAGATCAAAGAACAATGCAATAGAAACATGATTGTTAAGTGCCCTTATCAACTGCATATTCACTAGAGAAGCTGAAGCTCAATTTGTCAGTCAGTCACAGAGCTAATAAGACTGATTCTCACTTGGGTGTTCCCTTACAAAGTGGTGGACCTGGATTTCAGTATTCACTACTTCTGGTACAGTATAGCTTTTACTGATTTTAATCTTTGGGACCTAGCAGGTATAACAAAGAGTGTGTGTTCAAAGGTGTGGAGTTTGGCCTCTGAACCCTTCTGAACCAAAACATAATGGAAAAGCTACAGCTGCCAATGATCATGAGGCACTAGCCTCATGATCTACTGACTACTGACTACTACTACTGACTACTACTACTGACCATCTTGGACCCTTTGAGTAGGGGTCACCTGTCCTAAAAATGGCCATCTGAAAGTTTACCAGGTATTTTTACCTAAGTGTCCAAGATTCACACAGAACTAGTAAAGAGAGTCCAGCACTGCCAAAGGTTCTCATCCTTCTCCATTGCCTAAAATGGAGTTTAATGATTTAAGATAGATGAAGTCAAAAGATGTGAGATTGTCCACAAGTCCTAAGCTTCTAAATCTGTTCATGCTACAATTCTCTTGCTAACAGTAACAACATCTAACATTACCAACTATTAATTTATTAATCTTACCACATTGCTGTTGAGCCCAATCCATAAGGGCTCTCCATACTGCACTGCCTGCAGCAGCAAGAATATATTACTGTAATAATCAAAAATGCTGGCAAGCTCTGAAGATTTCTCCTTGCATGCTTTTCTCGCTTCTTCCCAATTCATTTTAGAAGGAATGATTAAGTAGCTGCTGTTACCATAATGGACAAAATCAGAATCGGGAGCACTTGTGGGATGAAACAGCTCAGGCTCTGCAGGAAAGAGGTACAAATTTGAAAAGAAGAGGAGAAAACAGTGAAAAATTACTAGCTGCTGGATAGCAGTATTGCTTTTGTGTAACAGATGAATATAGCATGGCAGCACAAGCATCAAGTAACAGCATTTCTTACATAAAACCAAAACGATTTATTTTAATGGCAATTTGGAATTATTTTAAACTATGGTGTAAAAACACATACAGGGATTAGAGAGAGGCAGAGAATGAGCCATGTGTATCTATAAACATACACTGACCAGATGGAATTGTGTGAATACTGGTTCCATCGTGATCCTCCCCCCCAGAGCTCTCCATGTCCCCCCACCTCAGTGCAGGTGAAGGTCTTCCCAGGCACGAGCACAGGACTATCTCCACACCGATTCAGTCTCAAAATAATTTCTTTGTAAGCAAAGTTCGTGACCCTGCTGCTACATCTTTCCCTTGTAGGACGAAGTGAAAAAGGAAATTGTATTTGTATCTTAAATTATATATGCGGAAGTAGAAGTCAAAGGCCTAGAACTAGCGATGGAGACAGAAGAAAAGACATAAACTGTCTTTGTGTTCAGTCACTGTTGAGGATGCCCTGGCAATTTTTTTTGTTAGTGCCATCCTCATGCAGCTTTCTGCCCTTGCATGGGACAGAGCTGTGAATCATCTGACCCAGCTGTGGCTCCTTCCTCTGTTTTAACTTGCTGCTCAGCAGTTCTCTGGTTTTGTTCCTGCAGACTCTGCAGTGTAGCTGTGCTCCGGATGTGTCTCCCACCCTAAGGCTTCATGAAGAAAACTGGAACTATTGCCCTTCTGAGTATTGCTGTTCTTCTGATATGAAGGCCTTGCTAGAGACTGATGAGCAAACTAATCAGTTTAATTTGCCTCGGTTCACCCCCAGTTGGAGGTCACTGAGGGATTTGTCTTTTTGTATTTGTATTTGCAAAATAACTGGATTCAGGCACCTAGATCTACGATAGCTGGGTAAAGCACAGATGACTATACTTTTCTGTTAATAGAGAAAACAGGTATTTTGAAGGCATAGTCCTTCTAGGAACCTGGTTTGGGCATTTTTCTTATGATGAAGCAGGTGAATCCTGTCTTCAAAGTGTCTACGTGCCATGTGCAAGCATCTGATTTAAGTGTGGATGTCTGCAGAGTAGGTAATGTTGGCTTCTCTGAGTGGCGGTGGATGTGCTGATGTGGAGAAATAGTAGAACAAAATATTTTCTATAGTCCTTTATCCCAGAGTACCTTTTTGTCTGGAATTCCCGAGCCAGGAAAGTAGCCCTGCTTCTCTCGCCCTGCCTGCTACAGCCACAGCTGTGCACTTACAACTGAGGACTTAAATGGTTGGATTGTTCAGTAAATGTTTCGCAACAAAAAAAAAAAAAGTGAAAAATAAAACTTACCACTGTCCATCTGGCAAATATAGCTTTTTTTATGCTGGCAGTCAGTATTTTGCCATAATCCTGCATCATCTACAGATCTTTTTGTCATTGCGATACAGTCAGTCTGGGGAAAAAATAAAAAATAAAGTTGTTGCTGATAAAGTGCAAAATTCCGAGCAAAATAATAGAAATACGTGTGAGAAGAAAAAGTTAATAGCTTTCTTTTCTAATTTTCTGGCTCTTCTTTTCATGTATTGCTTGTTGGAAATTAAATGCATTATATTATATATCTTAAGCAAATGTACTTTCATTGGCAGATTGCCGCAAGAACTTCTGTCAGTTTACTAAAATTCCTTGGAATGTATTGTAGTTATTTTTACTATGTTGTTAATCGTAATCTGTACTGAATTTGTTGAAGTTTGATTTGGATTCTCATCATACAAGGAAAAACAATAAACCAGAATAAAAATCACAACTAGTAACGCTGAATATTTTCAGTAAAATATAATAATTATAAAAAGTGTAATTAATTCTAGCAGTAAAGATAGTACAGCATTCCTTTTCTGCAGTTCTAGACTTCAACAAAGGAATGAGATTAAGCCTAGATTCTAAACAGGTCTATTAATTCCTGAGTACAGCTTTAAAAATTTGATCGTTGAAATATTCAGTTGCCTTCTGCTTTAAGCTATTGAAAAGAAGATCTTATCTGAGACAGAAATTAGGCTGGGTACTCAAACCTTGAGTACGTTATTTATGTTATGCATTTCCTGATCTATTTCTGTTTACCTGTATTGTAATATACTTCCAGTCAACCCTCGTGAATTCATCTCTGAATGGGAATCCTTGCGCCCACTTTGAATAGTCAAAAACGCTTCCATCCGTCCAAAGATATGTACCCTCACTGTTAATGTCATTCAGCCCAATCCATGTTCCACTGGCAACATCATTTAGGTGGAAGGTGAGGAAGGCTGATAGAAAATAGATTAAAAAAATAAAATAAAAATACCTGAGGAGTTTCCTCTCTTCAAATTCCATGTAAATCAAATTACAAATAAAACAACCAATCATCTTCTAAATATATTGGAAATATCCACTTCAGTATTGTTAGGCTATGAGCTAATGGTGAAAGAGAAAAATTACAATGCGTAATTAAACTGAAGCAGTTTGATTTCAGGAAAAAAAAGAGGGAAATAAAGGAAAACATTTCTGATAAAAATTATTTAAGCTTCTTGCAAATATTATAGAAATCAGGGCCAAAAGTGACTTCAAAAGGATTGTCTTTCCCAAGGTAACATCAACTGCAGATGCGTAATTTCTGATGGATGTTTGTTCAATACCTAACTTGAATATCTGTGAGCATTTCAAGACTATAAACTGTTACAATTTATCCCATATTCCAAGGCCATGGGGAACAGATTATTCTGTTCCTTCCACATAAGACATTTGCCAAAACTTGGGAGGTGCCATAATATCTCACTCCAGCCTTCCCTCTGGATCAAACACCTCCCGGTCTTCCCTCACAGATTATGCTATTTAGATCCGGTTCACTCTCATCGTTAGATGGTGATATGTGTGGCTTCATACATAGTGCTGTAAGGCTCAGATGTCATACCTTGCACTTGATCATTGTGTATAGAGGCCAAATTTCCCCCTAATTCTCTACAAACACTTCTTGCTGAGTGCCAAGTTAGTTTCTCGTCTTCTCTGGATCCAAATATTTTATAACACTGTGGAGAGAGTAAAGGACTGGACAGACGTTCAGGTGGCAAAGAATATGAAAACCATTGATCTGGGTTAGTTCTGTGCTAGTCCCTGCATGCAAAGAGCTGCAGATGAAACACAAATGCTGCCAGCCTGAAAGAAGGAGACCCAGCCAGCCCCAGCAATATGTGCACAGTACTTACAAATCTGTGGGGTCACTGCTGGGAAAGAGCGGACAACTGCCAAAAGCTTTTGAGGAATTAAATTACTGAAAAGTAGAATTTTTGAGGAACTGGAACTATCTCCTGATTGAGAACACAATTTGGAGCAGGTAATAATCTCTCAGATCAATTTTTTTCACTTACATACTGCAGATGGAGTGCTAAAAACATGAGCTCATGTGAGAACTCACATGAGTGGAACAGCATCAGGAAGAAGTGCCTTTTTGTATGGGGGTTTTCCCTGACTATCAGTGTGAAATATTTTTTGTGTGTTTGTGTATCATCTGAGGGACAGAAGACATGGCTCCTGCCTCTCCATGCACTTTGAATGCATAAAAACTTTTCCTGTTGGTTGCATTGTGGAATTAATTCGTGGTTTTCCTCTGTTGTTTGTTTATTGAGATTTTTTAAAAGTTCGTATGTCCAGGTTTTTTTGCTTAACTTAGCAGAAAGCAATGCTTGCTTGTCTTTTATATTTGATTTGACATTTATTGCTGTTTGTGTTACTCAGCTGAAGATGAGTTGCTGTGATAGCCAATTACTTATGAAAAGTGTGACCTTTCATTTTTTCATCTGTGTTACTCAGAGAAATGGAGTTACACGTACAGATATGGCTAATGTATCAGGATTTCCACGCAGTAAGTATGCCTAAAATAAGCAGAAATATCTAGAAACTGGAAAGTAACTACGGCTAAAGGCACACAGACATTTACAAAAATTATGACTTCAAACATACAAATCACCTTTTTTTGAGATTTAGTTACAAATTTGCCAACCTGAAAATTCACTGCACTGCACTAACTAGGATACCACTTAGTATATTGGTGTATAAAGAGAGAGAATTTATTTAATGAAATAAAAGGGATAGTTGTTTTCTTCACCTATAGCAAATCTGCTAAATATGGCTGAGATTTATTACTGCACCTTATTGTTAAACAAAAGCCAAGTTTCAAGACATCCTCCCAGAGGTGGAAGTACAGTAGGAGCAAATCCTGAGTAAGTTGAATTGTGCCTTTCACAGATAAAGGCATTTTTCACAGCACAACTTATGTCTTTCCAAAAGCCTGTAAAGAAGTGGAATACAGATAATCACTGGACATATTAGAGAACACAGGAAAACTCTCGTACAACCACTGCAGCAGTCAGGCCCAGATGGCATTCATAAAGCACAAATGAAACACATTTACCCAAATACACTCCTCCTTCCTCTGCAATATGTTTCTTTCCTAAAAGTGATGGCACTGTTTCAAACTTCAGCGTGTTACGAGAAAATGTCAGCATTGTTGAACTACCTCTTTGTGGGGTAGCCTCAAATTTAAGTATGTACCAAACCTTTTGGATTCTGATGCTAAATTTTACCCAAGTATTTCTTGCTGCTATTTTACTCACCAAAATCTTCTGACATTATCACACAGTTTTCATCATTATTTGCAAAATTGGGTTCATTTGGAGCCCAGGCAACATAATTCACTGGGGTGTCATCCAGCCATCTGGAAGAAACAAGGGGACAGTGGCTGCCAGACAGACATCTCAGCAATCAGTCAGTCACAAGGTCTGTTTGGGCAGAGAGCTAAGCAAGGTATTAGCAGTGACCAGAGGGTGAAGGCTCTACGTATCCTGGAGAGGACACAGCCACAGCACTACTGCTGCTTCTCATCTGTTTAGTACTACCACATTCAAGGCAGTGTATGGACATCCTTTACATCCCAGAAAGGTATCCTCCTGAAAGTCTTCTACAAACAGGTTGTTAAAACGAATTTCCTGCCAGGAATTTCAGAAAGCTCTTGGATGAGATGCTGCTCATGTTTCTTGCTTCCAGCTCACATAACTTGAACCACTTGGGATTAATTTGATTTAACACTTACATAGATATTTTATCAAAACCTCCTGGGCTTTTTCTGTAGCCGTTGGAGATCTGGTCAGAGTAAACCAACCCTTAGGTTGATGTCAAAAGTGGGTCAGGTAAATAATATCCTAAACTTAGCTATTTCGCCTCACTATCTATGCAGGGTTGCAGTTCTCTCAGTGTAAGACATTAAGTGAGCTGCATCTTAGCCATGAATTTTTATTGGGTTTGCTCTCCCAAATTTGGAAGGAAAATGCATTTCTCTGCTTAAAAATAGAAGAATGTAACACTTCTGATCTGAAACCTCTCCTGAAAACTATCCAGAAGTCAGTTTTACAACAGTTTTTAACTTGTAAAACTAAAGCACACAGAAGTGCTCCCTAAGAGGGAGATGAAATTACCATCATTTTTTGTCCATTATGTTTTCCTTTACTCACCTGAATCTTTGATCAAAACTGACAACTAAGCCAATGAAATATGATTTTCCTCTGTGTTTCGTGTACATCTAAAAAAAAAGTAATTAATAGTTAAGCACGAAACCGTTCCTCAATATCAAGCAAAAATCTGAAAGCCAATTAACTATGCCTGTGATTTTTTTCCCTTTTTTTTCAGAATTTGAGCCTCATGTAAGACTATTGTAGGTTCAGACCCAGGTTTCAAGCAGGCAACAGGGATATGTGGAACATCCTCGAGTGAGGAACCCTCCGGACAGGAAAGCGATTGTCACTGTGCTGAACACTGCATATATTAGAAGAGATAAGCAACCCAGGCTGGAACTATCCTTCACTGCACCTTTAGTATTTGCATGCCATTTCCTCTACCTATGAAAAACAATAGTAATTTTTTACAGATCCTGAGCAAATCTATTGCTCCATAAATAAGTAGTGTAGGACAATAGCTCAGGACTCCAGGCTTGCTAAATATTTGGTATGTTCCCTTTATTTTATCATCTGCTCTGCTTCAAAATTCAACTATAATTAATAGGCTTTCTGCTTACATATTGCCATAGAAATCGTCTTTTGCTTTCTTTCTCAATGACAACAAGATCTGCAAAGTTCTTCTGACAAATTCTCCGTGCTTCTTCCATATGGACATGTTCTTTGCTGAAATAGTACTGCTTATTTTCATATATAATCCATCCATCATTGGTGAGTTGATAGTCTGAAAGATAAAGAATCATATATAATATTTTCGTATCTGGTCCGTACAAAGTCTGAAAACAGTAATCTTTGTGAAAGAGGAAAAAAACCTACCAAGTCTGTAGTTTGCTTCAGGCTTTACCAGTGTACCTGTAAAATAGAAGATTTTCATAAGCAACATCCCAAATAAAAAAAAAAAATCAGAGAGATTTGCTTTATGTAGTTTCACATGCTTTGTAAAATAGAGGGAAAAAAAACCAAATCAACCAAGCAAACTATGAATTAGCTAATGCATTTTCAAGGATTTAGAGCACATGCTGCCATATTAAATTATGTGTATAATTTAGAAGCATTTAGCTAGTGAAAAATATGTACTTTACAGTAATGTATCTCCAAAAGCATTGTATCAAAAAATCCAGGATTCACAGTAAACTTGTAGAAGATTAAACAAATACTATTTTGAAAATTTATTTTACTATTTTCACTTGATACGCTATGATTAATTTTTTTTATATTCTTGTGACTAGAGCCAAACAGCATAATCCAATATGGTAAATTCTAAATCTTACCTACATAGTATTAGACTGCCCTCAAGTACTGAAAACTTAATGCTGGTTGATTGCTAATATCGGGTGTAACTTGCAGTGTCTCAATGAATTCTTCCTTTCCTGATGACTTGGCTTTTACTAGGACGGTCTGCTTTTAAGAGTCCTGGAGAGCCAATAGCTATGGAACCAACATTTCTGATTACAGGCTGGACCAGGAGAAAGCAAATTAGCTGTTGCTATTCCCAGAGCCAGCTATAGCATCTCAAAGGAAGCTCCGCTTTCATATGAATGCTTGTTATTTTGTACTTCTGGACTACTAATTCTCTTAGCTTGCTCCATTTCTACTGTGGTTTGATGGACAGAAACACATTGTTATAGAAATGACAGAAATAGTTTGATGAGAAATAAGCAAAAAAAAAAGAAAAATCAAGTTAAATTATTTTGGCATCTTTTAAACACTTTCTTCTTAAATATTGAGTGAACAATAGAAATAAAATTATTTCAATATCTTCATTATTATTTTACATACTTCTGGTCATTTCGATTTTATTGTTTAATGCTAACATAACTGTAACATTCATTGTTTTCGAAAAGCTGGAATATCTTTTGTAAATATGTCTTAAGTGAAAATGAGGGAATTCACATCTGAGTGTGTCTTCTCTCATACTGATCATCACATAATCTAGATTTACAATTACAAGATCAGTTTCTTGAATTTTTCTTGCTTTTGAAAGGTCATCTAGGATCGAGATAAACTGATCAGAGTCTTTGTGTTGTGATTTCTGAACTCCTGAGTAACCTCACCAAGAGCAGGGAGCCACACCTGTACAAAGCAGCATGCTCAGTGTGCCAGAAAGGGCTGCACAGGATGTGCTGCTTCGAGCTGGTATGCAGAAATCAGGGCTTGGATGGTGCATTTGTGTGACTAATCTACCAAAAGGGAACTGTGATTCTTCCTTTTTGGTTAAGCAATTTTTCAATGTTGCCATGGTGCCTTATTCACCCTTCGAGGGTTTTGTTGGCGGAGTCATCAAATATTAGATACACTCAGTGTTTTTATATAACTGCTTATCCCTTCCCCTCCCTATTGTGCCTCCTAGTAGTTCCCTGCATGCCTCCAACTTTCTTTTCATTTCAAGGTTTTAAAAATCTCATTCTCCATGGAGATGCATACAAGCACTCAGTTTACAACCAGGAAGCAGGGATGTAGAAGTAGCGCTGAGGATGCAAAACAAGTTCTTTCATTATCAGCTGTAACTTGAGCTCTTCAGCCCACACAGACCCCATTTCCATTTCCTGCTGGTGGGCACCCCAACATCTGTCAGGTCCATTTTGTGACCCTGGCACCAGGTGTGGGAGTCTTGGCATTGGGACCCTGCTTTCCAGGCAAAGCTGGTGCATGCAGGAGTTCATCAGGGTTACACCAGCCTCCACTTTTGATCAGATTAGGTTTTTAGAGTTGCTGGTTCCTACAGCAACTGAGCTCTCCCTTGGTTCACATTATTTGTCTCACAGTGGGAAGGAAAGATTTTTTCCCTTTTGTAGAGAGAACTCTAGCGTCCTACATCTATGGCTACCATGGGTAAGCCTGAAGCAGATAGAAGTAGAGGGAGGAGATGAAAGGGGAGAGCATAAGTACCTTTGCTTTGCAAATTTATTCAACCCATGGCAGAAAGAGATAAAACTAGAGATGAAGTAATAGGGACACTCTAACTTCCTGCAGCCAAGGACAAGAGAAATATCTCAATTCATTCCTCTTGGTTTATGTGTTGCCTTCATTGCAAATGGTTTTAACATGAACAATTCCCAGTATCTTTCTTCCTTTCAATTTGTATAAATCCATAAAATTTGCTTTTTAATCTTGGGTTTATTGCTGCAATTAAATGAGAAAGTAATAATACCTTTTTTTGTTTCACAAATCCAATTAAGTAAATGTTCACAACGCAAGTCATTCCAGCGCATTTGGGGTGATCTATTAAACATAACACAGTGTTCAAGTTCTTCATGGTTGTTGGGTTCATTTTCATCCCAGTTCTCATAAATTACCTGTGTTGGAAATACATATCAATTACTGAGTGATTCGAGCTGAATAGAAGTAATTGAGATTGCCATGGTGACACAACTTCAGTATCTCATCATGTCAAGTACTTTTTTTACGGGATCAGTAGGAGTTCAAACAGACCTGAGAGGGCTGTGAAAGTCATGCTGGTCAGGTTACTTTCCCCACCACTCCCTGAAGAAGGTGTAGAGACCATATGGTATAGAAAACCTTGTGTTTGATGAAAAAAAAAACTGATGGGCAGAAGGAGTCACTTTTATCTCGTTTTGTGGAAACTGACAGCTGGACTTCCCTGTACTGCCATACAGCAGTGCCGGTTTTGGGATGCTGTGAAGGCCTAGGAGCACAGACTGACGAAGGTGGGGTATAACATGGTACCAGGGAGGAAACAGAGGCAATGCTGTGCTAAGACAGTGCACTGCAGCTGTTCAGCTGCTGGATAAAGGGCTGCCATGCACCTGAGGAAGTTTTAAAGAGATTGAAAAAAAAAAAGGGCATAAAAATTAAAAAGTATATATATTCTAAAAGACAGAAAGTCAATTAATATCCAGCAAGTAAATACTCACAGGGGAGCCATCGATCCAGGCAAACCCTTCATCAGGATTTAAGAGAAACAAACCGATCCAGAAAGCCTGAGTGTTCAGTCCTTTATCCCTAAAATAATTCATACAATAGAGATATATGAGTGTAGAAAGAGAGGCCAGGATATAAATCCTGAAAAGCATAGAAACATGCTGCTTTCTGTCACACCTGAATGGGAGCTGTGGCCCAAAGCCAAGCTCACCCCCTGCACTCTGTCGGGGGTTTGATACTGCTCTGTGTTGGGCTAAGACTTTCCAAATTTAAAAATAAGTCAAAGTGATGTGGCCCAGAGCCAGCTCAGGCTCCCATCCCTGTGGATGCAGCACAGCTCTGGGTTGTAGTATGAGTTCAAAGACAGAGGCTTTAGCAAAAGTATGTCATAAATAGATGTTTGATTAAGTAATGAAAAATAGCAAAAATTGATTTTGAACTGCTTTCATTTACTTCTTAGCACTTCCTCAGAAGTTTATATAATAGTTCATGCTATTTATCTTGCCATGCCTATGGACCAAATAAAAGAGTCCTATTTCATTGACTGCATAACACAAAGATTTCCTTCCACAAAGATTTTATACTTGAAGGCGAAGAGACTTAATAGACTAGTGAAACCACATTCATCTGCTAACAATACTAAAGTTTATTTAAAATGAAGAAGTGTGAGATCACAAAAACTTCTTAATATGAAAGTTTTAAATCTGTTTGAGAAAGTAAACCTCAATTCTCCACTATGTGAAACAGTTTTGGTTAAATAGCTGTGTATTATGTGTCATTGACATGTCTTGACATTATGAAATATAATCAGAATATCAGTCTAATTTGAGGGGAAAATAATGTCACAGTTTATACATCATGAGCAAGACATAGCCATCTAAAGTGCTACCAAAGGTTAATTACAATGAATTACTCTTTGATTTCAGGAGTCTTCAGTTTATAGTCAGAAAAATTCCACACTAAGTCCTTGTATTTTGGTTTACATTACACAGTAACTCAAGGGATTTTTTGAATGAGTTGGTTAAAGTAAGAATTGCAGACAGTTACAAAATTCCAGTTAGAGCTGAGTATTTTATTCGCACCCTTTTGGGAGAGGGACTAACATGTAAGAAGTTGATCAGATCTAGAGAACAGCCTTGCTAAAACCTGTGATGAAAATTTCAAAAACATTAAAGCCTCTTTGAAATATACAGCTTTGGCATTTTTTTAAAGCAATGTTATAGGATGCTATTTCCAGAAGAAAATTTTCCAACATAATTTAAAAATTGGTTGTTTTTATTTACTCACTTATTTAGCTCCAGGTATGTTTTAAGTAATTTTTATTTAAAATAGCAGGAACATGAAAAATAAATCTTATGCAAGTACTCACGAAGCTAATTGCCATAATAGAACTTGATCTGCTCTTGTATTGATTGTGACCAGATTTCCACCTATTTCTCTACAGAATTCTTCAGCCTCAAACCAAGACTTCTTTTGATTTCCCTCTCTCACAAAAAACTGTTGAGAACAAAAAGTAAAAATAAATTAGTAAGTTTGCAAAGCTTATAAAACATATGTAATTAAAATCAGCATCACTTTAGCACCCCTTTATTCCTCAGTGAGACAACATGACACCTGCCCAAGCTGTTAATATTAAACACTAGAAATGTTAAGTGTAAATATTTTTTCCTTAGCATTATCTATTTTAAAATAAAGCAAAAGTAGTATAGGCATCTGAAGAGAACAAAAGGTACCAGAATGTACAGAGGAGAAAAAACTAATTTATAACTTAATTGGAACTTTGGACACTGAAAGGTTCAAAAAAAGATGGAAAAGCTCAACCATGGCATTTTGCAGGAGAAAGCAGGAGATTTTTGAGAAAAGGAAGGGGAAGAGTAAGTCAGTACATTGGACTAGAAAAGACAGTATGGATGCAGAAAGCTGTTTGGCAAAGTGTGGACCCCAACTGAGGAAGAGGTTTTTGTATTGAGGTGCAAGCACACACATAAAAAATACACTTTCTGCCATGAAGAACACACATTCTTGGACTAAGGATATTGTTAACAAAACTAAGTGCTTGACATTTTATGGGAATGATAATCAACCATTTGGTAAATGGCAGAACCATTAAAATGATAGTTACATGTGGCATAGAAGCTCAGACCCTTGTAAATACAGGACTAAAATCATATCTGGTCTCCCAACAGGCAGAATCTCAGGAAAGAAAGTGAGAGCATACTTATATAAAGACATAGAAGA
Source organism: Rhagologus leucostigma (assembly GCA_013397725.1). Lineage (NCBI taxonomy): Eukaryota > Metazoa > Chordata > Aves > Passeriformes > Rhagologus > Rhagologus leucostigma. The sequence goes on along the minus strand of VZTD01002528.1, from coordinate 1,219,219 downwards.
ACAATGCTGCATATTTATTTACTTGATTTCTTTTGCCTTTTCTTTCCTTTTTTCCTTTGCAAAACGGAGAGCTTTTCAAGACACTTTTAGCTAAATCATGAGAATGCTCAAAAGCTTTACTTGCTGGAGAGTCACCAACTAAATCCAGATCCAAAAGTACCGCTATGAGTATTGCATGTTGTGTGAGAAAAGGTTGTCAGAGGGGCATGTTTTCTCTCAGAAACATTGTCTTATGCAAATGACACTGCCAGCTCTTGAGATGTAATGCTATGTTTTTTCTGAAGTTCCAAGCTCCTGGAAGCAAATAAATTAGGTGAGGTTCTCACCTGGCATTTAGATAAAAGAAAGCATATTTCTAGCACTCTGTGTTCATAATTTTCCATTGTTGACTTTTTTCACCATGTTTTCTTGCCCTTGAATGCCAAAGAGAAGATCATTCCCAAATAATGCCGCAGTATCATGGTGACTAGTGCACTGTGCCCTGGGCTGCCCTGTGCTCAGGCTCCCAGTGAAGGTTGACACACACTTACTTTGAGGCATGAATCTGCCCGGGAGGCTCTGTCCCAGCCTTCGGCACAGGTGGCCACAGGGACCTGTCCTGGAGGAGAAGGAGGTGGCACTCCTGCTGCCCGCTGTTTGCAAAGATAGTTTGATGTCTTCTCACAGCTAACAACATCCCATAATCCAGCTGCAATTCCAGTTCCCATGACAACACAGCCTTGCTCTTTCCCTTTGTGATGTGGAAAAGAAATGAGTAAAACCAAAGCCTTAATTGCTGTCTAAGGAATGAGACCTTTGTTTTTATTCATAGAAGATTATGAAAAGGAAGATGCAGATTATGCAGATTAAAAAACATCCTGGATATAAAACTATTTTTAATACCACCTGTCAGAGGCCAGATACGGGACAATGAGTCTCACAGACACAGCTTTACCAAAACCAGAGATTTGCAGCTTCAGAAATGAAATCTTCCATATCTTGCCACCCCAGGGAAACCACAGGGCAAATGGGTCTTGATTATATTTATGTATGTAATAGATGACCTGACAAGTACTTTGGAGTTCTCAGTATCCTGGTAACTCAATTTCAAGAAGGCTGATGTCAAGTACTGTAGGTTTGTTTTAAGGCATAACTAGCTGCGTGAAGGCAAGAGCTCACAGGTAGCTGCTAAGCTGTATTGCTGAAATGCCAAACAGCTGCATGTTCACTGCTCATTTCTCACATATGCACACTGTGGGTCAAAAACCTGTCCAGGTAATTTTTCTAAACCTGAAGAGTTGTTGTTAACTGGTGTTAAAAATGGTGAAAAAAAACGAGACCACGGACTTTGTTAATCCCTGCACAGTATTGCCTTCAGCTTAACCTACCAAAATCTGTCTCTGTACACCTTGGCAGGAGGCTGACTTACACCAACACCTGCAGCTCAGCTGTGACAGTGTTGGTTGCACTGGTGTCAGACGCAGGTCTGATGGTGTTGGCCACCTGCAGCTACAGGCACAAAACATAGTGCCCACTCTAATTTCTAACCAGGAGAGTGAAAGCACAAACCCGTGTGAGTCGCAGCCGCACTCCTGTCACAGGGGTTGAGCCCATGCAGAGTTTACCTGGCATTGCTGTGTTCCAGTGTGTGAAATAAGGAGTTTCTCCATTGGTCCACCTGAAACTCCCTTGTTCTTCTGTGTTAGAGAGACCAATCCAGAAATATTTTTCAGACCTCAGCCCCGTCAGACTAATCAGAAAGGTTTGCTCATTTCTGGAGTGGGAAAAAGTGTTCATTCACAGCTTGTTACCATGCAATATTAATGTGATACAGATTCATCCCCATTCCTCCCCCAGAGCTTAAACACTTTCTTTGCTAAAACCAAGGGAAAGAATCTCTAGAGAGGCATGTTAACATGACCCCGAAACAACAGGCCCTCAGTGAAGTTCAGGCAAAACCCTGGTTATCTTTAAACTGCAGTCAAAAGAATTTCATGAGGGACAACTTTCTCCTTACAGCTGAAGGCATCTGAAACATCACAAATCGCCGCTCACATGGGCTTCTAGCTGTATTCTACTCTTTTCACTGTCTTTCCAAATCTTTAAGGTGCCTCAAGCAGACCACCAAGACAAGACCAAGCTGTCAGCTTTGCTACCCGTCACCTCTGAAGGCAGTCATGTTCCTCAGGAGCCATGAAGCCTCTGAAGCCTGACAGGGATGTAGGTAGATTAGAGATGATACATTCTGGCTACGGGAGAGGGCAGGTTCCGGGGAGGATTTCCTACATTTGTTCAGAATTTGGCTTAGAAGACAGTTTAGGAAAACATTTTTAGTAAAGCTTTCCTATCATAATGAGAGACCACCTGTCAATAAGTAGATGAAAATCGTAGTATCTACCTTCCAACAGAAAAAAACCTCAACAAACCAAAAAAACCAAAAAAACCCAACCAAACAACCAAAAAGAAAACCAAAAACCCTACCAAAACCAGAAGCTGCTTTAATTATGAATTGAAAAATAAGAGGAAACTGTTTAACTCAAGAACCCTCCAAATCTGAACTTTGCTAGAATTGATTGAGTAGATAGCCCTAAAACACTGAGGTGCTTGTTTTGGGGTTTTTTTCTGCATGGATAATATTTGCATGCCTTGCTACTATAAAATTTTTTGAGAAGCGCTGATAAAACACTTTGACAGGTTCAAAAGATGGAAAAGTTTTGCAAGTTGCTTGATTAAAAGCATTGATTTTTTAAAAAGTAATTTTCCCACCTGCTTTCCACAGTAGCTAGATAAGCTTTGCTCTGTTCACATGTCTTATTTGCTTCTGAGAATGTCAAAAGTGCAGAACCCACCAAGTAACAGTGAAAACCATATCTTTTCCAACCCTGTGACAAACATAAGATTTTAATTTGCAATGGAAAGAGACTTCAATGTAGAAATTTCTCTGCTCTTCTGTTTATAAATATTCAATGCTCAATTTGTTGCAGCTGAGTTTAAAACTAAGATGAGACTGGGCTGATATGATAATAAATAAAAGCTATTTTTGATGCCGTTCACTCCTACAGGGGGTCTTTTTGTTTAAAAGATGACATTAAGATCTTAGTTTTCATCTCTTTTATGCATACATGACTTTTCAAAGAAAATTGTGACTGTGCTATTTGCTGTGTTTTTCCAGTGCTCTGTAGGGGTGGGATTATGCAAACTGAGTCTATAAGGAGCCTGTGATTCATTCAGGGGGACCCGCAGCTCCAGCTTTCCAGAGCTGCACAATCAGACATAATGAAATACCAAAATATTGCAATATGGAAATGAATTCACAAACAAGCACAGCCCCCCAAGGCTGCCCTTGTCACTCCCAAGTACAAAGGGTGAGGAGCTTTTCTGAGCCAAGAAGAATCCAGACAGTGCTTGTTTTCAGGGAGAGTGGAAAGGAGGAATATCAGTTAAAACAACCCCATTTCCTTCTGCTCTCACAGAGATCTCCGCTTACCAATACAGATACAATGGTTTACGGAATCACAGGGTGGCTCATCTGGGAATGGAGGGCAAGGCAGTATTCATTTACATGTAAATGAATCTCAACTTTCTTGAGAATTTTCACATAAAGACGAAAAATGCACATATATTAGTAAATTGCTAGCAGGAAGAGACCAGGTTGCCTCCACAGTAGATTTTATATAGTATACAATGACAGTATCCAAAAGAAGCAAGAACTAATAAATTAATTCCTGTACATTTTTTCAAAGATTATTATTTATGAGAGAGCATTTACTTTCTGGCAGCCTGGGTCCTCAATTGTCTCCTTTTCAGAGGATTGTGATGAAGGCTTCTTTTTACAGATATAACCAAGTGGCTTATTGCAAACATCATTTGCCCAGTATCCATCCTAGAATAGCAGAGAGAAGGAACAAATGTCAAAAAAGGGCACTCATAAGCACAACTAGTGTTTTTTCTCTTTCTTCACAAGGCCAACTGGAGATTTATTAAAAAAAATTAGACACATCTGTAATGCTGCTTTGAGGTGAAATAAGAAAATTAACATTTTGAAGTCTCAGCATTACTTCCTACCATAACTTTTAAATGAAAGGGTTTGTAAAGATCCATCTCATCTAGGGCTAATGGATCTGCTTTTGGAGCAGGATTATTTCACTACACTTCTGGAAAAAAGATGAATTAACTGAACTAATGAATATCTGATAGAACTGCAGTAAATCTAACTATTTTATCCATCAAAGACTCTGAATGTGAATGACTACCTTAAAAAAAAAAGCTGATTTAAGAAGAGCTTTCCCCTCACCCCTCCCCCCATAAAATCTGATGTAGGATCAATTCTGTTGGTGCCTAATACTGGCAAACATTAACATTATTCTATAATATAAAAGTTCTCTCAATAACAGCATGTATTTCACACCAGCATTTTCAATTTGTTTCTTTCAAAATTCATGACACATTTTGTGTGGGCATGCGTATGCATGCACGTGCATGCACATGCAGGTAAATGTATCAAACAACCACATCTTGCAAGAAAATAAAGTTTGTGAGTCAAGCAGTCAGAAACACTATAGAGTTTTACGTTAGTTTTTTGGCAGGTAGATGACAGCTGAAGAAACATGCTCTAGTGCCAGGTGTCTGCACCTCGATGCCATGTCTCAGCAACATGAGTCCCCTCAGACAGACGTAATTGTCTATCTGATTGGAATATGAGGTATGCCAAGAGCACCTCTGGTACCCACTAGCGTATTAACTAGTTCATCCCCATTCCTCTCCCAGAGCTTAAACTTTGCTGAAACAAAGGGAAAGAATTTAATGTAAAATTTCTGGATCAAACTTTTCATCAGACAAGGAATTTCAGAAGGGAGTAGTAGGAAAATGCTTTATCCCTTTCTGATGTCTCCTGACCTCTGAACTTCTCTTGTGGTTAATACCAAATTCCGGAGCAAAACTATTTCAATATAATGAATGATACCTTAATAAGCACATAAGTAAGTGATTTTGGGTTGATGTGATTAATTTACATTGCTGTAAAACGAGTGCATGTTATACCTGCCCCTTCATAGCAACGCAGTCCTCCAGACCGTTCGTGTAGGTGGGTTGCCTGCGCTGCCATTTGGTGAACGTCACAGGAGTCCCATCACTCCACTCGAAGTAGAAGTGAGCCTTCAGGTCATTCAGACCCAGCCACAGCTCTTCTGTTGGCTCTGAAGCATGACAAGAAATAGATTTGGTTACTGTCCACTGTACAGTGAATGTTTCCACGTGCAGAACAAGCAGGGACTGATAAACTTGGCATGTGGTACACAAGAGGTGGTCTTTGTGCTTTTATAAAATGTTGTTTCCTCTCAGATCTCTCATGAGATGTGTTGTGGAAAAAACATCAGATTCCATTCGGAAATGCTGATTTTAATGAGCATAAGGCTCTTTACAGCTGGCAGAGATTTTTGCAAACTTCCTGAGATTCAGAACAACAAAATGGTCCTGAGCATGAAGACATGGAGTGGCTGTGAGTGTCCCACCTCTCAGGAGATCATACTGAGTCCAAGCCATGAAGACACCTTCCAGTACATTAGAGGACTGCTGTTGGCCCATCAGGTGTGTTCACCAAGGCCAACATCTGCAGTAAGTGTCAGGACTGGTTACCACAGATCCGAGGTGTACCAGAATTGAAAAGATACTGTTTTCTTAGAAGGATATGTAGCAAGAGATTAGCATCAGCAAGAGGTTTGAATCTCAGTGAGAAGTTTATCTTCTAGGTTTGTAGCTCAGTTCTAAAGCCTCGAACATAGAATATAGGTGCCAAAAGTGCAATCATTAGAGATCTTTATGTGTCTCTGGAAAGAATACCTTTTTTTTCTTTTGTCTCGTCCTTTATAATGTTTTACAATGTGGATTATTTCTTGATAAACATAGATATAGTTCTGCATTTATGCAACAGCAACAACATAAAAGAGCATGGTAAGTTGGATTCAGTCTTTCACTTGTGATATGTCAGAGAAAGCACTACTATTTAATTTGAAGGTCAGCTTTTGTGTCACAGATGGAGCAAACACAATACAGGCCTACATATATACCCACTGTAATCAAGCTGTGACACCAGAAAGCTGTATTCCGCAATGTTGTGGACACTTGCCAAATCCCCATCTTGCTTTTTACACGAAGACAGAGCATCTTCCCATGTTTTGGGGTCCTGGTGAATGCTGTAGCAGTGACCTGCATATGGCCACCATCCATCTGTGCACTGCACAGGCATCAATTCGCCTAAAATCAGAACACAATTTTTCAGAACAAGAGGAAAATAAAGGGCACTAGGATGAGGTCTCTTGAGTACTCTTTACAAAAAACAGGACTATATGAATAAACATAAAGCTGTAGTTGGCAATGCAAAATACATTCAATTAAAAACAACTATCATTAAGGCACAGTATGCTAGATATGTAAATAGAATGAAGTATCCTTAAACAGAAAACCACGGAAAAATAACCACATTGTGTCAGAAATGCAATTTGAAACAATGATCTGGGAGGAAAGAGAGACCAAAGCTGACATCAGCCTCTCCTCTCCTTGCCCCCCACAGCCACTTGGTCTCGTGCTGGCTGTGGTGGCTCACACTGGGCTCTGCTTGCTGCTCTATGGTTTCTTGCGAACAAACAAATTTTTCAGGTATGGAAAAGCATGAAGCAATTCTTTGATAACTGCAGGTCAGCAAACCTTGCAAATTTGTGGAGACTGCATATTCTCTCAGTGGCTTTTTTATAACTTAAATTCTTAAAAATGTACCTTAATCTTGCTTTAAAAACAGAATCTTGCCTTTATTTTTAAGGTTAATAATGAAATAAAGATTCTCTGAAATTGTTTCTCTGCTTTCTTTATTATGACTCATTCTTTAAAAGTAGATTTTACAGCATTCCCATGTGACAGTCTCCAGTGGATCCCTCTTGCATGGGGCATGTTCATAGCCACGCCGGTGTGTTGCGGTGGCCCACAGATGCAACAAGGTCTGTGTCAGTGTTGTTGCTGCTCCTGCTCTCCTCATGTGAAGCCAATGCATTGCAAACTGCTGACATCCGACAGGGGAGGATTTTGTTTCATGAATATACAAGTAACTGCAATTATTTATTTGGAGCACATGCAAATAATATTTCTACCATATTTATGCAAATATGTCTTTTGGCACTGGTTACCATGACAGAGCAGCTACCATCTGTCTTGCAAGAATGAATGATAGAGTGATGGAACAAAATAATAGTATTCTCCTGTGAATGTTTAATACACAAAGGGAGGAAAAGGGCAGGATATAAAAGTCTGTGTGTCATATATAGCTGTGTTTTTCAAAGGTTACATCTTGGTTGCAAAATAATGTTGCATACAAGTTCCTCTGTCTAGAAGTCAGATAAAAACCTTTATTTTTATTTGACTAACCTACCTTTGGGCATAACATCCGGCTTTGAAGTGAAGATTCTCTTTTTACAAATGTAGCCTAGTCTCTGGTTGCATGCTTGGTTTTCCCATTTGGCATTCTTTCTGGGATTCAACACTCCACAGATTTTCCCAGGGAGTAGGAAAGGACTTCCTTTAAGTAATAGAGAAAATAGAATGTCACAGCAAGAAATTACTGAAAAATTTTAACAGAAACTACCAGTGGAAATATCTGATTTTTTTGATTCCTTGACTGATAAATAGGAAGAAGCCCTCCCCTACAGGATAACTGCCTTGTAGTTAATAGGATGCTGCCTTTAGTCAATGCATTGAGAGTGAAATAATGACCCTCCATTGATTTTATTATTAGGATAGTCCTGGGAAATGTCTAATTCCTTTCCTGACATCCTGGTGCTCACAGGAAGAACAGCTGAAACTGGACCTTTATCTTGTGTCAAAATCTTTCAAACTTTAGAATACTGAGTTTTAAATTATATTATCCTTCCAGTATATTTCAAGAGTTTCACAGTTCTACTTTCCTATGAAATAGCTGGTTTTTTTCTGTTGCAGTGTGTACAAACCTCTGTAAGCAGCAAAGAAAATTTCCTGATGTGGAATTTTTGAAAACTTAGAGGAGGGTTTAATTATTCCTTTTACACCTTGTAACTTTTCCAAATCAGGAAACAGTGTGGAATACTCATGGCACAAAGTAAACACAGAACCAAAAAAACCCAAGAAGCAAAGAGAAGAACTCGCTGTATATGAGGAACACCACAAACCTACCCCTTTTCTCTTCCTCGAGTGGCCCGAGTGGTTTTTTGCATACACTGTTGAGGAATTATAAACTGGCTCCCTAAGCTTCTCAATAGTATTTAGAATTTCTCGAAAAAACATAGTGCCATTATTTGCTAAATATTTTTCTACCTTTGGAAGATTTGACTTATATTCACACTCGTGGACAACACGTCACGGAAAATTCTGATCTTTGATATGTAGGGTTATGTATCACTCCAAATGACATTGTTTTCATAAACAAGGTTTCTGTTTAGATAAGAAAACAGAATATTATGCTATATCTGATATCCCCTGTGAACTTTGTAATTTGAAAGGGTTAGTCTTAAAACAGTGATCTAGATCTTCAGCTGCTGTAAAGCAAAATGGGCTTTCCTGAAATAAAGTTAGTTAGTGCAGTTTTTATTAGTTGGTGTCTTATTAGAATTCGTTCAAAGACTATAAGATAGATACAGCTCTTACCTGGAGCCCAGTTTAAATATCTGAAAGGGCTGCCCCCGGCCCATTGCCATCCACTGTTGAAATTCAAAGCATTCAATCCAATCCAGAAGGCAAAACCAAATTTTTTAGTTAGCTCTGAATTAGAAAAAAAAAAAAACACTCAGTTGTAGCTCTCTATTCTTATTCATAGTAAGATAATCTAAAAGAAATCAAGCGTAAAGTAAGAAATTCATATTTCTTAGTTTAAATCAGCCCCAAAACTAGTACTTTCTGCATTACTGAGATGCACAGATTATGAAGAGTAAAATTTGTAAGTGAATCTATACTGATTTAGCAGAGATCTTAGTAGGGCAAATTAACATCTTATTTCACTACGTAAATAAGAGTTTATTTTTTCTTACTTACTTTCATTAGAACATAACAGATCTAAAAAAAACCCAGATTTTCATTGAGTAGTTTTGCCAAAAGTTTTACGGAAAAGATTTTCACAGAGTAAAACAGAAGGACAATGTGTCAATAAGTTTTTTCCAGCTCTTTTTCTATGTGAATGCTTTCTAAACCTCCCTTACACTACTCATAATGAAACAGATACCATCTGTACCTGAAATTCACTGGAGTTATTTGTAATTTATCTATGCAAATGTACCCATATTAGGACCAATCTAACCATCATCATGTGTTCTCCTGAAAAGATTAATAATCCTTGAAACACAGTGGAAGAAGGTAAATTTGAGGACAAGCCCATAGCCCTGGTCAGGAGTGAGTGCTTTGCACAAAGGTGAGCAGGGGAACCCTTCCCCTGGGACAGACTGCAGGAGCTGCAGGAGCTCCCATCTGGAGCACAGTGCTGGCATGGGGACATTTCACTCCCAAAGAGGTTTATGACCAACCCTTCATAATAAACTCCAGGTAGTGGAAAGGCAGTTCATACCATCCCCCTTTTGGTGGCTACTGAACCACCCCAGAAACCCTGCCTTCTTTCTTTGCTGAGGCAGATGACAAGGCAGCCAACTTCATTACAGCATATTTTAAGGTCTTGTTCTCTATCTTTTTACCTCTAATATATGCTTGCTCCTGAGCCTCTGTAATGCTTAGTAGTTCTGCATTTTGCTGCTGACAGCTTTTCCTTGCTTGGTGCCACGTTAGAGCTGATTCTGGGTTTATCTGATAGTGAATGCCGTTTGAAATATCTCCTGTCCAAAATCTTTCTGTGTCATCTGGAAGAAGTGAAATAGAGCACTGTTCTAGTGGACTCGCATACACCAACTGAAACAAAATAAAGTGTGTAATAATGCAAAATCTCTAAAGATGCACACTATTAGCTGTCAGTATCAGAAAAAAATAAAATCAATCTAGGCATCAATTTAGAAAAACATGTAAATTTTTTTAAAATTAAAAACATTATTTTAAATTCCTGTGCTTTTAGAAAGAATTGAATTGTTTCCTAATTCTTGCTTTTGAATTTTCTCATACTGCAAATGCAATTCTAGGTAAACCAGACATATCTATTGATTGAAAAGAAGAGACTCCAGTGTAAAGCAAGTGTGTAGGTGAACTATGACCCTGGAGGCTCTTCATGCCCTGTGAGTAGGAACTCCCTCTTAGCGCACCATCAAGAGAAACAGTTTTTCCAAAAATGGTGGAACCTGGCCCTTGACAGCTTGAGAAACAATAAAAGACGTCTGTGTAGCACCAAAGCATAGCTCAGCTGCTGCTTTTGCAGAGGAGCTCACAAAACCTGGCGAAACTGCTGTGTTATTGGGAAGGCCACCAGTGAGACCAATGTTTGTGTCCTGAAGTGGAGGGATCCAATCATAAGTTCAGTGCAGAAGACAGCAGAAAAGTGGGAGAGTAGGATAATTTTTGCAGCAGCATTTTTGTGTAGGCTGGCAATAGGAAACTAGAATAAGATAGAAAATTAAAGGGAAAAAACTAGAAAATAGAAGTTTAGGTGAGAATTGACTATAGGGAATGTCTGAAGAATGAAGAGAAATAGGAATTTTTTGAAAGGAAGGTGAATGTCTAAATAATAAGAAAGATGTCTAAATTCGTGCTGTTCATGCTATGCACTTAAGTCCCATAAAATGAAGTATCAAACAGCGTCTTCACCCTCTGGCTCACAAAGAGAAACAGTCACCTCCAGCAGTTGAGTCAGAACCTGTCTGGGTTGAACCAGGAACCTGGTGGCACCTCTTGCTCTCCATTCACTACAGAGAGAGCTCTCGGCCATTGGGACTAGTGTTCAGTCACTAGTGTTCAGATTTTCATTTGGGCTGCTCTAACAAGGTCAGTCATGCAGGTGTGCAGCTGGTAGCTCATAAAGAACCTGGTAGCTCAAGAGATGGTTTGCTCAACAACATTTCAGGACAAGTTAATAAATAAAATGCAGGACTTACTTATTAGTGGGCAAAATCCATACAGTTTATCAGCATCAAAATCTGCAGTTGTTGCACACCAGAGCCAGCCATCTGACCTGCCAGCATCTGTGCACTCATTGTACTGCTTCTGTTTGTATTTGAAAGGGAATACACAAGGCTGTCCATTGGCATTTCCTCGTAATGTAAAAGTAACTAGAGGGAAAAAAATGTTAAGAGGACATCAAAATAATAATAAAATCATAAATCTAATTTTCTAATAATAGATCCATCTATCATATATTTGTCTATCTAAATTGAGAAGTTAACGTAATCTTTTAAAATTAATTTTTATTATAATTTCCTCCCCAGTGTAGCTAGAGATTTAGAAAAAGTTTTTAGTAAAATGAGAAGTTTAAATACTGTGGTTAGAATTTGATATATATACACTGTAGGCAAGTCAAATTCTGTGATGAAAAATTAGTGATACATTGTGGTACCTGAACAGAGAAAAACTACAAGTAGAACTGAAACAACAGTGAGTTCACTGCATTGTTGTTTTCTGCACAGCTCAATAGGCTTTCTTTATTTGCTTGATCACTCTATCCATTACCAGTTTTTCACCACATCTGTTCATTAACTGTTGAAATAAAAAGGGTAGCTGACCAGAGGCAATACAGACCACGTTGTCACGAGGATATTTACAAAGTACTAAATTTAGGTTTCAGTTGCATATTTCTCTGCTTGGAGAGGTCTTGCAGATTCATCCTGAACTCAAATTCTTTAAGGTTAGCAATGCTCCATATTTTTAAACTATCACAGTATAATGGGAATGTTCTTTTATCCTGAAATTTCTGATATAGGCTCTCAATCTCACATTCATGCAAACTGGCTCCTCTACTTAGTTCTCCACACATTACTGCTTTACCATTTCTCTCTATAGCTATACCCAGTGACTGATACACATCTTCAGAGTAGAACTGTTCTTCTAATTTGGTGAGGCTGGAGGGGAGGAGCCAGTTCTTCCTTCTCATACCTCATGTCATGGGGCAGAAAGAGAAACTCGCACAGCTATCATGAAAACATGTAAATCCCTTGACTGATCACTGCAGCATGGGTGTGATGAGGAGGGTAAAAGGAAAGAGATCCATGCTCCCTCATCTTTCATTTCCCTTCCACACAGAGCCATCTGATTTAATATTTCCACAGAAAGAAATTCCAGTTTAAAGATCCTGCTCTTATTACCTCCATTTTCCCAACATGCATACACATCCCCTCTTTTATTCTGTGAATCAAGAACTGCCAGTGTACCTAACATACTCTTTAGATCATGTATCAAATCTGATAAAAAATACAAAATAAATAATCTATGCATTAAAACTTTAAAGCTGCCCAAGGTAAAGCATTTTCATATCTAGTGTAATACAAAACCAACAGGAAACTTACCTGATGACTGTAGTGAACATTGCATGAGGGAAAGGAAAACCAGAAACCTGGAGAAACTCATTTCAAATGTAACTTGCTTCTCATTCTTCTACCAAAAGTTGGACTAGAAGACTGGCAATATGTAAAAATCCTTCTCTCTGTGGATAGTAATGGGTCCTTCTCTGTGTCCATGGGTTGATGGATAAAGCTCTGTACTCTAAATAAGGAAATGTCCTGTCACATGGCATTTTGAAATAACTGGAGTGCACATTGTAAACACTGGTCTCTTTGAAAAGCAAATCCCTTCCAAAACTGAAGTCTCCATCCTTGTAACTAGAGGTGGAGACTTCTGTATTCTTCTGTGATATTGCTAATATTAATACAGGTTAGTTGTTGGGGTGCTACACAAGACAGACCTGGAAAAGCAGCTTGAGGACAAGAAACGTGCAGTGAAATACCATCAGTTAAAACCCTCAGTCTCTGATTTAACCCTTACATCTCAGAAACAAAGGGAGATAAAATCCCAGTGCTTCAATATGTTGCAATAATGTCACAGCACCATATATCTAGAAGAAAGAGAGCAAACTTTACAGGATTGCAGTTTTCAGTGCATTATCAGTTCTTGCTCACTTTGAGGCAAATTTAGCATTGTCGCACTGGTTTATTTGATCCCAGTTCGGGGCTTGGCTGTTCATAATTATTTGTCAAAGACCTGAAAAAAGTGAAGATGTTCAACACTGTAGTCTAGTGGTAAGCTTCCCTGTAACAGAAAGGAAACTTTTGTCTGGAATACTTTAACACTTTAATCAAGCAAAAGGATGTGTTAATCTATCTGAGAAGTTCCTAATGAGGCTGTTTCAGGACAAAGCCAAAAACTAGCTAAATTAGAAAATCTTCTTTTAATGTGTTAGCAAAGCACTCATCTGAAGACTTGTATTGGCATGGGAATTCTTGTAAAAATATGCTGCAAAACCATAGTGGCAAACGTTCACAAGTCCTGCTGTTCCTTCTATTTATTCACATCAGTGAATTAAAAGAAGCCGTGATAGCAAAATTGAAAAAATCAAGAAGTGAAATAGCTAGTAGTGAGATATATATAGAAGCTGAACAGTAGATGTCATAGGAGGAGCAACTATCTTTGCTTTTATTTTTAAAAGAGTGTTGGGGGAAATTATTGCAAGAACTGGACAAACTTGTTGACTTGGCTGTAGAAAGTACTAAGAGTGAAAAACATTCTCTGAAAAAAAAAAGTCTGGATTACAGCAAAAGTAGGAATTGAATGAATTGTTTAATAAGAACTATTCTATTTGCGAGTCACATTAAGGGAGGGCTTAGTGTGAGCAAGGCTTGCAAGAGTAGGTCTAAGTCGTAGAGCTGAATGGTACCACAGGCACCAACATGGTGGGGCACAAATAGAAGCTGAGTTTCCTGAGTGAAAACATATTTCAGATACATCTAAAATAACAAAATTAAATCACTCTGACATAGGAAATCCTAAGGGAAAATACCTGGAGGACACAATTCCTGCCCAGTTCTCTCATTTGCCTCACAAAGTGGCGGCCTGGATCTGGTTCAAACTGGGCTTCCTTCCCCTTCTCGTGTAAATGGATGCTTCCGAGGATTCTTCCAGGGCTACAGTGATGGGGAAATATTAGTGCAGACACTGGGGTAGGCTAGAAGAGGAATTGAGTACTTCAGGGCTCCCCCTTTCACATGACCAACCAGCCTCATGCTGGTTGCAAACCTTTCAGGGTCAGTATCCTGTGTGCTGCATAGCACCTTGTGCAATAACCTGTTCTCAGCAGTGTCCTATGCTCTTGCTTGTATTTACACCAAGAAAACTGGAGTTCACTGCCTAGGAAAGATGCCTTCATTAGTTGTTTTTTTTCTTTTTTTTTTTCCCAACTTTCCAGCTTGCTCAGTAGACTCTGTGCAGCTGGAGGAGGCAGGTTGTTTCCTGGGGATATCTGCTAAGCACTTTTTCTCATGAAGTGTTTAGTGTCTTAACTCTATTTACAGCTCACTTAAAAGCTATTTTGTAGTGCTTTCTACTGTTTTTCTGATGTCTAAAACTTAGTCTCTTGCAGATTTCTAGTACAGAACCATCTGCTGCATTCCTTAGTTTTCAGTTCCTTTTTCTTGCATTTAAAAATGGGAAGTTGGTGCTTATTCAAGCTGAATTCGAAGTGGGGAGGAGAGAAGCCCTCCTTGTTACTCAAAAAAGAGTTATTGTGCTGACAGGAGCACCTCCCTTCTCCTTTCCCCTCACTTGGTTCACAGGGAATTCTGAAGCTGAAAATTAAACTAATAGAAAACTTTTTTATTTACTCCAAAGTATTAACAAAAAGAAGGAAAAATGTAGGGGTAAGAATATTTTAATTCATGTAAGTGAAAATAACACAGTTAACAATCACATTCTTGCATTGAAAAATGATTACAGTTTACACCTGCTCTTAATATTCTTTACTGACAATAACTGTGTTTTATATAGCACAAAATGAACATGACAAGGTTTTCTACGCCAAATTTTTATGAGATAAGAATATGAAACAGTTTTATAAGTGTAATAGGATATAGCCATAAGGAACAATGAAAGTGCTGGTCTGATGCAGTGAAGTTCGCGAGGTGAAAGGAGTTCAAGTTCGCAACAGAGTTAGACAGGTTCTAATTTTTGAGGTTTTTTATTGTCCACAAAGGCACAGCAATACAGTTCTAAATGGCATTCACACTTTATTGGACATTGCTTCTCACTAGTTGACTTTTATAGTCTTTTTTCAGTACATGTAATTGTTTTTGACAAATGTTTTGCGCTACTGTCCTTGCTAAGGCACTTGAGAACATCTTGACCATTACAAAATTACATCATCAAACCATAACTCTGATTTTGTAAAATATGCATGATAAAAAAAAATCAGCTGGTGCAAAAAGAGGAAAGTTATTTAAGTTTACACTAGATCTCATTTAAGATCTCACTAGAGACTTTTAACAGATAGATCCTTTAATTTTAGCGAGTAACTTGCTGCTTCAAGTAACATGCTCAGGACCCATTCTCACCAACTCTTCAGTCACCACATCATTTTAAAGTGTTTCATTGCCAGAATCTGTTGAGAGCTGGTTTTGTCTTTTTCTTCTGTAGAAAAAGGCTGCCATGCCAGCTCCAAAAACAGTTAAAATAGCCAAGAAAATGAGTGGCCAAACAGAGACATGAACATGTGGGTGAGTCTCTTCATTCTTTTCCCTTCCTGAAATGAATCCATATAACTGTGAGAAACCATAGTAGTTTTTATTTCTACATACAACATAAAAGCATGAAGGAGATGCTCTCTCCTGCCTGAACTTGAATGCTGTAAACGGAGCCCTGAATTGTTGCTAATCAGTAGCCAGGTCTCTGTTCCTAAAGCTAACACGATTTTAGTGGATCTGGATTACAGTGACATACAATGCATGCAGTGGATGCTTGTAAGAATTTAGTGAAAATGTATGCTTTAGATGGATATGGGATGCTAATTATTGGAAATTGGTTTTACAATATTTTTATGTTACATTATTTACAATAATATCTTTGGAAGAAACTTTCATATTCATCTACACAGTTTCCAACAGCCTAGTTGAAGCACTCTGTAGCTGTTCTCAAAGTTCTTCTCAAGTGTGGTCACTGCTGAGCTTGTCAGCTCAGGGTTAACCCTGCAGCAGTCCTGTTGGCCAAGAACATGGGAGTGCTCTTGTGCATGTGGAAGGCACTGTGGGGTTACCCTGAGTGATTGATAACCGTGCAACCCTCAGTAGGACTTGCCCTCTAAAACAGAGTGGTTTGGCAAAACCAATTTTAAGTTCTTCCTCTATTTAGATTTTTCTTAATTTTCTAGTGAAAGCTCTTACCTTTTTGCTTTATAGGGCTCCCATCCGGCTCAACTTCAGTGAACATGAGAGAGAAATGACATGACACCATTAGAATCCGTACATTTGACTGTTTTGCAAAAGTAGTACAGGAACAAAATCCCCTGAAGTTCTACCATTGCATTAATAACATACATGTCTGCTACAAAAGGCAACAAATTGAGGCAAAAAATGTGTTGCTAAGCTTTCCTTTTCCTAATTAACATTACCTTATCCACTTTTTAAACTATATATTGTTTTTATATTTACAACATTAAAATACTGACTCTTTTCTATGTTCATTTAAAATACATTTTCAAATTTTTCCCGAAATACTAGTTTTAATGTACTAAGAACATGATGTACAACTCTGGAGATTAGTTTTACATGGCATATTTTGGGAAGATCTGCATGTCTAGCTGTTACAAAATTTTTGATTCCTAAATGTCTTCCCAAAAAAATGACTACTGAATCACAGGAATAATCTTCCTATTCGCCCCTGTGTGAGATAGAGACAGAGAAAAATGAAAGACCTTTATAAAATTTTGTTGTTGTTGAAGAAGTGCAAAAAAAAAAATAGTTTGGCACTCAGAAATGAAGAATTATACACATAGAATTAAAGATTTCTAAATTATCATGAAAATATTTCTCCTCTTGGCTCTTCTACATCACAGCTTGCTAACACCCTTGATACCCAGAGAATTTATAAAGGCAAGATATAAAGTGAAAGCAAAGCAGAATGCAAAATAAATAGGTACAAATCAACAGTAACCCCTACTAAGGCAGGAAATAGTTACATATGGGAGCACCTTATGATTCAATGGATGGACTTCAGAGATTCCTTATTATTTTAGTACTATGTAGGATGGAATGTAATTTGCATGTTTTTAGTAAGTCTTTAATAGGGATTAACTGATTTACTGCCGTGGGTGTGTGCTGATTAAAGCACAGAAACTAACAGTGCATGGGAGATGACTGTTTCTTGGTTATACTTCAGGGTTATTTTCTAATTAAAGACTACTTGGAAAATGAGTAAATGCTAACCCCAAATTTTCAGTTATTTTTTCACCACCCATCATGTCCTGAGATATCTTTAGCACTGAAATCAAGTTCTTTCAACTTTTCATCCAAATAATAGAATCTTAAAATGTCTATGCAGCCAGCCTTTACTTTCTTGAGGTTTTTCAACATAGAATGGAGATGCTCCCCATGATTTACTGGGAACAATGCACAACGCAAAAGCTGAAAAATTAAACCTGATCTCACAGCTACTGCAACAGAAAGTGCAAAGGTTTAACGATGGCTACCTACCATTTTTTTAGGCAAGATAGATTGATTTTTAACATCTAAGTTAGACGAATAAAATTATAGTGCTTTCTTTCAGACAATTTCTTTTGTATCTCCACTTGGGAATACTTCATGTAGCATTTTACCTCTGTCGCATTAGTCTGGTATTTACAGTATTGCATGAAATTTTCCAGAAATGCTGATAAGACAGTTTCTCTAGTGACTTGAAGATTTCATTTAGAAGGGAAGTGTTCCTCATATTACTAGTGCAAGACAAACAGGTGATCTTTTAGAATCGTTGAGGCATTATTGACTTATAGGTTGTTGAATCAGGGCCCATATGAAGCCATTTTGGGATGTTGGGAAGTAATACAATTTTTGAGAGTAACAAGCTGGAAGAGGAAGATTGATTATTCACATTGATTCCTCCTTGCAAGGATATAATAACTGTCACAATATTAAGTTCTTGGAATACTGATAGCATAGGGTTAAAATGTTTCTAAATTGTAGTAACCAAAGTAGGCCCCGAGAGCAAGATAGACATTCTGTTCAGGCCAGCCTGAACCTGTGTACTTGCCTGGATGGTAGGATGCAAGCCTGAACTTGAGTATTCACTCAGGGGGTAAGAGACTACGATAGATGAGTTAATTGTGTAGCTGCACCTGGGAAAGAGGGCTGAAAATTATGCTTGAGTGAAAACACATAATAGATGATTGTTTGGGCGGTTTTGAGATTTATGCTTGGGTAAATGATTAATATATGATTATACAACGAGAGGGGTATATAATGTGAGCACCTGAAATCCATGTTGGGGATTGATCTGGGTTTGTACCCCTCTCCCCCGGCGCCTTAATAAAGCACCTTGCATGTAACCCGTCCGTGGTTACGTGTTTCTATGCTAACAATACCCTTGCACAGATGTTTGACAGGTGCCATATCAATGCCTGTGCTAGGTACTCAAAAGTTTCTGGAAGTTTCATTCTCAACCTAGGCTGTAGAGGATGTTACTGTATTTCCATGTGACCGTAGACAGTGTTGTGAAGAGCTTTCAGTCTACAAAAGCAGGCTAAACTACAAATGGTTAGAGAAGTGGGATATGCCAAACAAAGCTGCAGAAATTACCTCTAGACCTGTGGTGAAGGGCTGTAAGAGTTACTAGTGAACAGATCTGCCCTGTCACTAAGGGCTGACACACTGAGGACTTACCTTTGGGTTTTTTGCAGATAAATCCTTTTTCAGAAGAGCAATCGCTTTTGTCCCAATAACCAGATGGTGCAGTTATTTCAACACACTGATGCTCCACACTGAACTCTTTCTCCTCCCAGTTAACAAAGTCCAGGACAGCATTATCTAACCACAACCACTGGCCTACAGAGCAAGTGGCAGAGAAAAAATATAATTAAAATTTACCTATCTCATTAATATTTTAACTCATTAGCTCAGCAATTTACTTTAAAAATCTATAGTAAGCCACTTTTCAGCAGAAACTTATGGTTTTTTGTAAAAGTACAGTAACCCCTAATTTTCTCATATTAGCAAAGCATTATTCCATTAAAAATTGAAAGTAAGACATACCTTCCACATTTCGGTAAAGTCCTATCCAAAAGCCTCTTACTTTATTTCCAAGTGGTTGAATTTTATGGGTCAGAAAGTGAGATTCATCCATGTTTTCTACTGAAACCAAGGTAGCTCCTGAAAGACATTAATAAGCAAATAACCATAACCTACGTGAGCAACCACGGTAATGACCTCCTCTTTCTAGTTTGTACAAAGAATAGCTTCTGGCACTGTTAGTGCTGCTCTGTTGGTCTTTCCATTGCTTCTTGCAGAAGACAATGACCTGGAACTACTTAGAGGCTGTGGCCCTCCACTGCTGCTCCCACGGTGGTATCCCAGAAGCCAAGAGCTGATGGGGAACTCCATACACAGGGAAGCTGCAGAACAGAGAGGACAGAACACTGCAGGAAGTCACTCGTGTCAGTTTATTTTCATTGTGCCAGCCTCAGAACAGCTTATTAGGTAGAAAAATATTTCTAATTTTTTAAAAAATCAATATTTTTATATTTTTATGTGAGTTTTGTATAAACCTTGTTACAAATCTTGTTAGTTGATAATGAAGGCTCTCACCTAAGCGAGCACACTCAAGGCAGGCCAGCGCCCAGGTTCTCCCAGCTGATGCTTCAAGGTAGTAGCAGTGATCGTGGTAAGGGATCCAAGCTTGGAGTTCATCTGCTTCGGGACAGTCTCCAGGCAGCTCAGGAGGGTCAGTAGGAGCTATCTCTAAAGAATCCATATGGTATGAAACTTGTATTGCATTATGAGTCATCTGTGATTCTATGATATGTGTGTAAATAGTGTGAGATTTCTCTCACCCAGCTCTATCTATCTCGACGTCTACTCCTGACTATTCCCGCATTCCCCCAACCCAGACAGCAGGGAAAGCCAAGCAGTCAAAAGTGTGAAACATCTTATTTCTCAAATCACATTTCTTAGGACAAGGAATCAAATTGCATCCTGCAACATCTAACTGCCTGCCTTGGCAGTACTGTAAGGAAAGCACACCCTGAGGGATGATACAAATCTCAAATTTGCATTATGACAACACAGAAAGCTGTTGTAGGCTAATGAATCATTAATGCCACAGTCCCATGTTGTCTGGCTGCCTGGTCTCTTCATGTTGTCACTTTTTAGAAAAAAAAGCCATCAGTGGAACATGCCTCTGCCCAATTAGACTTTGTTTCTGATCATGGGTGCAACTCCAATTCACTTTGATGGATCTGTGGTTCTTGCACTGCATAAGCAGACCAAATGTATGCAGCCTTAAAACATAAAGGAGGGAAAACAGCACGATTCTACAAAATCTAGATGCACATATGCCTCTGCTTATATCTGCAAAGAGTTAAAGTATTATTCACAGTTCCAAGGCTCTTACAGTTTCAGCTCTAGCAATAGTGAATGGAAGGGAAACTCTTGCCTGTATTTTGGCTCAGTCACACTTGTGTGTGAGCTTCCTCAACTGAAGTTCATACAGTCAATGCACAATCCCAACACCTACTTATACTACACACAGACTCATGTGATTCACGGTCATGTCTTGTAAAGAGCAAGACATACCTCAGAAACAGAGCTTCATCATATGGAAACAGTTTTACCATGAAAGCAGTGCAGCCATATGGATGTGCACAAGAGCCTTTCCTGTGCCTAAATTCATATATCA
Organism: Rhagologus leucostigma; assembly: GCA_013397725.1. Lineage (NCBI taxonomy): Eukaryota > Metazoa > Chordata > Aves > Passeriformes > Rhagologus > Rhagologus leucostigma. Next base: position 1,198,438 of record VZTD01002528.1, on the reverse strand, counting down.
TCCAACAGCAAACATCCACGTTCTCCAGGGAGGTAGGTGCTACCCTGAAGCATAGTCCTCTGCAGGGGTAGCCCAAGGTAGAGCAAAATCTCTAGGATTAGGGAGGCCTGTGGAATTAGGAATGTGTCTTTAAAATTGTTACATGCATTTGCTTACCGTCTGATACCATGCAAACTGAAAAGTAGCTTTCATTGCAAGATGCTGTTTTCCAAGTACCGTCAAGATCCAGGTACACACAAGCATTGTTCTGCTTTGGTTCCCCTGCTGCCCATTTTGTGTACCTGGTTTTCCAGTTATTGGTCCATTTGTAATAGCCACCAGTCTAAAAACAAAGAAATTCTGGTAATAGATTTTTTTGGTTTTACATAAAAAGTTTTGTCACATAAATATAGTGTAAATATAATCATGTGTCTATTTGATTTTTTTAAAAAAAAAGCCTTTTTTTTCAACTGCATTCACTATTCTAAGCAATGTCACTGGGCAATTTGAGTTACGCAAGAACCACATACGGGGTTCAAAACAGTGTTTAACACTGCATTGCTTTTGGGAGGGTTTTCCTGAAGTAACAAACTTCTACAACATGGTGAGGAGGAAGTCAGATGAGGCCGTCTTAGGTCATTTAGTAAATCTATATCAGGAAAAGGAATTACAGGGAATTTGTTCCCTCTGCTCCGCTTTATTTAAATTAAAATTGGGAGCTATTTGTGCATAAAGATTACTTGACATTAAACATTAAACAGCTTAAATCTTAAAATATCTCCCTAATACTCATAATAACTTCTATTAATATAATAATAGCTCTAAGTATCCCCCTGTATAGCAGGGCATTTGACTTTCACGATGGCCAACAGTCACTTCATGACAGCTGCACTTTCTGGCTTGTGACTCTCAGCCTGCAGCTTGACTTCTTTTACTGTTTCTAGAACATTCTACTTTCATCTTTTGCTTCTTGTGTAACCTTTTCTGTGATTCTTCACTCTGTTTGGTGGATGAAAATCCTTGACAAATTCTAACAGGACCCCTAGATTTTTGTGCATTTACACAGTGAAGCCATGCAGAATACAGTTGTTCCACTGTTATAAACTGGTCATCCAGAAGACTATTGGAGGAGGAGAGCTCCCTGAGCACCTGCGCCTCCCATCTATCCAGCACTTACCATATTGCCGTTAAGACCAATCCATACAGGTTTTCCGTATTTCAGCATCTGGATCCACAAGAATGAATGGATGTAGGCATCTGCAATGCTGGCAAGTTCCGCAGATTTGTCTTGACAATTTTTTCTGGCCTCTTCCCATTGCATTTCAGATGAAATGATTGAATAGCTACTGCCACCATAATGAGTAAAGCCAGAGGCTGGATTTGTTGTTGCTATTTCAGGTTGTGAGGGAACTATGGAGGAAAAAACTGAACGGATGAATTTACAACATATTGCTCTTCTCTAGCATGGAAGCTATAAAAAATTGGTCAAAAGGTCCTAGCTAATAAGCCAAAATCTTTTTTTAAGCTCATGAACAAAACAAAACAAAAGAAAACCACAACAAAAACCAAAACAAACAAACAAAAAACCCAAATAAAACTCCCAAAAAACCCAACCCCCAAAAAAGCACCAAAAATAACTCGCAAGACATGGAGCAAATTTGTTAATGTAATAAGCTGAGTGAAATCCTGGATGCCCTGAAGTAGAGTACACTTGCTATAGACCTGATTGGTCCAGACTAAGACTCCTATACTGGATATTTCAGATACTGTGCTGTAAGTTATTTGACTAAATCTGAATATCTGAGTATACATCTATTTCAGATCACTGCTGGAAAGGACAAGCCATTTAAGGCATTAACTGTTGTAATCTGTAGTCTCAACCTGAGACTTTGATACCTGATGTGAATGGATCATCACTCGCTGTTCACTCCAAGTTGTTGGCCTGTTAAGAGCTGCTGGAATGTTGCCTGCATGTTTGAGTCAGGCACTGTATATTTCCATCCTTGAGACTGTAAATGTATTCAGAAGAGCTGTAACTGGGACCAAGCAAATTAAAAAAGCCTCCATAAAACTATATGTTTGCTGTGCAGGGAGAGGGTCTTCTTGCAAGCAAGTTAGCTGTGCTGAGAGTGAACAGGCTGCAGGCACTGACTAAAGTGAGGGGTCAGGGAATAATTTTTACTTTAACAAAGCTGAGGCAAAATGGTTTTGTTATCTGTGCTTTGCCTTCTCTACTCCCGTTACACGGTTGGGCAGCTGGGATTTGTACAATTATAATTCTATAGGAGAAGAGTCAACATTCATCACTCATTTTGGTGTAAAAAATAACAATATTCTTCTACAGTAGGGACACATCCAAGAAGCTGTACATCCTGATTGACATCATATGGCATTCAGTAAAAATACTGTGAGAGGATTAAATGCTCTGCTCAGAGACATCCAGGAGAATGGGAAGACCACTGCCAAGAAGAATGATTTATATGGCACTTAAACAGGATGCCTAAACCCCTCATACTTTGCTGAGAAGAAATCCATTTTCATATATTATTCTCTAGTATTATTATGACTCGGTACAAAACCTCATTTAAGACAGTGGTTCCTCTTCAGAAATTCTGTGACACAAACTGTACTTTAAACATAGCACTGGCTTAACACTGAGGGAGCTCTGAAAGCCTGAGAGACTCAGAATGAGACTCAAAACTGGAAGAAATCATGTCAGTTTACATATTTGGCTTATCTAGCCAAGATATTCTTTCTCTTCAGGAGACTGGGTTGAACAGAACTCACGTGAATTCATCTGGCACACATAGCCTCTTTCATTGTCGCAGCTGTCATCTCTCCACTTCCCATCTGACTTCATGATGAAGACACAATCTGTCTGAAGGAGAGAAGAGGCACAGACATTATGAAAGGCAGTGAGGATGTGGTGAGTTGAAGCTCCTGTACTGCTAGTGCAGGCCTGATGGCAGAGAGGAGAGGAGCTCATTGAACATCTGTGTAATCAGTTCAAATCTCCTAGGTTTCTGCCAAGCAGTTTGACCTGGTATTTATTAGTAACCTCGTAAATTTGAACCAGGCTTCCGCTCGTGCCGGTTAAGGTCTGAAAGAAGTCAATTAAAACCAATTTACCAGTTTTATTGAGAACACTTTAATGACTGTAGAAATGACTAAGGTACCTATAATAAATCTTCTCAGTTTTGATTTACAGTTATGTAGATCTGCTTCCAAACATTTTCATCAATGAAAAAAAACAATATAAGAACTACTATTAAAAGCACTAGTCTGCTCTAGTCTAACTGAAGCAGACTCTCTTGCAAAAAGCAGACACTCTTCGCTGGGTTTTTTATAGTCATCATCAAGTTAACATTATCAGATGCCTTTAACAACAAAACATTTTCTGTTTACTTCCTTATGTTTGATTGCTCCAATATTTCCTTCATGACTTCCCTGATATCAAGACTGGCCATGACAGTCTTTCAGCATTTCATCCAAGATTCTCCTTTATGCTGATTCAAATAAGCTATAGTCATCAGCAAGTTGAGTGATGGTAGATGTTAAAAATTTTGGGTGACTAACTGCCAATCATTTCCCCAGAAATTACCACCTTTGGAAAAGAGATTGAGTTTCAGCAGAAAAATAGTAATTTCATTGATGATATCAATTTGTTCCATCAGAAATGAGTTAAGCAGTGTGGAGCATATTAGCCCAGAGTGGGACATATACACAAACGAATTATTGTTGCATCAGAAGTCTTAATTTTGTTTTATCATGCCTTCTCTCTGTTTGGTGTTGCAAGTTTAGTATTTGCATTAGTGCAGTTTGGGAAGGAACGGATATAATATAAGCTTCTCCAAGCTTCTTCTACAGAACTGATCTTTTGCAATAGTTCAGATGGAAGGCACAAAATCCCGCTTTTACAGAACCTTCGCCAAACATTTGGGTATATTTGGAATCATTATCAGACGATTTGCTAAACCCCATTCTGCTTACAAAAGGACTTGTTTCAGGATCCTATTGCTGCTGTAACTTTTCTTTTAGGAAAATCATCTAGCTGCCCAAAATATACAGGTTACTTAAATTTCCTGTACCTCCAGAGCATCATCTGTCAATGTTTCATACTCATAAAAGTCAAAGTAGCTTTGTTTCTTTTCTGGTGCACCATGAACCCAGTTGGTGTAGGAAACAGTGCTTCCGTCTGTCCAAAGAAATGTGGACTCTTGGTTTATATCATTCATTCCAATCCAAACACTAGTTGTGGCATACTTCAAGTGATAGAAGAGAAAAGCTGGAGGGAAGCAAAGATTTCTCATTACGGAAAGCTCATCATGACTTGCCCAAAAGAGGAAGAACGTGCAAAAGAGTGAGGGCCATAATAAAAGGATAACATTTTCCGCTACAGAGCCCATCTGCTGTTGATTAAATGTTTAGATAAGCATCCCTTACCCCCTGTGTATCCACATATAGTGTTTCAGCAAATCCTATTGCCAGTGAGAGAAACAGAAAATACAGATTTCTGTCAGTATGAGAGATCTGTGCAACCACACTCAAAACCTACTGGAAGTTTCATGAAAACAAAGCAACTGAAAGAACTAGAAACAAACTTTATTTCCTATATGCAACAATTTTAGCTATTGCCTTGCACTTTGGAGTTAAACCATGGACTGACCTGGCTAATAAGCAATTTTCATCACTTAATTCCTTATTCTATATTGGAGAGTATAGCAGTTTCTTTAGTGAGAGATTAAGATTTTTTTTCTTTCAGTAGAGCTCATATACATACCTTGCACTTGTTCATTTGGTATAGTAGCCAGGTTTCCTCCCAGTTTGAAGCAAACATCTCGTGCATCACGCCACGTGAGATTTCTTGTTACATTGGAAGCAAATACTTTGAAACACTGGAAACAAATCAAATACTTTTATCAAACTAGTAAAGACTGGAACTATTGTATGTGAATAATATCAATTAGCTCTAATTCTTTTTCTGCAGAAAAAGCATTTAGGGATAGAAAAAGTGACAGAGCTCAAGAGTACAAAGTGTGTATGTCTACCCAGGCATACAATTATCCCCCCTCATTGCACAAGGTGTAATCCAGGAGTCTGGTATCAAATGAACTGATCGTAATGAGGTCAAGTACATAATCACTCTTCACATTTTCATCTGCCTTCTTCCTGTAATAATAGAGGCATCATTTGAAACCAAGAAAATGTGGCTTTGGGTGACACAGCTGCAGGGAATAATCTCCACTGTGCTTTGTCCTCCTTCCAGTGACTGTGGTTACAACTGTTTGTCCTGCCAAAGGGTATGAAATATCCTTTGGCACATTGACCTAACATTCTGAGGATGCAATAGCAGTGCAGTGTACATAAAGTAGACAAAATAAACTTTGGTGGATGGAGCTTCAACTCAGATTGGTACAAACTCTTCTGTTACAGCAGTGAGGACTTCCAGACTGTGTCTGAATGCAAAACTGTACTCAAAACAATTGTATTTTGTATAAGTCATCTTTCTGAACCCAAAGCTTTGTGAAGCCCATACAAGCCAAAGGGATTGCTCAAATACATTCTTTCTAAACCTTTCCACCTTTTTTACAAGATTGACCATTACAAATTTGCATTCCTAAACAAAATAATATACATGAAGATAGGAGAGGTTTTCTTAAACAGTAACAGTGTATTTTAAGCCTGCACAAACTATGCTCTGAAATGTATTCAGCATACATCTACTTTTACTGTATTTCTCTGCAAAGTTAAATGTCTACAGTCAGCTCAAAAAAAGCCCAGCCATCCAGCCTGCACATTTTGACTAAGTAATTACTCTCCAGATTTACTTTATATTCATAAAAAATGTGAGGTTTTCAGTATTTTCTTTTCAGTTCTATTGCTTAACACAACTTACTGAAGGTATTTGTTGACATACCTTGTTGTTAAAAAAAATCCAACTTTCTGGGCATCCTCTGGGAGGCAATGGAGAAGCAAATGTTGAATTAATAGAATTGTTATGTTTTTCACATACAAATTTATTGGCAGAACCACAGTTTACATCATTCCACAAGCCTAAAAATAATTTTTAAAAAAAAGAATAAACAAGTCAAGATGTTATAGAATTTTTAATAATAATTTATCACTTTTTTTTAAAATGAACACAATTTTCTCGATTTTGTATTTCAAGCTGTGGCTTGATCTGAAGGCAAAGTAACCATGGCACCTTCAAATAAGCTCCAATAGTAACACCACTGTATCCCCTTGTAGTTAATTTGAGCTCCCTGACCCATGCGCTCCTCGTTCAGGGCTCTCTCCACTGTGTCTGTGTTTTGGTTTAAAACAAACCTGTTTATGCTTTTTTTGAGCTCTGGCATCATCAAACTGCAGGCAGCAGGTGAAATACACCAGTAAGCAAATTTGAAAAGAAAATGGATCAGAAATGGATGAGATAGGAAATACCAGATCAAGCTAATGGCACAATACAGTGTTCAAACATACTGCATTAATTCTTTGTAAAACATAAGTTGAGAGATCAGTAAGTATATGCTAAATTCCCATTAGCCTCAGTTAAGTTACAGAAATAGAGCCAAGAGGAAATAGAGCTCTAGGATTTGCAAGAAATTTGCATTTCAGTGTACTTGTAAACATGTCTTAGGACATTAGATGTATTTTCTTCTCTCCTCATTGACTTGTACCTTCAACTCTTGTTTCCTGTAGCTGCTATAAATGTTTTAAGTTCATGGGAGAGAGGACAGGCCGTTCAACGTTTTGCTAAAAGAAGTACTGAAAAGCCCTGTAAAAAGGTGCAATATCAATCTTACACACCCAGAAAGAAACATCTGCTTTCTAAATTACACATGGTACTGAAATCTCCCCATTCTAAGGATAGAGACTCTTCCATGGCTGGTGGTCACATGACTGGGAGGAGTTACTGCATTTTGTTGGTTTGTCACAGGAAAGAAATTGCAGAAAACAGCTACCAAAGATTGTGTGACAGTTGACAGCAGAAGTTTGACAGCAACAGTTATAATCCAAGCAGATACAAATAAAATCTAATAGTTTTGCATTGCTACTTACCATGCTCTGACAGCATTACCACACAATTTTCCTCATTATTTGAAAAGTTGGGTTCATTAGGAGCCCAGGCCACATAGGTTACTGGAGTTCCATCCATCCAGCTTAAAGAAAAGATACACAAGTAGTTGTTAATTAATACCTTCAGTTGTGACATGATAGTCTTAATGAACACCTCACAATTAAGAATGTCTATGAGAATTAATGGAAATTGGATACAACAGGAGGGACTCTCAGAGACTTTCCTTTCTTTACCTGATTATTCTAATTTGAAGAAATTTCTGTAAAGTATTTCTGGTCGCAAAACAGAAAAAGAATACACCAAGCATATTTTTTTGTTAATGGCCAGGATTGGTTTGACAACATTTAATGAGAGAAATCAAAATCAGTTAGTCATAATACATAATACAGAGAAGAACATTAAAATTTTATCTTAAGTTATTACAATAACTATTGTATTCCTGGTTAATATTATGCTTCTCTGTCTGAGTATTCCTGATGTTTCCACAGATGAATACAAGAAAGTACTTTTCTGTGGATTTTTTTCCTGCTCTATGAGGGATGGTGTTCTATTTTTCCGTAAACTAAAGGACATTCTGTCAGCTTTAAAACCATCCTTTCTAAAGTATGAAAATTGAAATTTTTTTGTCAATGTTTACATGCTTTTCACTTTGCTATTGAAGGAACAAGAGGTTGTCTCCACATTTTAACCAGTATTTCAAAATTTAGGTCAGTAAGCCTGAAATGGGAAAGAAATTCAGGTCTCTCATCTATCTCCTGCTGCTGCTGATACAACTGATCTAAATAGAGGAGGTTCTCACTGGACCCATGGAATTCTCTACGTCTCTAATTTTTCTCCTAAATCAGGAGGTTAGAATCATCTACTGACTCAGTCACTATCAACTTGTCTCTCCTCACTCCTCTTCTGCTCTTCCCAAGATAAGTGATTTACATGCATTCAACAGTGACATTAAAATAGAAAGGTTAAATTCAAATCTCCTCTAACCTTTTCCAGGTCAACCTTAGAAGCACATTTTTTCTCCTCCCAGACACGTCCTAACTAGCAGGTAGGAAGGTAAGCAGTGTATCACGCTCTTTGACATCTCTTAGTTTAGTTTTGAGTTGATTTGTGTGTTGGTCTTTCCAGAACACTTGTTAATATTTCTGTACTGTAAATTTCTGCTGACTTTTCTCCTGGAATAGGAGTTTGCAGAGACTGCCTTTTGTACTCATTGCCTGTGTCTTCCTAACTCTGGAGAACCTCTCTGAAGGTATGATATATAGACAAAAAGCATTAGAAAGCCAAACCCTATGTTATAGGGCATGTTTTAAGTGTGTGTGTGTATGTCTATAGGTATAAAATTCAGCATAGTGAAGCATCACTCCAATTTATGGGGCAAATCTCTGAATGAAGCTTGAGAAACTGTTTATGGAGAGTAGATCTGCCAAGCCTTTATTTGGCTAAGTGCTTCCTGAAGGAAAACGGGTTCTTTTACTATTTATTTTTGGGGAAAACTATTGGACTTTAGAATATTCTAGGACTATCTCGTTCTGCTTTGTACACGGTGTGTGGAACAGCCTTCAGAACTTGAGAACATAGTCAGTACCTCCAGCTACATAAAATATTGTATTTGTTTCTACATTTTAAGAGCTGCACTGATCATCTTAACTTACCTGAACTTTTTATCAAGGCTCACTTTTAGACCAATGAAGTATCCTACTGGCCTACTCCCATAGCTCTCCTAAAGCGGAAAGATACTATTTTAATTTAAAACATAAATCTTTGAAGCAAAACAAGCAGAAATTGATGCACCATTGATTAGGTTCACAGAGCAGCCACTGAAGTCCACAGCAGTAAAGCACCTGCTTGCAGTTAAGCACAGCAATGTGTTTATATGCCCAGGCACAGAAGTCAGGTTTTTATCTGGGACATCAGAGCTGAGTCCTGCAGCACTGAAGGCCCTTGGGATGGAGTAGAAAAGAAGCAGATTTTGAGTCAGAAACCAATACTTCTTTTTCATTCTCCCTCAAAGACCAGCTACTTCCCAAGAGAGTTGGTACCTTCCCGCATTGCTCTTCCTGTCAATTGCATCAGCGCAGCTGGCGTGGAGCAGGAGAGGCCAAATCCCATGAGATCAAAGGGTGCATTTGGGGATATTTCATTAGCGAAAATGCTGCTGGCTCTGCTTCTGAGACAACTCAAGTTTTACAAGCAGATTGTCAAAATCATTTCTACTTTAGGCTGTCTGTTTATAATGATTCTCACATTTTCTTTTAATGCTCTCTTTAAGAACCTTCTCTCACTGTTACTATTAACAACAGCGAGGTCTGCGGAATTCTTCCTGCAAATCTCTTGGGCTTTTTCCATGGAGACCAGTTCTTTGCTGATATAGTAGAGCTTATCTTCATATATGACCCATCCATCTGCAGTGGTTTTATATTCTGGAAGATAAATAAGGTAGCCTTAAACTCTGTATGTGTAGAACACAAAAGCTTATTTTAGAATACAAATTTTAGGAAAAAAATAATGAATAATAAGACTAAATGCATACAAAGACCTACCATATGTGTCAATTGGTTCAGATTTTAATGACACTCCTGCAAAAGAAGAAAATAGAAGGCATGATGCATCTCTGTAGAGTGTTTTATGATGTAGCTTGTGACTGACTGCAAGAAGAGTGAGGAACAGAGGAGGATTCTCCAACCTTTTTGCTGCTGACTAGAAAGCAGGCTCAGCCACACAGTTCAGCTTCACATTGCTCAATATGCAAGGTCGTCTACTTTAACTTTGTATCATAAGCTGTGCTTCACATCAGCAAAAGCCGTAGCTTCAGCTGAATCACATTCCTGCACAGAGCAAGGCAAGGGAAAATTGCTGTTCCAGCCATTAAGTCACAGTAGATTTATCTGAAACACTTAAAACTTTGGCATACAGCTCCTTTACTGATACATCAGTAGATATTTGATAATTCACCTGGGGATATTTTCATCAGGAGGGAGAAAATTTCCACTAGATTTATTTTAGCTCTATAAAAAAATATCTCTGAGTAATATTCGTAAGCAAAATAAAATACAACTCTATGTACGTGTATATGTATATATACACATATACTGACTGTGAGTTATTTCTGGTTGGGATAGAAAAAGAAATGGCACTGCCCTGAACCATTGCTTTTCCAAAAGCAGTTGAATCCTGAATAATTCTACAGGAGAACTTGAAGTACCAACAAATCTGACAAAGATATTATACCTGATTTTTGGTTTTGCCTGTGTTAGTATAAAAACCAGTATTGTAAGGAATAAAATACAAACCCTTACAACTCCTTACCTCCAATATTACAAAAATAAAAGCAAAATATTCTTAATATTAAAAAATATTGTAATCTTGCAAATATATGGATTATTTATACATCCTAGTTTATGTAAAAAAAAATCTATTTATTCTTATCATCCATAACTGAAAAATCTCAGCCTATAATATGTTACTCAATGCTCTTGACCTCCATTTGGAAAAAGTATTTCTTCAAAATTTTGTCTCTTTCTCCAGCAACTTAACTTGGAAAGCAACTACTTATTAAAGTTTTTTAATCTTCTTGCCAAAAGAGAAGAAGAAATCTACCTTGTTTTATTTGGCAAACCCAGTTATGCTGTACTTGACAGACCAAAAGAGACCATAGTCCAGAAGATCTTGTACCAATAAGTGAGCCACAAAACTTGTGTCGTCCTGGATTCCTTGGACTATCATCCCAGTTTGTGTACCTAACCTATAGAAGAAATCAGCTTTGTTACTCTTTTCATCTGTTTCAGTAGCTGTACTTTCCACTGGAAAACAGAAACTAATTGCTTTTGTCTCATAGATTCTGGTTTTAGCTAAAAAGAGCTGGAAATGCAGGGAAAGCAATAGGTATAAGAATTTTAGAGTGGGACAGTGATGTCAGTGTTTAGATATGGCTGTCTTGCCATGGAGGGCTTTTCCTCATTTGTGCCCTGAGCCATAGACACAGACAGAAGAGAAACAGGAAAATGGACTGTTTCTAATGAACTTTGCCTAGCTATGAACTTTACCCACATATCACTCATGCTAATCATGTGCAGACAGAGTACTTTTCACTTCACGTTCAGCCTGGTTCAAAATTACATTGTCCAACATACGTCTGGTGGCAGTGACCATATTGTGCATCAACTCAGCATTCACTTCTTCCCTTCCCTGTGGTTAATGAGGATGAGAGTGCGACTTTTGGGAGGGAAGTCATGTCCTACAAATCTAGAGGAGTTACCTCTGAAGAAACTGACATCCAAATGTAAAGGGAAACCCATGTGATACAACCTATTTATTATTGTCAAGAATTCTTGATAACGTCACTTTCTGAAACTTTTATGGAAAGAAATGTGAATAGGATAAGAGAAAAGGTCCTTGCTTGTGTTAAAAAAACCAAAGAATAGGGAGTAGTAGTAAATGGAGGGTAATAGAAGTAAAAACCTGCAGGAATGTTTTTCACAGCTGTAGATATTTGCATGGGCTCAAGAGATGACTGGATAAATTCACGGAAATAAATAAATTAAAATTACAGCTATGAGTTCACTTACAGGGGATGCAGGAGTATACTGGGAAACATGCTTGCTGTTTGATTAGCTCTTAAGAAGTTCATGGCTGCTGCCAGAGACAGGATGCATGATGCAGTACAATGAATTTTTATGTTTTGACCTTAGGTGTAAATATTATCTTATTGGAAGAGAAAATAAATTGGAGTGTTACACAAAAAGCTACAGATTCTGATGAGATACAGAGAATTTCCAAGCATTCAGACGTTTAGCTATGATATTAATCATGACAATACAGATTAGCAGCTGTGTGAATGTTTGCAGGGTTGGTGTTTTCTTTGATGAGGATAACAGTAAAAAGTCAAAAAGTATATGTACAAATCCCAAAGTATCTTAAGCAAACAAATACGATGAAAAATTAAAATACTCACTGGAGAGCCATCACTCCAGGCAAATCCTTCATCTGGATTCAAGGAAAATATACCAAGCCAAACTGTTTCAAACATACAGCGAGTGGCACTAAAAGAAATTACAGAACAGAGCAGTGTGTAAACATCAACACAAAAAACATCCAGAAATACATTGTTGAACTTTCTAGAGCACATTAAAGTAGTGAAGTTGCAAATTTCCCTATTACCTTTGGTGAAGTGCATACATATGTTCTTCATAGAAATGTGTAATATTTCTGCGGTTCAGTGTCAATAGCTTAGTTATCAGATTTATTAATAGTATTGATCATGTATTTCCCTAATGCACTATTTACTTAGGGAAAACCTTCACAGATTCAAAAAGTGGTTTCAGCACTGAGCACTGCAAGGTAGATACATATCTACTTCAACAGCAGATACACTGATCATGCTTTCTACACTTGTAGAAATACCACTAATTTCATGTGTTTCTAAATTATATCTAGTAATCATGATACTGGTGGAGGTTTTTAAAAATTTTTCTCAACACACGTCACTCTTTTTTTTCCATGAAAAGGTTAAAAACAGTCGTTGCTCTTCTACTGAATAGATAAATTCCGAGGTATCACAGGTCTTTTTGCTTTTGGGGAATCCATACATTTCAGAAATCATCTAAGATCATTCATAATAGTTCATATGAAAAGTCTTTTAAATCTGGTTAGATAAACACACATCAAATACCAACCCCATTGCTTGGTTTAGTAATGGTAACTCCTCCTTAGTGCTAATGGTGACCAGATCCCCTCCTATTTGTCTGCAAAAATCTCGAGCTTCAAACCATGATTTCTTTCTAATTTTTGATCTGCAAAAACACTATGGAGAAATTACTTTAAAACATATTATATACATGTTAAAATAATAAAAGAATTATAGTCTTGCTTAAACATAAATGAGGTTTCATACGAGTCAAGTAAAAGTCTGTAAGACAAATAGCATTTTCCACTCTCTTCTTAGAATTTTTACACTAGAGTTGCCTATCTACTTAGCAGAGTGGTAAAAAAAAGAAAAAAGAAAAAAGAAAAAAAGAAGAAAAAAGGAAAAATAAGGAAGGAATTGCTAGAAGGAAATACAATTCCTTTTAATTCGTTTTATCTGGAGGAAGCCCAGGCCACCTTCCAGATGAAGGGAAAGAAGACTAGTTGTGGTGGAGAGGCAAGATGGCCCGGGAGGGGTCCAAAGATACAGGCAAAAGAACGACCTCATGGTAATTTACAACTCTCACTTTACATTTGCAGTATGATGTCTAACTAGTTTAAGAGACAACAAGCACAAATTTGACCAAAGTTAAAATTATGATTTGGGGATAAAGGAGCCCAAGTAAATAGCATTCCAGCTGAGTTTGCAAAAAATGAAAAAAATAGCAAAAAGAGAAGGATGCGATTCAAAAAAGTGATAAGAAATATTAATATCTCACACTTAGCACATTTCCACTTTGCATGATCCCAAATCGCTGCTTGCACATTACACTCATTTCTTGTTCAAACTCCTTTTTGATGCCTGCTCAGATATAGCTGACTGTACTTCAAACACAAGTTATCTGTAGCTTTGCATCAGAAACTCTCAAATAAGTGTCCTTCATAAACACTGGATTAATTAACCTCTCATGTGACTTTTTATCCTTTATTTTGTGAGGTAATGTGCTTATTTTAGCAAGGTCCAGCCTTAGGCATTGTGCTGCTGGAGGCTACACTTCACTGTTTCCCTGTTCATTCCTTGAACTCTCACACGTCTCAGACAAATACCACATCTTTGCACAACAGATATAAAGAGCAGTGCCGACAAACCAGCTTTGCTGCTTCTGCTGTTTAATACAGAATTTTGACATTTTCCTTTTAATAATTTTAATATGGAGTGGTTTCCTGTTTTTCTTTTTTCCTCTTTTCTTTATGTTCCTCTTCCATTTCCTGCTCCAGTTCATTCAACCCCCGAAGCACAAACTTCCTCTTTCTCTTTCCGGTGCCCTTCTCCCCTCCCTTCCCTTCCCTCCTTTCAACCTCATCTTTCTTCCTTAGTTTCTCCCCTCTCATGGATAATTTCCTGAGAAGAATTTTGGGGATTTTGTTCTTTGTTCTATTCCAATCTCAGATATTGCAAAATAAAGATGTCAGTTCCTTTTTCTTTTTTTCTTGTTTATTTTCTTCCCCCAAACCAAGCTGCTTCTTTTAACTATTTAGGCACTTACTTTAAAACAGGAACTTCTATGGTTGTTTGATACCCAACCTTCAGGGCATGTGGGGACCACAGCAGTAGTTGGAATAGGTGGAACTGTTGCACCCTTTGCCCATTGCTTGCAAATATATTTTTGCTTTATCTCACAGTCAAGAACATCCCATAATCCAGCTGCAGTCCCAGTTCTCATGGCTACACATCCTGGTTTATTTCCTTATGAGAAAAAAAAAACAAAACAAACATGTTGGATATTTTATAAAGTGTGAATTATTTAATTCTTTTTAAAAATCACTCACTTTTTGCCCTGCAATAACATTTGAATAGCAAAGATATATTTTAGGTGTTTTCCATACAGGCAGAGTAGTATTTTCTGTTTGAGGGGGTCATGATCCAATTAGAATCCTACTTTTTTTCTTTTTATTTTGAACATCCTGCATAGTTAATTCTTTGGGTAGAAAGTAGGGTGAGAGTTTTTTACAGTGAAATCTTGTGTTTTCAAGTGAGAATCTCATTTCTATTTATGTTAAGCCTGTTTTACATGAGACAGCATTACCTTGGTCACTAGTGTTTTTCACATAGATGGAAACAACTCCTCTGGTGCATACAGAGGGCAGGCGTGCGAACCTGGACAGTTTCAGCATGAAACTTATCCCATGATGTTTGCTGTAATTTTAGATGGTTCTGTCAGAGTTAAACAGAGCTGCCTACATCCCACAAGATGTAGTCAAATGCACAAAATGGGCTTATTCCATGGCTTATTTCTGCTCTTTCTTAATTTCCTAAGTATTTTTAACATTTTGGGGGTATTTTTATTTCTGTTTGGCACAGACCTGATGTTTTAATGGAGCTGTCTACCATCCTGCCAAGAACTGAAATGAAATGATCAGCTATAAATCCATCATTTTATGTAAATTCAAGACATGATTGTTCCTAAGAACATCCTTTACCTGCATCAAAGTTCACCTGCTGTTTCACTGATCATGCTCAGTCACTTATTCTCCTGATACCATCCTGAGTTTTCTCACAGGCACATCTTCGCTATCAGAAATAATTTACTACCATCAGCAAATTTTGTCACCTCACTATTTCACCTTTTCCTGATACTCTGCAAATATCTTGAACAGCATGGGCTCTGGCACAGGTCATTATGGGACTCTGTTGGTGAACACACTTCCCTGGTAAAAAATATCCCTCAAAATTAAAAATCCACCTTCCATTCAGTGCCTTTTGATCAATATTTTTATTGATATATTTTTATTATCAATATGTAATATTATTATTTTTATATATTTTTATGTAAGAGCTTTTCTGTATTAGGTCAGATTAGCTGAAAGGCTTTTGGTAATTGAGATAGACCACACTTACTAGATTTCCCTCATTCATATGCTTTCGCCTTCTATGGGGAGTTCTGGGAGATCTATAAGCACGACCTCCCTTTCCAGAAGTGATTTTATGTCTCTTTCCCACTATATCTTCTTTATTACAGATTCAAATAATTTACTAACGACTCATTTGTCTGTATTTCCCCTATCTCCCTGGAACCATTTTAAATGCTGGCACCAAATTTGTCTTTTCGCAAAGCTTAGATGTCAAGGCAGTTTTAGCAGGAAGTTACACATTAAAGAGAAGAGTCCTTACTTCATGTAATCTTAACAGCTCCTGGATACTTTTGCAGCCATGATTAGTCCTGACTTCATGCCATCAATTTGCTCCATAATCTATTTTCTTGATATTTCAGCTTGAAAACAACTCTCCAAAGACACCCTCACAAAAAAACTTTCCAGCACAGAAAGGCCATTTTCCTCTCAGTGAACACAGATGCAAGGAAATGGATTTTTCTTTACAGTTCCAGCCTAACTGTTGAGGAATGCATTTGCTGCAGGTAGTTTGGTTTGCAAGCTGCAGTGCCAACCAGAGATTGAGCTCTGGGTGGTGCGACCCAAGGCAGAGGGCTGTGAACTGGCACTGACACTTTGCATAGCAAAGGGCACAGGCACCAGTGGCCCAGCCAGGTGACCGGACACCCAAAGACACGGCCAGAGCCGAGGATCCCAGAGATTAGTGCATTCAGACTGTAAGGGTAAAATAACCCAGGGCTTCCTTTGTTCATGGACCCTCCTTGGAGGCACCCAGCTCAAGCTGTTATTTTATTATTGCACCATGATTGAATTATTTTACGGATCAAAAAATATGGGGAAACCTGGGGTCAAGCTGGTAAGGAAACCTTGTCTGACTGTGTGAGTGTGGGGGGTGTAGCTGGGGAGGGACCTTGGTCCCAGCTCATGTGGTGTGAGTGTGACTCCAGAGTGGCACCTGGGTGGTCAGAGAGGGAACATTCCTCAACATGACCTCCAAGTGCTCTCTTCATACTCTGATCATCTGCTGGCACCATAGACCCACTGGCAAGCTTTCTTCCTATGGCATTTGCTAAGGTTTTACTAGTCTTTGTCTTTTGTCGTTTTTTATTATTTTTATTTTGTATTTTATAACCTCATTGGAGGTTTTCAAGAAAGTTTTCAGACAGACGATCACTATGAGGAACATAGTATATCTCTGGGAGGGCAGATTTCCTCGTGGCATTACGAAATCTTGTTTTCTGTGCTTCTGTACAGTATGAACCCATGAATGCAGTTTTCTTAGTATCACACATAAAAAATAATAATGGCACAGTAATTATTGATACTTTGAGTTTGTAATTCTAACTTAAAATCCATATTACAGTTGCTCTGTTTCAAACTCTTCTCCCAGGTGAACTTTTTTGCTAGAGAGACAAGTGTGGAATAGTCTCAGGACCTGTTTGTAACTCCTGTTATCTCCCTGTGAAGACAGGGCAAAAGTTAATCTTATGTGTAAATATATCAGATGTCCTAATATAAAACTGCAGTTCAAATTTTTCCCTTTGAAATTAAAATACAGGATTTGAAAACTGCCAGTGCTTGTAGAATACACTGAAAGTTTAAAACATAAAATTCAGAGGACATTGCCCATGCAAACCCAAATAGAGACCCCAGTCTCAGAGAGCACCCACCATCCCCCATCACAGCACCTACCAGGCATTCCTGCATCCCAGTGCGTGAACGAGACAGCTTCACCATTGGCCCAGCTGAAAGTGCCTTGATCCTGCACATCAGAGAGGCCAAGCCAGAAATATTTCTCAGGCCTCAGCCCAACAAGGCTAGTCAGATAGGCTTGTTCATACCTGTAAAAGGGATCATAGAGACACAAGTGAAAACAAAGTCATTTACCCAAATCCTACTTGTCTAATGTGATAATGAAATCTTTTCTCCTATTCCTTGCTTCAAGGTGGGGGAAAAGACCTTACCATAGGATTCTGACTCCATATAAACAACAAAAAAAACCAAGATGTTTTTGTTATTCAACTAAAGACCTCATCTGTTACTTAACCACTTTGCTGTTTGGTGTTGTATTAGCTTTTCTAGAATATTTCATAAGATACAATCTTTAGGTATTTAAAAGCCAAGAAAAAGTCATTTTCATACCTACTTTCAACTGTGGCTAAGTAACCTTCTTCTCCTTCACAAGTGGTGTTTGCTTCTGAAAATGTTGCTGGAACATGTCCAATAAAATAGCAGTAGGTTCCATATCTTCTCCAGCCCTGTAACATGGTTTTAGGATTTCCATACAAATTTTAAATAATTGTGATATCATGTATATGCCATTTCAAAGTTAATGAAGCATAATGATCGTGAATAATATGAATTAGAAACTTTTTGCAGTGAAACTTCAGATTCCTCCTAAGCTGTTTCTGTAAATGGTTTCCTAAAGTTTAGAGTAAGAGAGAGAGGGAGAAACTTCATAATAAAAACAAAAAACCTTTCATGTAAATAATACAAATAATTCAAATAATTCTAATTGATTCTCAGACAATGTACTTACTTCATCTGAGAAACTGATGTTCCATTCTCACATACTTACTTTTTTGCAACCTGTATCAGTAATTTCTTTTTCTCCAGCTATTTGTGATGTAGCTTTTCTTTTACAAATGTAGCCAGCCTTCTTCTCACAGACATGGTCTTCCCAATAGCCACTCTGTGTCAGGAAAAAGTTTGAAATAAAAAAAAGATAAAGATGAATAATCTGAAGAGGATAAATAACATCTTTAGAATGAAAATTATTCATTTTCTTTCTCCTTCTATTTTTAAATGGAAAATTTTTTTCCTTATCCAATTTTCCTACACGAAGACAAAACCAAATCTGCTCATATTCAGTGAAATAGTATGCTGGGCTATAACAGTACAGCCACAGGTGGCAGTGATAAGAAGGGAGGAAGGTGTATGGAGCTGCTCCCTGACCTGTTGTGCAGGGCCCTACACAGGGAGTTGTGCTATGGGATGGCAAATGAGCAGGCAAAGAGGAGCCAGCAGGAATCAGAGATCCCCATCTACCATCACTACCACCAGAGAACAAGGAGAGAATATACTCAAAATACCCTCAGAGACCTGTTTCATAGCCCTAATAATTTCATCTATGACTTTCAGATGTACTTAAAGAGAAAATTTCACCAGTGATGCAGTGACGCTTTCTTGTTTTTTTAAAGGTCACATTCAATCTCATTCTTTTTCCCTACCTCCATTTTCCTGGCCTTAGCCATTTGCAGAAATAACAGAGCATGTTAGTCTTTCATTAAATAGTTAGTTTCAATATGGAAGTACAATGCGTATGGAGTAACGTCACCTGGCCCTTGATGAGGACACAGTCTTCTGGCCTGTTGTTTGTGGTGGATGGCTCTCCCAGGTGCCATTTTGTGTATGTCACTGGGGTACCATCACTCCATTCAAAATACATTTGAACCTTACGGTCATTCAGCCCAATCCACAGCTTGTCTGTTGGCTCTAAAGACGGAAACAGAGATGAGACCTCTTACGGCACTCCGCCCTTTCCACAGCACCATCAAGCTTTGGACATATAACTCCCTTCACTAATTTATGAAGCATAAAGTTATTTAGTGTGTTTTATGATAATTTTATAAATTAATATTTTCATATAGATATTAAAATAAAGACTGTATGCTTTGGAAAATTAGGCTGTAAGGAAATCCTTGCCCTGGATGAAAAAATTTTGCTCTTCTTCTTCCTAACAGTGGGTGTGAATTACCAGCCTAGTGCTGATACACTATGATGGTATGATAGAATTCTGAATAGTTACTTCCTAGTTCTGTCGCACCGGTCAAATTTTAAAATATTGGCTTTATGTAACTTGAAGCCTGAATGTTTTAAGCTTCTTTCAACAAAATGAAAAAATGAGAAAGCCCCTAAGCCCAGCCCCCCAGTCCCAGATCAATTATTTTGGCAATAAGTAAAATCAGAGTTTTGACAACATCCAGAACTCAGCAGGAACTCTCAATTCAGATGTCTGGTTTTCCATACCTGCAATGGCAAGACACCCCCTGGAAATACTCACTGTACCCAAGCTGAGACACCACAAAGCTGTGCTCCTCAAGGCTTTGGATGCTGGCCAAGTGACTCCCTTCCTTCTGACAAGAGGTCAAAGCTCCTTCCCATCCCTTGCTGTCCCTGAAGATCTTATAGCAGTGATCTACATATGGCACCCATCCATCTGGGCAAGTAACAGGCCCAGTGTCACCTGGGAACATGTACCAAGGCTTTAGAGGAGTTTAATTGCTGTGCAAGGGATGTGACATTGAAAAAATTTACACCTAATCTGTGCAAAAGTTCCAAACTAAGAATTTTCTTTTGAAATTCTCATCATAAGGAAATGATGGACACAAAATGTAGTAAACATAAATGTGATTCTAAATCAGGCAATTTTTAGCTTGGAAAAGGAAAGCTTTTCTATAAAAATAATACCAAATACAAATTCTAGGATTAGTCAAATGTCTGCAACAAATACATTAATTTTGTAATGTATTAATCAAATGTATTAATTTTTTAATTTATTAATTTTATCAGCTTCTGTATCACCTAGTACTTATTTGCCAGATAGGAGAAATCAGACATTATCTGCAGCTAACATAGAAGGTTTATGAATTTTTAAATGAATAAGTATATTGATAGAGTAACAGTCATCAAGACAGATTCATAGCTAGAAGAATACATAGGGACACACCAACAGGGAAACCTTCATACACTTAAAATAACTTTTCTCACTTCAATATGTCAATCTTCCATAGTCTTGATCGTCCACCACTTCTGCAGAGACCTCTGACCTTGCTAATCTGGATTCTGGTTGACCACAAACCCTGGAGAATGACTTAGAACCACACTAAGTTCTCCATCTTTCTTTCTTGGGCTTATTTTTACTAATGTCCTTCTTCTGAAAAGTAATTTTTGGGTTGTTCTCCCTTTTGATGGCCAGCAGTGTGTGTACCTAAAGGGGAGACTGACCGCTGAAATACAGACAGAAGGGACCACTTGGACATTCTTTGCTTTTATGTGTTTCATTCTGTATGTTGTGGAACTGGACATCAGACTAGAATAGTTGCAATAATTGTAGAAAGTAAACGAGAGAAACAAGAAATAGTTTCTAGAAAAATCTTCTGTTCACCTTTGTCAGTATGCTGAGCAATTCAGATAACAGTTTCTACTTTAATTTTCAACATATATCAACATACCTGAAGGAACCAAAGTAAAGTTCCTTTTCTTACAAATATAACCAAGTTTCTGATCACATTCCCAATTTTGCCATTTAGCTTTTGTTTCAGGATTCAAAACCGCACAGAGCTTTCCAGACACTGGAGAGGGGCTTCCTTTGGGAAAAGTACAGAGAAAAAAAAATAAACTTTTCTGAAAGACAAACAGAGCTCTAAGGTCTAAAATGCACATGAGAGACCACTCTTGGATGAAGTGATGGAGGTCATGTCTTTCCCAGCTTTGGCAAGAGCTAAGGTAAGCCTCTAATTGTGGAAATACCTGTATGAAATGTAGTATCTAAGTTAGGTAAGTGAATACAAACCTGTAAACTCATACTTTAGTTGCTAGTCAAGAAATGGAAGACTGAATATTTTTGGGAGAGGCAGTGTTGCTTTCACGGCTAAAATATTTTTGCAATACATTGAAGGTTTCTCTCTTATATTGCTATAGAAAAAGATTTTTCTAAAGCTAAAGAGAAAAGCTAAAATACTTACCTCATAGCGTATCTATCTGATAATAAAATTTACAGCAGTATTTGAGGTACGTATATTTTCTCTTTAGAATTACAGAATAAAACAAAGTCACATCTACCTGGAGCCCAGTTTAAATACTGGAAAGGGCTGCCTCCGATCCATTCCCATCCACCACTCAAGTCCAGTCTGTTGAGTCCAATCCACAGCGCAGAATCTGTACCTTCTGTTAATTCTAAGTTACAAAAAGAAGATAAATTATTTTATAAATCTCTTTTGTATTAGCAATGGTCACTAACAATGTCTCTAGGAAGACTTGAAATTCCTAAATATCTAACTGCAAATATCTGTAGATACTGAGATAGCTGATAAACTGAAATATGCCAAAGCTTTGAATACTGTTAAAAGGCAAACAAACAGAAACTCCGTTTCATTTTATCAACTAATGCAAAATGAGCACAGATTATATCCCCATAGTATATCCAAAATATTTTTTTTTCTGCAGAATAGGCTAAATTCCGTATATTTAATTAGAAATATTGGTAGAATATAAGTATAAACAATAGTAATAAATCTGTTAGAAGTTAAAAATCCTTAAAAGCAAAAATAAATATTTCTTCCATATCATTCCCCCATCTATACATGGATAAGTAAAGCTGCAATTTGGTATCTATAAATAACTGATACTTTTCAGTTTGGCAAGTGAATGAAAAAAACAGCTGTCAAAACTGTATTTGAAACAAAACACATCTTTCTTTCACGTAAAGATAAACCTTTTTTTCTTTTTTTTTTTCAATTTTTTAAAAAAGTTTCCTTTTGACTAGAAATAAAACTTTAATTTACTTTTCAGGATTTTTCCCCTATCAAAAAAAAAATTAATGATGTTTTAATATAAAATAAGATTAGTAAATATGAAGTCAAAGTGTGACACTTGCAGGATACTGGAATACTTTGAATTTTATGTAAATTTGGGAGCAATTTTTATACAAATTTGAAAATTCTAAAATATTTTGTTTTCTTGCCCACACATATTTAGGTCCAAAGGCAATAGTCAAATTCATACTGAATAATCCTTAGCTGTTATGATGGCCTGAACAGATCCTGAGTGTAACCCAGGGTTTGCTTTACTGCCTTACCTTTAAGGTATGTTTGTTCATGAATGTCTGTGATACTCAGTAATTCTGCATTTTGCTGCTGACAGCTCTTCCTGGCTTGGTGCCACGTGAGAGCCGAGTCAAAGTTTATTTGGTAGCGAACATTTGTTGACAGATCTGTAGTCCAGGTGCTGTCTTTATCTGTAGAGAAAATAATTACAACAGAGGTCATAGAAACTTACCAACAGAAAACTGAGATGCAGTTCTTGTTCTGTGTGGCAGGTTCTCATTTGTCTCCTTAAATGTCACCTGGGCTGCTCGTTCAAGACCACTGAGAATGTTACAAGCAGATAGGGAAGGACAAAATTAAGGCTGGTAAACTGACAGGTAAAGCTGGCCTATACTGCCTCCTGTTCTGTGAAGAGAGAAAAGTCAGGACTTACCAAAAGGGAAGTGATGGCATAGGAAAACACATTGCATGGAGTGCTGTGGCAGAAATCCCACGTGAAAAAATTAAAAAAGGTGCGCAACATCTCCTTCTCTCTCTGGACAACGGTTCCCACTGAGAGCTGTAAGAACCAGCTCTAGACCTGAATTTAGCATCAAAAAAGTTCTTAGATAAATCTCATCCCATTGCGAAGAGCCTCCGGAAGCACCTGTCATACAGCAGAGGTGCTGAGCAGCACCATGCTCCTCCTCTGATTACCTTTGCATCCTTGATTTGTTGACGATTTATACATGCTCAATCAAGCACAATACGAAATTGTATCAGTATTTGATTATTTCCAAAAGTCAGTATGAAGATGAAATTTAAAAAAAAAGAACTGAAAGCTTGGACTAGCTTTCAAAAACTCTGAAAATTATTGTGACCCTATGTCACACACCTTCAGGGCTCAGTGTCTGACGTATCTTTGCAGGGACCCAGAAAGCACAGTTGACTAAGGATGTGTGCCACACTGAAAGTCCACTTCAAATCAATTGGAGTAAAGGTGCATTCTAATAATAAAAGACAATGTTGAACAGGAGCCATGGGGAGAAATATAGAGGAAGACAAGATGTGTCAGGTGGGGATTTCAATGTCATGAATGCAAAGCTCTCCTGGCAAGAACAAAGCTATAAAGGGAGATAGAGGGGGAAGTGACCACAGAAACAGAAGAAAGTGATTGAAATTGCAGAGAAATGCCAGGCAGATGCCAAAGGGATGGAAAGGCTGCTTCCTGGACAATATGAACAGGACTTAACAGCACCAAAAAAAGGACACATTCCACTTTAATAAAAAAATATATTCACATGAGAATCATGCAGATTGAAACATTAACTTCAACATCAACCTTCCTACAGTGCTCATTTTTGTGCCCACATCCATCACAATAGGAATCCTCAGAGAAGGGTTGTACAAGAGTGACACATCCTGTCTGGGAAAGAGTAAGGATCTCGAAATCATTGTGCTGCTCAACGACACCCCCACAGGTAACGGGAACTGAGTGCTGTTTTACTCTTCAATCACCCTCCTCACATCTTTATGCAATAATATTTCCTTGCATAGTGAGCTGCGAGATGTGGCAATGCATCATATAATAAAATACATTCTCGTAAATTACGAGTTGTTATTATAAAGGTAGTCATATTCTGCTCATGCTGGTTTGCCAAGGCCACACTGAGGG
The DNA here is from genome assembly GCA_013397725.1 of Rhagologus leucostigma. NCBI lineage: Eukaryota > Metazoa > Chordata > Aves > Passeriformes > Rhagologus > Rhagologus leucostigma. Next base: position 1,174,386 of record VZTD01002528.1, on the reverse strand, counting down.
GACCTGTGTGGGAAAAGGCACCTTACCTCTGGACGGGCAAAACCCGTAGCGCTGGTCCGTGTCGTAGTCGGCAGTGGTGGCGCACCAGAGCCAGCCGTCCGTGCGGCCCGCGGCCGTGCACTCTGCCCACCACTGCTTCTTGTACATGAAAGGGAAGACACACGGGGCCCCAAAAGCATTTCCCAGCAGCGTGAAGGTCTCTGAGAAGACAAAATGATAACGTGAGTATGAAAAATAACAAATTAATGTAAACTGGAGAAAAAGTAAAGCCTGTGGCTGAATTGCATCTCAAAGTGCTTTCCATGCTTCCTGGCCCATAATCATAAAAAAAATTGTTTCAACACTTTTTCAGACTTAAGCTGCTGACATATATTTTAGAGCAGTGCTATTCTGATGTAAAGTAAAAGGATTTTTCCCCTATCAACAATTAAATTTCTGCCCAAGAAGTTTTTACAATCTTAATAAGGCACCAGAGCTCTACCCTAAGATACTTCTATTTCAAACAATGTTGAGATTTATGTAATACATGCAAGAACAGGAAATAATATTTATAAGTCTTGATTCCTGGAAAAATGTAAACATATATTAGTCCATATCTCTCTGGTTTTATTCCAGTGACCATTTAAGTATCTCATACAGTGAAGCAGCTTCCCACATGCAAAGCTGAGTTCGATGTTCAAATATCCTTTGAGGTGGCTTTTAGAGCATTCATTCTGTGTGTGGGAAAGCCATTCACAACAATCAGACTTCAGCTAATCAAAAAAGGTAATTGCACTGGTGACTATAATTATTCCATGAGCATCCTCATCTGCTGAGTCAAAAAAGTCACACTTCCTCTACTTAAATCAGCACTTTAAGACTTCGTCAGCTCACCCATATTGTGCTTCTTTCATGGGGATGTATTTTCATATCCCTGTGACTGTATAAGAAACTCATCAGTGTTTATGTGCTCTGTTAATAATGTAGTGACACAGTATGGTGAGCAATAGTGACTTTAGAGAATACTTACACGTAGTATAAGAGTAAGTATGTATACACATATACACTAATAATATATATTTATAGACTATAAGGAGAGTAGATATAATACTTATAATACTTAAAATACTAATGTACTATAATACATAGACTAGAAAAGTGTGTGTGTATAATTCATGCTTGGACATAAATGTAACATTAAATTCAAGGTTAAGTACCTCAGTGCATGGATTTTCTAAAACTTTTGTGGTCACTGAAGGAGCCAGAATAGTCAGAGCCAAAGATCCTAAACACTCTAACACTCATGAAAGAATTAATGCAAAAGATGAAAGAATCAATTTTCTGTACCTTCATATCCCTGGGAACATAAAACATCCATGGCCCCATAGATATTCCACTTATTCTTTGCACTCAGCTCCTTCTTTAACAAAACGTTATCGTGCTCTTCGTTGCCAGAACTTAAAAACAAGTCTTCTCCTTGGATTGCAAGGAGGCTTTCGTTTCTGCATTCCCACCACTGGAGCTCACTGTTTTGATTACAGGGATACAGGGTGACCACGGCCTGATCCTTCTTCAATGGCACCCCCAGGCATAGTTTCAGTTTCACACTCATAAGCTGATGGTCTGTGATCCACCTGAATTTTTGTGATTCATTGTCTTGATTGCAAGTGGCAGTTCTAACTGACTGTGCAATAGATGCCTCAAGACAGAGCCTGTTGACTTTATTATACAATAAAAATGTTTCAGGGTCTGTAAAACAAAACAACACATAGAAAATAGTTCATATAGAATATTTGTATAGTGGATATGTGATATGATTCTGTTTCCCATTCAAATGAACAAGAAGTTCATTCATGTCAGATAACAACATTATGATTTTCAACAGGGTCCAGGGCAACATCAATTCTACTGATTAAAAACAAAGTAGAAAATAGAAAATGTATGTCATGATTATATGTCACCATACTATGGATCAGTGGTGGGCAGCAGCATCAGCTGAGCTGAGCACAGCTTGTTGGATGGTTTTATATCAGTCATGTGAATTCCCTCAACCACACTGCTCTTACCACTACCTCGTTCCAACCTATCCTCAGATGCATGGCCTTGTAGAGCTCTGACCTCTACAAACTTTTCTCACCCTGCCAGACCTTACAAGTCTCCTAGAGGGTATACAGCCATCTTTGCTGAACCATTTGCCTCCCTACTCCCAAATCCACCTTTCCTTTCCTTTTCATCATATAAATATGAGTGAACTGGTCTGGGCTTCTCAGGGGTCATTCTGGGCTCCTCGGCCTTGCTGACCTATAAGACCTGCCATCCCTACTATGAGCCATTGAATATAAAACCAGGAATGACTTTGGGAAGCCAATCGCTCTCTGAGGAAGTAACAAGGACCGGGGAGTAGTAGCATCTGACACTTGCCAGTGTGTAAAGGCTGGTGGAAGTTAGAAGGTACACCTGCACAAGAAACTGGGTCCCTAGCTCTCCAGGCAGTTTGTCTGATCATGCCTAAAATGTTGGCTTAAAGGTAAGGTAGAAGTAGGGGAGCTAATTTTAGTCCTGCAATGAGTTTATCAGCAGCAATTGTGAACTGTGCCTATGAATTTGCTCTGCTGCCTTGTCTTGTACTTTCTGACCTATCCAGTTGTATTTCCTGCCAAAGCTTGTAGGATTCATAACCAGTTTTGGTCCCTGATACGTGTCTTGATCAGCGGGTGTAATATTTAATGAAAATGTATTTAAAAGCTTAAAGACATTTCATTAAAAAGCTTGCAAAAAATTGAAATCAATGTAATTAATAACATACAGTACACTGAAAATAATTATTGTGGCCTCCAGTCAGACCATGGTGATCTAAAAAATACCATATACTCTGAGACAATCTGTGACAGTTTTCCTCAGGAGTTAAAAAGGTGAAAGGATTTAACCTTAAACATTCAGGTCTGCAGAAGCCATCTGTTTAACACCTACAAGACAAGTGCAGCTAAAGGGATAACAGTAGTGTTGTTACTACAATTCCATAAGATATTTCCTAAACTTAATCCAATTTTATTTAAAAAAAAATTATTCCATCCATTTTATTAATGCCAGTGAATTCAATGAGTCTGTTCAAAATAGTGAATAAACCCCCCTTTACAGCCATAATCTGTGAATATCTTAATGTCCTACAAATATTTCCACATTTCACCACTCCTGGAGATTTTCCCTGCCTGATTTTGCTAACCATTACCCAGACATCAACAGCTCAAAAATCAGAACCCAGAAGTAAAGAATTAAATTAATTTTTAAAAGCGCATTTAAGCATATCTCATTATTTTCTTATGTCTTATCTGGGGTTATTGGAATGATAGTGCCACTATATATGAATAAAGCCATTAGGAATTGATTCTCTCCTTCCTTCTCTAACCACTTCTTTTTTTCGGTGAGATCATTCCCCTGCCTCCTACCTGCCATAAAGACGTTCCCCATCCCCAAACTAATAATGTACATATTGGCAGTACCACAGAACCACAATCACCCAGAAAAGCCAGAGGATTGGAAGCACTTTCATGAAAACCTTCACAGGAAGTAAGCAGGAGGCACTTACCCGCCAGCTGGAAAGCACTGTGAATAAGAGAGAGAACAAGCAAGAACTCGGAGAACATAATTGTAAATGCTGTTTCCTTTTCTTCCCTTCAGTAGAACCTGGATGGTGAGAGTTGCCGGCAATAAAGTCCTGCCGAAGATGAGGCAGCGGCCAGTCCTCCTCAGTTTTGCAGGCTGGTTGGTTGGGTAAAAAGCTCTGAGTGCTGAATAAGGAAACATTCTGTCACATGCCACATTTCAAAAAAACAAGTCCACAAGGCACAAATTTTACCCTCAAAAAAGAATGACTTCTCACTGAGGGCAAACCACGCTTCCTTGGAAAAGCAGGTAGTACATAAAAGTTTATATCTCACTACTTTCCCACTGTCTCTCCTGAGGAAATGTGTGGAGCTCACGGGATAAAATCAACAGTGAAATACTGAAGAGAGAAATTTGGCCATAGCTTTTAAATCTTATATCTTACCTACACAGAATAAAAAAATACTATCAAGAAAACACAAAAGTCTCATATTTTCATGTGTGAGATAAGACAGAAGTGAATTTAGAAATTCATTCTGCAGGACACTAGAAAAATTTCTGCCCTTCAACAGGAGTTTGCCATTATCCTACATTTCTACATAAATGCAACTAGAAAACAAGCACCCAAAACTACTTGAAAAATGGTTTATTGTAAAAACAATGTTTCTTTTTCTTGTGAAGTAGGTAAATCTTGTTTGAGAGCCATACCAAAAGTCAGTTACAATTTCAGGAAATGCCACATATTGCTTTTTACCCAGAACAAGATCCTACCCAGGGCCAGCACTCAGCACTTTGCTTTCCAGACTTAAAGATGGAAACTTGAGAAAAACAGCACTCCCAACACTCCTGTACTGACCACTGCAGACTGTCCCTATAACTGTGTAAAGCCCTGACTTTATCACAGCAGATTTCTACAATGGAAATATTTTGTTTTGTTTAGAAAAACTTCCAAATGAAAAAAAAACAGTCCATGATGTGAAAATATCATTTGAAGTGTAGTAACATATTTGCTTGGCACCTGTAGCAAAAATATGCTATCAAGGAAATTTGTCATCCTCTCCTGTTTTTTTCCAAGATGACTGCATTTCCTAAATACAGAATTTGATCCTGCTTGTCCGCTCAGCAGAAAGACAATGCAAGAAAGTAGGTTAATTCTTTGAGAAAATATATGAGATTAAAATAAAAGGAAGAAATTGAATTGTGAAATAAGAAATAACAAGCCAATGCTAGGTACAGATGGTAGGGCAAAGTTAACGGAATTTTCTTTTTCAAATGATGAAAAAATGTACTAACGACAAGGATAAAGTCAACTACTTCTTTTGGAAAATACATTCTTTCTAAAAACATGAAATGTTTAATCTGCTGCCAAAGATCTTGCCTAGAAAGAGTAAGTTTTTTTGGCCTTAACTGATCTGCCTTAGACTGACAGAATTTCCTTACAGCGTGTGACCTATTTATATAAAAGATACATTGTCATTTATTTGGTCAGGGATTTTAGCAGCCTCGTTTTACTCTGCAGCTAGTACAACATAAGGCCAAGAGGAATTCAATTTTCTTCTCAGCTGGACATTTTGCAATAACAAAGAAATTAACAGGAAAGGATTCATTTTCTTCAGCCTCCTCTGCACCTCAAGCCACACCAGAGCCAGCTGCAGCGTAAGAGTACAGCAAACATTACTTTCCCTTCAGCCAGGTTTCAGATGGCCTTAGGGCTACAAATCTGAACAACTGCACTGCATCCTTGATGCTCCAAACACACCTGGTGTGCTTGCACCTCTCCCTACAGCCAGTAGTGTGAATTACGGAGTGCTGTGCTGGTTCCTGCAAAGGGGTACCTGCTCAAGGCTGCTGAAATCCTTGAGGCCAGACTCCAAGGAAGAGCAGAGTTAGAACAGCCAAGCTCACGATGTCACTTGCACCTGACACAAACCTCAGAGAGCATCAGGCAGGAGGTGGCACTGCCTTCTTGTTCCTTTGCACTTGTGAAATCTGGCAATGTCAGGCACCTGCCTCTAGCCAGTGCTCACGAGTGTAATCCCAGTGCAAGCTGCATCAGCCATGGAGTTCAGGTTGGCCAGTCCTGATCTGGAAGGTCAAAAATTGGGCTAACAACAAAGCTGTACTGCCTGGCATGAATTTAGACAATTCTCTGTTACTTCAAATTCAATTGCTATGCCAACATCTCTTACAGAGATTAGTGATAGCATGAAAGTTGACCTGTTAAGGATTCCCTGGAAATCCCACCAAGTTCATTAAACTTCTACTATCTCAAAGATTAAGAGGAAAAACACAACCTCAACAGCACCTTATACCCACCTGTCTGATGGGTCTGAATGAATAGCAGCTGGGAGGTAACAGGCCATGGTGGCTTTGCAGGTGATAATTTGCCAGTTACTGATGCCAGGTGTTCACAGACTGCTGCAGTGACATAGGAAGACCCATACAGTGCTTTGGGATCCCATCTAAGTGAAGATCTGCTCTGATGAGAAAGCAACTACGGTCAGGGTAAATGCGCCCCATGCAGCAGCTGCAGTGGCTGAGAGCAGCCAAGGCACTCCTGCACTCCTGCACCTGCAGACCAGCCCCAGCCATGGGGGCTCATTGCAAAGTCATTGCTCTCATGGGTTATGGAATTAATTGGTCTTGCTTTGCCAAATTTCGTTAAATATTTTGATGAGCCTGCTATTCTTCTGGTCAGGTTCCAGCAAGGGGGATAGGTGCTCCTTGCCATCCTTCATAATCCTTCTCATTCAGCCTGATAAAGGCAATAGTTTAAAGTTGTTCTGACAAGGTCAGAAAAATGAAATCCACACAGATCAAAATAATAACTAATTTAGGGAAATAAACCATGAGACTGAAAGTACTGTGGCTATTGTATTAATTTGCTTGACTTCTGTACATATGTAGTGAAAGCAACCACAAAGCATGTAGTAATTAAGGAGAAAGATTTTTATTTTTCACTGTCCTACTCTGATTTGATTAGTAATAGACTAAGCAAATTTCCCCAAGCAGAGTCTGTTTTGCCTGTGACAGTAACTGGTGAGTGATCTCTCCCCATTCATATCTCAATCCATGAGCTTTTTGTGGTACAAGTGTCAATAATGTTAATTTGAGAAAGAACAGCAAGGAAAGGATGTGTATTGCAATTAAATCAGCTTTGCCTTATGGGCTTATCTTCAGACTAAAGTTTTGAAAAATTTCGTGTTGCAGTGCTAAATCATTAATGTAATCTCCAGGAAAGTATGCAAGTTGCATAACATCTTAGAATGTCACACATGCTTAAATCATATTTAACAATAAATACTTTTTTTTTAATGTTTGGAAGATTGTGGTTCACATAATTCAATTAAAAGATCATGGAAAATAGCATTGAACTTTGACTCACATGAAGAGATGTTCCTTTAATACCTGCTTTGCTAATGGTCTTGGTTTACAGCAGTTACCAGAACATTATTATACTCATTATACACTGTATGCTTGCAGAGTAAGAACAAGACGTAGATGTAACACTATTGCTCAAGTGAGTTTTTACTAAAATAAGAATCCTCACAAGCTTCTTATCTTCCATTTTGCAGGTCCAATCAAGAAATATCAGTGATCTCATCGCAAACAGGAATGGAGGAAACACATTCCAGACCAAAAAATTATCTGATGGGGACATCTAATTTATAATTTTCCCTTTTAAACTCTGTAAGTTGACATACCCCAAAACATTGTTGAGTAATGTATTCTGTTGAATGAAATGTACATGTGACACCGCAAGCCACTGGATCATTATTAGACTCCTTGAATTGTTTAGTATTAGCTCAGCCTCATTTCATTAGTAACATTTAGGGACAGCAGCACCTAAACACACTCCAAATTAACACCCCAAATCTCTGCCACTTTATTATTCCATCCATAAAGACATGTGTCATCTTTTGTGCTTGAGGTTCTTCTCCTATTTCTTCTATACAAACTAAAAAGACTCTTTATTTACCTGTGCCTTTCAGAAACTGATTTTCTTTTTGTAACAAAAATACTTTTCAATAGAGGGGAAATACTTCTCAAGTGCAAATAATGTCAAACCTGCTAATTTTTCTCCTTTAAAGAAATCACATAATCACAGAAAGACACAGAGGAATTACATGACCTCTAAGGATATGCTGGAAGAACTCAGAGCACAGGAGGGAAAAGCACAGAAAGACGTGATACAAGGTTGAACCAGTGCCAGAGACAGTGGGAGTGAGACCTGAAAAGCCCTGGTGTGAACGACAAATCTCAAATCTGTCATGCAACATCAGCCTTAGACTTAAAAGAGAAGGTGAGACCCAACCAAGCTTTCCTTAGAGAGATAAAGCAGCTGACTGCTTGAAAAGTTCTCTTATTTTCCGCAATAAGGGAGTGGGGAGTTAAAATGAGAACAGCATGTTAAACCAGAGACTAAACCCCAGAGCCGAAGTCATCACTGCCTTGATAAATATCAGAGCGAGCAGGCAGAGTTCAGCAGGTCTCAGCCCTTTTTTCCTGTGATGGGGCCACAGAGGACACATTCAGGGGATGGAAGAGTCCCCCATCTAGGAGACTGCACCCCAGGGTGCACATCACAGCTGCAGGTGTTGCATAGGCCTGCTTGATGTCACAAGCACCTGAACCTCAATATTTTGGTTGAGGCATAGCAGACAAACATATGCTCCATGACTGCTGGTTTACAGATACACTCATCAACCTTTTGTACTACCCTTTAGCTGCTTCTTGTTAACTGAGCCTCAGCAATCATTGGAAATAATCAACATGCATTTTTGGACTATTGTTTAAATAATGGATAGTGTAAGAAAAAAATAATTATTCCAGCCATACTTCCTGGATAACAGTATATCGTTCTAAAAATAACTGGAAAAATGCCTGTTCTTTATATTATCTCTGTGATTAGTGTTTGTTTTCTTCCTTTGCTTTATCACTGTTTCCTTTCTTATTAAAAAAAAAAGGTATACCACTTTCCAAAAAGTTTTGCTTCAAAATATTTCCCATGGGCAAGCACTTCAAGGAGCATCTGGACAATGCTTTTAGTCATACGGTGTAGTGTTCAGTGGATGGTGTAGTGTAGTGGAATTTTCCTTGATTATCCTTGAGTCATTTCCAACTGAAGGTATTCTATGATTCTGTGATAATTTTTTTTAAGACTTTAAGTCCTTTTCCCTTTGTAAAATTCTCTACCAAATCTAAATGCCACATTTGACTTGAATACCTTAAAGAAACATGCTGAAGCAAGAAAGTTGGCAGAAAAATGTATTTAAAACATTTTTTCCCTGCTACTTGTGGATTGGTGAGGTCCAGTACATGATTTTAAATATGGATATCAAGCGTGTGTGAAGAATTCCACATCTGAAAAATGTCCTAGTGCCCAATACAGAGTCATGGCCTGACCTATCTGTCAGTCTCTGGGGGGGGGCGACACATAGTGACTGAAGTTTCTTTGCATCCACCGGCAAAGAAGACACTGGAGTTCTTCCGCTCCCCACAAACCTTCCAATTACAATTGTATCAAACCTATTTTCTGAAAGAGGAAGGAAATTTCATAATTAACAGTACAGAAGGAGATAGAGAGAGCAGACATTCACATGGACTGTTACCAAAGGAATCTCTTAACTACAAAACTATGAAAAGATCTGTAGGGCTTGGTTTCTTTTTTTTTTTTTTTCTGGTATGTTACACACACTGGTTCAAATAAAACAGCAAAAGGAGTTCTGTAAATAGCTGCAAGGGTTGGCTTTAATCTGAAATAGTTTCCAGATTTCCTTCTTATAAAGTGCGTCTAAATCTCTCACAGCTCTTCCATGCATAGTCTGAGCATTGTAATATCACTGCAGTGCATTTTCTTCTTTTTTATTTCTTTTTGTGGTTTGAATTTGTAACTCTATAGGAGTAGAAAATGATTTGCCTAAGGCTCAGTCATCAGTTCAGTTTACTGACTTCTCAGGACTGCCTAATGCTGAAACTATCACCTTACTTAGCCTGAACGTACCCTGGGCACATTATGTTGGTCGCACCATTTGTGCAGAACTGCCTGTTTTGGAGAGAAAGGCACCTATCCTTTCCCTAAATTAATCCATATTTAGGCAGACAGTCATCTGAGCTTGTAAAGAGCTACGAGGGTGACGGTCATGGATGGGATTTATAGTTCATATCCCATTTTCAGTACAAGTTTTGCTTGCCTAGTTAGTGCTGACAATGCAAACCACACATGCTGCAGGGAGCCAAGGCCAAGGCTCCATATCTGTGCCAGCCCAGCCACCAGCCATGAGCATCCAGCAACACCAGCCTCCCCCCTGCCTCTTCTCTCTCTCTTCTCTCTCTCTCCTCTCACCTACTCCTTGCTCTGTGAACACAAAAAGAGGGGTGGGGAATGATCTCACCTGAGGTAAACCAGGCACCACATTCAGGAACTTTGAGAGGTTTGGATTCAGCTTCCTTTACCCATTGCCAGCACTCCACAACACCTTGAGTGTTGTGAACAGGACAGCCAGTAAACTGCAGTCACTGCTAGCACAGTGTAACCACCTTAAAAAATACTTCATCAGACCAGAGTACTACCCAAACCTGTCCTGATTTTGAACACATGAAGGAACAAAAAACTTAAAGGTTAGTATATCTGTTCCCAGCTCTGCCCTTGTGCAACCTATCACGTGCTCCTCCCTTCCAGTCAAACCATATGTCCTTTAATTTTTGCATCTGCACAAAATTATGGTGTTGTGAAGTCTATATGACATCTAGAAAAATGTTTTCAGTTCTCCAGATAGACTGCCAGTACACTGCACTAAAAACTGCCAAGATGATCTGAACTGCCTCTAGAAAGCTGGTGAGCCTTGGTCAAAGCTTCAAATTCAAGTCAGAGCCAGCTCCCAACTAAAGGACTATCCAAGGCCACACTCTCTGCAGCCAATGTCATGCTTTTTTCAGTTACTGCTTTTCTCTAAATATTCATCTAAGTAGGCACATCATCCATCAAAGCACACTTTTTATTGGATGCTGTTCATATCACTACATGTACAGAGTACTCTTAATTTAGCTGATTTTCCATGTTATGAAGCCAATGTGTATTTAAAATGAACTGGGGCTCCTGCCCACATTTTCAATAATCTCACACATTTTCTTGGCAGCATCACAGTCTATCACACTTAAGTCTGTTCTGGAAAGCTTCAGTGCAGAATACATTTTTCTTCTCATTTTACATGAGGCAGTGTTGCTGCACTCATGAGCTTAATGCTTCATACCGAAACATAGCATGTTTAAAGCCTGCTCTTCATTTCCACAGCATTTTGTCAGACACTTCATTAGGAGGCATGTCAACAATGGAAGATAAGGAAATATTTGCAAGATCATTTCCTACACCATGAACATTGCTTAGCTTACTGAAATTGTGTGCAGAGTACAACAGGACATACTAAAGATGAAAACCGAATGTGATGTTTGGGCTACAGGACAACCCCATAATTTTTTTTTTTTTTTTTAAAGCAGATGAATTTGGTTATTTTTAACTCTTAGGGACAAGCTGGAATACTTGAAGAAATTTGCAATTCTCAGTAAACACTGAAGAAAGTGTGGGGGGGAAGCTAGGCAAGGTTTGAACATATCAAAACATCAAGGAATTATAAGTCAGGCAGACTAACTTGAATTCCTAAAAAAGTAGTGGAAAAAGCAGTACTATTTGCTAATCATGAGAGGATGACTAGAGAATAAGGAATCATAGTCCTAAAAATAGAACAGTAATTAGTATCTTACACTGAGTTGGTAGGTGTACTGACAAGTGTTTTATGGAAAGATTTGGGGCTATTCTGTATGTTAACATCACAAATAATGGGAAAGTGTAATAATAAATCATTTAAACTTTGTGTCATGGTTTAAGCCCACCTGGTAACTAGGCACCATTAATTAATTTAAATTAAATAGTACTCAGGAAAAGGCAATATTGCAGGACTGTCTACTCAGTAAATGAGTGTAGGTGTGTGTCCTTCACCCATGACAGTGAACTCTTCCCCAAAGGGATTTCTAGGTCCAATTTGGCATGTCCTGCATTCCAGGGACCATTCCCATGAAGCAGGTTGAACACAGCCATTGCCAGCCTGTTCTGGAGCAACCAAGAGCCACTCTAGCCCAGCTGTCCTGAGAAGCCAGCAACACTGCCAGGCACTCCAACATTATTAGTACAGAAGCTTTGACAAGGCTGCCCAGGAGAGAGGTGAAATCATGGTTGCTGTTGCAAACTTTAAAAGAGGTGTTGGATCTTTCAGCAGCTGATCAGTTTTAGCTGACACTGCTTTTGGGCTGGACCTTTTCAGATCCCTATTTCTATTACGTATATATGTGAGGAGCCAGTTGTTCTAGACCGCCTATTTTAAAAGAACTCCTCACAGCTCCCCACAGTGGAATGCAACAACACGATTATAGGTTCCTATTCACAGGATATATAAAATTCTAAGACCTTTAAGCTTTAAATTAAATCACACCTTCTATTGCTTGCTTTAGCATTTGAAGAAAGAAATTGCATTCCCACTTCTCTTTCAGTGGCATTCAGAACCATAGAGAACATGCTTATTCAAGCATCTTTGAAATCCCTCCTAAACCGAAAATAAGGTGTTTTGAAGCTTAAAAATACAAAGTGACACATTGTTTCACAATACAGCTAGTGTGACATGGAAGTGACACATTCCAGTAAGATAACACACTGTGTCTGTGTACTGAAGATTTATATAAGGTTTGTCTTTATTAGACTCTGAAGTAACATGCAAAGTAAGAACTTGATAGTTACAGCATGACAACAGATTTGCACAATGCTGTGTGTTACGAGTTATAATCGTTATTTTTGCAATTGCCTTGCTGAACTTCACATTTTGAGTATCTCTGAGGAAGGATGCTCCCATGTGTGGCATCATCACCCACTTTTGCACACACAACCAGGTGAAGCATCTTCTGTGCTTTTCTCTCCTCTGCTACCTCTGTCTATTCACACAGACAGGAGTGATATGAAGGAAGAGACTGGATCCATGTGTGCTCCTCCACGGCAATTTGCTTTTGCAGAGACCAGTAAGTAGTGGGCACTCACTGAGGGACCCTGATCATCAGTCTCATGATGAAGACATTGAGGAAAACAGGTAATTGCAAGGGTTAAGGTACTAACTAACAAGAAGCAGAGTGCTGAGAGGCAGATAGAAGTCTTGGAAGAGAATCTGATACTGGGAGACAATATCAGTGACTGCAGGAGCACGAACAGGTATCCTCAGCCATTCAGAAATAGGAAGACGACGAAAATAGTTGCTTTTAGCTCCTATTTCCTTACTTTCTTTACACGATTGATTTATTTGGATTGTTTGATTGTTGTAGTTGTATTTCACACTTACAAAATAATTAATTCCCAGAAGAATTGGGATCCCAATTTCTTGAAACCTCACATCTGGTTTGGATCTTGATCTGGATTGCAATTTTTACAACCTAATGGAAGCACTCATCTACTTGACCATGGGAGTTGAATATATGGGAACATCAACCAAGCTTTCCAAGTGGGTTAATGTAGTAATCACAGCCACAGGGAGAGACCCAAGGTGAGTATCTGATATAAGACATTGTCCAAAGAAAGGGCCAGTGAACTATAATGAGTAAAGATACACGCATTTTGAAATTAATGTTGTTTATAAGCATCTCTTTTGTTCTTAAACAAACGAAACAAAAATCTGTATTAAATACTTGGTAGAAACTGTATTTGACAATGGCGCAAAAAGGTAACCCTCTATTTGTGGTACCCTGATGACAAGACCAGTGCTCACCCATGCCCTGAACAATCTGGATTCAGTGCCAGGCATGGCTTCACTGCCAAGCCGCTCTGAGCAAAATGTCACACAGCAATTGGGGAATCCAGACTTGCACATCTGTAGTCTTGTTAAGGACTCCACTCAGTGGTAAATAAAAGATGCTGCATCTCTAAAGCGCAGCAGCATGTCAGGGAAGCTGCTTGTGGTCCACATGCCAGAGCCATCGACCTGAGCTGGCCTGAGATCACCTCTCTCCTGTCTGCAACCAAAGCCTTGTGCCCAGGCTGATCTCTTCAAAGAGCAAGAAAGGTGCCAGAGATCCTCATGCGCTGTCCTTGTACCTGCTCTGCCTCTGAGGAGGCTGGGAATGTCTGTGACTGGTCTCGTGGGTGTCTCAGAGCTACAGCAAAGTTACTTACTCACTAATGAAGAGCAGACAGACAGCTTTCCCTGAACACAGTAAAAATCATGAGAATATTTCAAATCATAGAGTAAGGAATTCCTTTCTTTCACTACCATCTCTTTCCCTGTTTTAGCAATTGCAGGACTTTTCTTAAAGCATTACCAGTGATACAGGACCTTTAGTTCGTGTTGACTACAGACTACTAGTCACAAATAGACTGGGTCTTCCAAATTTCTTTCATTCTTACTCTTTATCAGTAACTGTACTTATTAGTCACACCAGCATGAATGTGGCTTTTCATTTCAGTTTTTACATACAAAAATGTATGTGGACTATTTTCACCACTGTTTAGAAGACATCCAGTCCTGCAGTTTCTGAGCATGTACACTTCCTGATGAAGTCCAACTAATGGGACACAGAGTGGCAGCAGGAAGCATCCAAAGACTAAAATGCAAAATTAACTTCATGAAGAATATAGAGTAACTGGCTTGAGAAATTAAATGCAAAATTGAAGATTCTTAAGGAAGGAAAGACTGATCAGAGAAAATTTCTTTTAATTAAAGTAACAGTAAAAAATACACACACAGAGCTACCATTGCTCTTTGTGGGAAGGCGTGAATCTACATTTTAGTTCTCTGAACTAAATCATAATAGTCTACCACTAGGCTATTTACAAAAGAGAAGTGTATTGTTCTTCAGAGATGTTTCTTTTAGAAGTCATCAGATGAAAAACCATGAGTCAAGCTGTGTTGGCATGAGAACAAGAGGAGAATGTCTTTAATTCTGAGGGAAAAAGCATTATGTCTCTTCAAGGAAACCATCTCTCTACCCTCTGCTGTACAGACCATTAAAAATCTTTTCATGTTTGGACACTCCAAGTTACTCTACATTGCCCTAAGTTGTTCACTCCCTGGGCCGTTTAATAGGATGAACTAGTCAGACAAGAAATTAAAATTTTGAAACATTAAAAAAAACAGTGAAGATGACTCCTGTCAGAAATTGTCATGATACATGTGAAGTATCAGAACATCTGAAGGGATTCAACAGGAAGAAAAAAGAAATAAGCCTTTGATGAAAACATACTTTATTTTTTCTAAGAAATATCACAAAAATACATTTTTTTCATTGCTGCATTTCTGGAGGCTTATTTATAGAGGAAAATTTTGTAACAGTATACACTGTGTCTATTAGCTAGCCTGTTGATAATTGTCTGCGTGGATTTCTTGTTTCCTATTCCATGCAAATCAGAGCAAATCACCTCACATTTATCACACATTAAAATTTATTTGAGGATTTACTCTGGAGTTGCTAGAAAAAATTCAAACCCAAGGTTAATTGCATGCCAGTTTCCATATAGAGACAAATTCAAAATCTCTACATCTGGCTCAGGAAATCCCAGAGCTGCAAATGTTAACGCCAAGAGAGGTAAATAAAGAGCTACCCCTTGATGTTTGTCAACTGTTGTGCTCTTCATTAAACACTTGCTTTTGGACACCATCAGGGACAGGATTCTAGGTTAAATTAACTTACAGTATGACCTAGTAGAGCTGGTTTTAAGTTGTGATTAAAAACCGAAATTTACTGGCTTAATTCAAGCAGACATCCCTGTCAATCCTGTTGTGTAGGTTTGATAGGACGCTACAGGGATCCCCGCTGTAGTGGCTGGAGAAAACCTCTCACAGAACACAAGTCATATGCACACTTTTCATCAGTCCTTTCTGCTGTTATTTTTCACTTCAGGACACTCTACAGAGGCCATTTCAAGCACACTCAATAAAGTTTAGAAATCTATTCAGGATATTGGAATTTTTCCAAGTGTGTTGGAGTGATATCTTAAAAAAGATCACGGATAGGACTGCTGGGTTCTGACAATAAATCGAACTTGATACCTGAATTTAAACTGTATAAAAATATGCAACGTTAAGACTAATTTCAGTGTATACTGTTTTCAAAACAACATCTACCCCCCAGCTTCTCTGATTATTGACTTTATATGGTCTTTAGAGGATCTCGACAGCTACCAAAAACTAACTGAAATTCAGGCAGGACCTTCAAAGGTGAGATTTTTGTTTTAAGTGACCTCTTCCTTTTGCTTTAGGCACTGTAATTTGACGCGGTGGTGGTGTTGATGGACCAATGCCACGTTCTTTCCACAGTGTTCCTCGTGGAGACGCTTTGGCGGCGCTCTGCCAGTGCCCACGTGTGCACACAGCCTCACCCTCGCAGGTGGGCACGGGCAGTCACTCACACACACACAGTCTCTGCGCGTACCAGAGACGAAGAGGCAGGAGGGATTCTTTGCGTGCAATTCCGAGGCGTTTATTTGGTCCACACCACGGACCAAGAACAAACACACTGCAAGGGTAACACAGGCAAAAAACCAAGAACAAAAGCCAGCACGTGGTTGTACCCTGAGGGGTCCCAGGGGCAGGCAGAGCATCAGAAACCAATAGTCTGAGGGCTAGAGGGTAGAGACAAGGTTGAGTGACATAACAGGGGCCAATGGGAGAGGGGAGAGGAGGGAAGGGGAGAGAGGACCAGGGGCCAATAGGGTCCTGACAAAGGGAGAACTTTCTGGCACAGTGGTGTGGGGAGAGACCACTTCGTAGTAACATGGGGGGTGTAATGTGGCCTTAGCCACCGCAACAGTAATTAACCCCTAAGATAAAATCTAAGGGTTTTGATTAGCCAAAACCACCTAATCAGCTAAACTAGTCTCACAAACCAAAGGCAGAAGCCATCATCCTCAAAGGATGATGACACAAGACTGAACTTGCTGCTGTCACTTGCCATTTCCAATAATGCTTTGAGTAGCTGGGATACGTTATTATCCCTTCTCTACCATTATTTGCAGTAGATTATGGTCCTCTGTGCCAGACAGCTGGGATTCTGGCCTCTCTACCCCAGTAGGAGCTCCTCTGGCCCAGGTCTTATGTCCTTTGTCAAATGCTTACTGAGAGCAGGACCAAACAGCCTCTCTAATTCACTTGGATCCAAGAGTTTATTTTGTGGCCACCTACACCTGGAAGGTAGAGCCTACCGCTTTGTCTTTTTCAATTTGTTATGTCATGGGGTACTACAGGGACACGATGGCTGTGACTCAGTAGTTCTGGAGCATGTCTTCTTCTTGCTGCTTTTGGTACAGTTTCTGCCACTGCTGTATGCAGGGCTGGCAAGGGACAGGGATGTCAGTCCAATTTTGGACAGCGATGAGAACAGCAGAGAGAATAAACCACAGTTCCCGAGCTGTAGCACCTGATTTGACACCACAGAAGTAACAGTGATGGAGGGTGCTGGTGGTATCTGTGCTTTGATCTCGTATCAGTGGAAAGCCTAAGCTTGCTGTGGGTGTAGCACTGACCATGTGGCCGCCAGTCATGCAGCCAGGACAGCAGTGCTGCTTCCTAAGGTGATGGCCTTGTCTCTTGTCGGGATCCGGGGGGTGTTCTGGTGGGGTGCTGCGACCTCCGGATCCGACTTTAACAGAAAGTCGTTCGGCAGCCGCTGCATTCACACAGACACACACACACGCACCGGATAGCTTCTTCGACAAGCCGACGGCAAAGAGGCAGGAAGGGTCTTTGTGTGGAATTCCACGGCACAGGTTTATTCGACCCCCATCCGTGAAGGGACCAAGCATCAAAGACCAAGGGGGATGGAAAATCTCAGCCTATATCTGGGGGCAGGGAAAGCAGCAGGGGCAGTACATAGGCGGGATTAGGGTACAGGAGCCAATGGGGAAATCTGAGTGAGTGGCAGGGAACAAGGTCCAATGGGAGAGTGGGGAAGGGAGAACTTTCCAAAGGAGCAGGCAAGGTACAAGGGGGCGGAGAGGCGAACTGGGGAAGCAGACCTGGGATACATTTCCGTAACAGAACAGGGCATCCTGAGGGAGGCTTTTTTAGTCACTTTAACCTGGGGAGCTCTCTTGGGATCTGTCCCTTTCACTGGCTCCCACAGTCTCTTCCCTGCCTTTGCCACATTTTCTGCTCATCAAAAGTTCCTAATCCTGTACACCACTACTGACCACAGAATTATAGAATAGTTCACACTGAAAGGGAATTCTGAAGGTTATTTAGGTGAATGCCTTGCTCAGCGCAGGGCCTTAAAGATATTTATTCTTTTAAACGTTGCTCAGAACCTTTTCCAGATGGGTTTTTAGTATTTCCACAACCAAGAATGACATTTCCAAAGAAAAATGTATCTATTTTGAACACACCAAATGTGAGAACAGGCAGAAACCATTTACAAAGTTTACTCTGAATGACACTTTAGTTGTTTGAACTATCAAACACCATATGAATAATTGAGGGAAAGAACAACTTATGAATGTTTGGAGTTATAAGAAAATATTAAATTTCCGGAATTGAAATGATTATAGTAGCCAGTGAAATTTCATTCAAATTACAAAAGTGCACAAGAAGAACTGGAAAATTGTTAAAGGAAGAAAATTCATAGACTGTGGTTTTCTCTTGTGATTGTTCAGGTGAATGCAAATGGCTGGCAAGCAAAATGTAAGGATTTCCTTTTTATCTTGCTTCCTCATTTGTTTAAAATCCCTTCCTAATTTGTGTCACTATGCTAAGTTTCTATATCATTGAATTTCACATATTCAGTGAAGTAATTATAATGCAGCCATTTCTTTGTGGCATAATCAATTCCTTTTCATTTGTAATCCAACTAAGAATGAACAGTTTCACTGTTATGTGCACTAAATGAACCTGCTTTGACAAATAAACAGTCAAGAAGATAAATGGTCTCTTTTTCCAGACTTTTGTTATCTTTGAAACATGTGGAGATCGCATATTTCTGATTTCCTATTTCCTGTTAAAATTTTGTTGCAAACAGATTTAGCTCTGAATAGACCCTGAATTTTGCATACTTTTAAATGCATCATTAAGTCAAGGTACACAGCAAACTGTGCCTTTGACAGAAGCTTACTTTCAAAAGCAGCCTGACAAGCATGACCATCTCATGTGGTAGCTCTGAAAGGAAAAGTAGTATTACTAGGAGAAAAGACTGCTGTTCCCACTGCCCGGAAACAAACAAAAAAAAAATTTCTTGCAACATGGGGTGGAGGAGAAATCCTTGTGCTGCTAGATGTGTAATCAAGCCTCATTTTTACTATTCCATTTACCCTTTGACAGATTATTTACCCCCCTCATGCCTGTTGTTCTTGCTTCCCAACACCCACTGAGAGTGGACCCCACGGTGGCCAGATCCAGCATGTTGAGTTATCAGCACCTTTTCTTCAAACTGAACATGTTCCAGGACACCAGGGGGTGTTTGTTCTCTAACACATTAAAACTTTTAAAAAAGTTTAAAAACAAATGTCTCCATTTTCACAGTATCTTTGCAGAGAAAGTGCTTGCTGTAAGCTTTCTCTCAGTGGCTTCTTGAGTTGCAAAATAGCCCACGCAGTTCCTCTGTAGCACTCTAGCAGAAACCTCTTCCTTTCCATTGCCCCAGAGGCTTCCCCACAGGTCCACTTTCTGTTCCTCTTAGGAAAACCCCAGGTTCCCTCCCATCCTCTCCACTCTGAAGCATCACCCCCATGCTGTGCACACTCACCACTCTCAAGAAAGAAACCATCTCCTCATCTTTCTAGATGGCTCTGCCTTGTGAAAGACATCAGCAGCCAGGGCAAGGTGAAGAGGCAGCCTGCATTCTTCTCTGATCCCCAGCTGTGGCCTTTCCAAAAAACAAAGAATACCCAGGCAAATAGGAACAAACATACAGGTATCTTACACTCTCCAGCCCTTCCCCATCCACACACACGCACTCTCTTTCCTGGTCTGAACAGTGGTCCTGAGGCAACAGTTCACTCCAGGTACTTCAGCTTTTTTTATTGATTCTCATACGCAAAGTATATTCAACCCTCTATTCCTTCCCCACAACCAGGAGTCCTATCCTCCTGCATTTCTCCCTGCAGCATCTGCATTTCCCAGACCTCTGCTTTGCAATGCTCAGCCTTGCCTGTCTCTCCTAGGGATGACCAGCACTTCTGGCTCAATTTAAACTCCGTCGTTTCTACTTTGACCTTTCTCTTCAATTTCCTTCATTTGGACACTTCACATTGTATTTTTGTTTGCCATCCTCTTACCAACCTCAGTCAATGTTTCTCACTGCACAAACCCTTATTCCTCCAATTACTGAATATTATTCCCTCCTATGTCTAGAACCTCTGTGTCATCATTTGCCTCTTCTGGTGGACCACGAAACAGCTGCAAGTCCTCCATATATATTCCTGGTTATCAACTATGAAGCAAAATTATGTCAGTCAGTTCTAAAAGTAGGCAAGATGGATTTCATCTAGATGTCTAGATCAAGAGTCTGGGTAAAAAGCCAGTATAATGGTTGCACTGTATGCATTCTCCAGAAATGAGAGCAAATAGGAGAGGTCCTCAGAGGGACCAGAACCACTAACCACATCCTTAAAACACTAACCAAATTCTTCAAAAGATTATATAACAGATAGCGAATAGTTGTGCATAGCAAAAACTTGTGCCCAGAAAGCTGGATAAGTCAGGTAAGGACACAGCTGAGAAGAGACAAAATGAACTAACCCTTCCGCTGTCCGGATACAGTGACATCAGGACAACTTTATGCTTATGGAGCAGTTTACACCTTTCCTATTGACCCTGGAAAATCTGGCTCTTGCCTATTGGAATCTGGCCTTAAGGCACAAGCTCATTTCACAACTATCTCTCTATTCTCTTTGTATTTATAGAACTTCCTTACATTTTGCTTCAAATTACTGTTCACTTCCTTTTTCAGTCCCCTAGATTTAGAAACTTAAATGACAAAGAAAAGACTTGTAGTTCAACAGCTTCTTTTTAGAATTCTGTTTAGCCAGGGACCTGAATCTAATAGGTACTGATATTGATATTAGCAAACTTTCACTATAAATTGGTATTCTTTTGCAGGAGGAGGATGTTCCATTCTTTGTACATCTGTCTACCATGGCTCTGTAACTGTCTGACCTTACAGAAAGTTACAGTGGTGAATTTTTCCACAGCTTTTCCTTCCTTAAAGGCAGTTACTACTTCTTGCATTGTAATAAGTTCAATTAGAGAATCAATTTTTCATGCATGTTATAGGCTAGGGATATAATGAAAATAGTGAGAAAAGGCAGGACATGCCCTCTAAAATACCACCCTAATATAGAGAAGGCAAGGGCAAGCAACTGAGAAAGTAGGTGTCAACATAGTGTCTATGTGGAGAGGCATTTTATAAAAGCTCTTTTGTTGCATGTAAGACCAAATCCAGAATCTACGTGGAAGCAGGACAAGTTGACAAATTGTGGTTCCAACACTTCTATATACAGCAGTGTAACACTGAAAGTTCCTAGGCCTGGTAGAAAGATTGCTTTTACCATTAAATTGTAAGTGTCCAAGCAGCTTGATGAACATCTTTCCTACCTCCACACAAGTAGTCTTTAAACTAGGTACTGGATCTGTCTTGTCTGATGAGCATTCTTGGGGTTGGTCTATTAGCAAGGATTTGGTATGACATACAGTGGCAATGGTAGCTTTCCTTCAGAAATCTAGCTGCAGGAGACTAATTTGGAATAAAAAACCTACAAGTAAACATCAAGTTTGAGAAGAAAATCCATCGTACTAGGATGTATGGAAAACCAGAGTTTCTTGTGAATTCCCATTTCACTGATAGGGAAGAAATGCAGATCATAAACTGCATTTCTTAAAATAAGTTGTTCTGTTTGCTGGGTTTTTTTCTAACAAGCTGTTATTATGAATAGAATGAACCTCTTAAAATAAGGACCAAATAAATATCCACACAGCACATTCACTTCTTCACTCAGAGACTCCACTCACAGACAATCACCAATATTGGTTGGAACAATATTCTGAAACTAATCCCAGCTGTACACTCAGTTTCAAAGAACCATACTGGCACTCTAGGGGATTCTCAGGAGATGTCTGGAAAGTTCCTCAGAAGGTCTTACTCTTCATTACTGGACATCAGCTACTGCTGTCTCCCATATGGTCCAAGATACACAATCCTCTCTCTGCTGATGCTAATGGGCACTAGAAACCCTGTACAGTCCCAGTGAACTCTGGATTCAGTTCTCACAAATGCAACAGGACTGCTAAAGCTTATCAGTCCTTGGAAACTTTCACTAATTAACTTCTCATTAGGCAAATTTCCTGCGTTTGGCCTATTGTTTTCTGGTACCCACTTCTTTATCCAAAACTATGCATCCTGTGGAACCAATGAAGACTAGTCATTCTAGTGAAGGTGTTACAAGAGTGGATTAAATCTTTTAAATCTGCTCAGTATTGCTGGGATCTCAGCTGAAATACCTTATCTACTGTGCAGTGTACTGTCAGAAGGACCTACATACCACAGCACAGGGTCTGGAAGGGAACAGCAGAAGGAATTAGAGATCTAGAAGACGTAGCCAGTGAAATGCGAAAGGAAGAGCTACTGTTGCTATCAGCAAATACTGAGAGGAGAGATGAAAGAGCTATCAATATATAAAATCTGTCTCAGAAACTACTAGAGCAGAATAACACATAAGTAGTCTTAAATTACAACATTTTCATTAGAAAATTATTAGGGTAAACTTTCAAATGTTATGAGTAAAGAAGCAATGAGACACAGTTTCACAGGTTGGTAAAGACCATTTAAGAACATGCTAGACTAGGAATAGTGGATATTCATTTGTGTGTAAAAATTTAAGAGACCCATCCCTCCTTCCTCTTTTTACTGTTATGATAAATTGTTCTGTTTAAGAAGAGACACACACTTTTACTTAGAATCAGCCTTTTAATTCCCATTTAGTGAACCAATGCAGAATAAAAACTTATTTACATGTATTTCATACACACACAAAATATTTAACTTAAACACAACTGAAATCTGTCAAAAGATTAAAATATCAAAAAGTATCAAATTAAATAAGGACATCCACTGCACTAAGAGTTTTGAGCCATTTGGTTGTTTGCATTTGGCGTAAAATACACTCGGAAAGTGAAAACAAAAAACACCCGTAGGTGAGCCTATTTCAGGGTTTATGAAGCCTGAGAATATACCAGTAGACCAGTATGAGATGCAGTGCCACCAGCTCCAACATGATGGAAGTCTAGAATGAGACTCGAAGGTTTAAAACCAACTTGGACAGGGACAATTTGGTTAGAAATTCAAAAAGACTTTCTAATGGTAAGTTTCATTAGGCTTTGAAAAAATGGCCTAGAAGTTTATGAAATCTACACTCACATTGGAGATACCAAGAATACATTTTATGTAGATATTCAGGTGTGAATTAAGTATAATTCCTCTTTCCTTCCTACCCTTTTGCAGCATCTTTTGAGATCCCGATTTGACTCTTTAAATGATAAATCACTATTATTCACAATACATTCCCACCTCTCATCGTAGTTGATCTTTCAACGCATATGTTACAGAACTATAGCAGAAAAAATACAATTTACACTTTGCTCTCCATCCATCATAAACAGAAGAGCAGATTATGTTAATTCTGGTATTACGGTCAACACAAATGTTTTCTGTGGTACCTCAGTAGCAAAAAGAAAATGTGGACCCACAGCATTGGAGCAGGTTGTCTGACTGAGGCTGGGACCTAGTCCTGCTTCAAACAGGGATCTGCATCAGGTGAGCTTGGACATCCCATCCAACCTGTGCAATTCTGCCAGTGTGTGCTGGAGAGCAACAGGACATTTTCAGTACACGTACTGATCTGGATATACTTTTTGGAACATGCTAAGGACCATATTCTCACAATTGAATATGGTGAACACAGTTCTTGTGCCTAAAGATGATGCTGGACGTGCAGAGACTGGAGCTGCCTGAGTGTTAACTTATACAACATAGCTCCAGGTCCATGTAAAAGCTCAACAATCCTCCCAGGTACTACAGTTTGTGAGCAGATCTCTGCATCTTTCTTGCAAGTTTGATTGTTCCTGCTAGTACAGAAAGCAAGAAGCACCCTATGCAAAATTAAGTAGAATTTCCATAGGAGAAAATTGCTTTCCTTAAGAATTCTCATATGCCAACACTTTAATTCTTTTCAAAATCAGGCCCAAGATTACCCAGCCTATTAAATTGTTGCCTGCTCATTTTCTTCAATATTGGTCACAAGACAATTTGATTCACAAGTTCCAATGTCACCACGGTATATGGCATTGTCAAACCCAGCTGTAAACATTTGTCGATCTTGTCTTCTTTTATAGAAACAATACAATGTGAGGCCAGTGCCAGCTAGCAGAAGGAAGATCAGTATAAAAATCATCCCACCTAAACCACTTGATGATGAAGCAGCAGCTTTGTTTTGTGATGCTGTGGAAGACAAAACAGAACAATTGCTACAAATGCCCAGAGACTGCTGTTGCATCGAACAAATACCTCCCTAAGCAAGCAGCCAACTGAAAACAAAAGCACTGAACAATCATAATAGCAATTAAAATTGATGCATGTTCCAGGTAGATAATGCAAAATTTGGCTTAATCTGTTATAAGGAGCATTAGCTTGTACTACATATACAACTTTTAAGGAAAAAAAGACATCCAGTTTGAGGGAAGTGGTCTCATTTTAAGCAGCTTTAAAATAAAATAATCTGTGACAGTTAAATGTGTATTTAAATGAAACTTTTCTGGAGGAAATTCCACTTGTAAATAATGAATGCCTATAAACCTATTGAAATTTCTGTTTAATGGGCTTAAAAGAAACCAACTTACCGTTATTGACAAGTGAATCATGGGTTGGCTCAACTTCAGCAACTTTAAAATTAAAAAAATATTTACATTATACAGTTTGAAAGTAACTGTTCAATTAAATAAATACTGCGTACATAATTTTTACTTTGTATTCATAACAAATTTTAAATAACCGTAGAATGATAGAATGATTTGGGTTGGAAAGAACTTTAAAGATCATCTAGTTCCAGCCCCCCTGCCTTGGACAGGGACACCCTCCAGAGACCAGCTGGCTCAAAAGCCCCCCTATCCAACCCGGCCTTGAACATTTGCAGGGCTGGGGCATCCACAACTACTCTGGACAACCTGTTCCAGTCCCTCACCACGTTCCCAGTAAAGGATTTCTTCCTAATATATAATCTAAACCTACTCATTTTCATTTTGAAGGCCTGTCTTGTGGGCCCCCATTAGGTATTGGAAAGTGCTGTGGGGTCTCCCTGGAGTCTTTTCTACTCCAGACTAAACAATCCCATCTCTCCCAGCCTGTGCTCATATGGGAAGTGCTCCAGCCCTCAGACCATCTTCATAGTCCTTCTCTGAACCCAGCTGAGTAGGCTATTTTAAAAGTAGGTTATTTTAAAAGGTTTAAAAATAACCCAGTTGAGTCTTTATTATGCTGGGGGCCCCAGAGCTGAAAAAAGTATGTGGACAGGAAAAAATATATGAAAATATGTTTTGACAATTGAGGCTGAATCCATCAAATATACTTGATAAAAACACTTGTAAAAGAGGAAAACCCCAAGACTAACTGTCATCTCACTATTCATTGCTTTGATCACCTTTTTTGTAAATTAGATGGTACTCAAATTTTTTACTCTTCCACAGTGTAATGCTTAACACGTCATACTAAAGAACTCCATTTTTTACACTTGCGAAAATGAAAAGCACAGTTGTACTTAACAGCACTTTAGCTATATTTTTAGGCACATTCCTTTTCCCCCCTCCATTGCTTGGGGAGTATGATTCAGTTAATTGCTTGCAGGACCAACTGGCTGGGCCCTACAAAGTTCACGGATGACTCCATTGCCAACTTGCCAACATGTGAAGATCCAGAGGCAGGATTGGTTCTCCACTACATCAATTACATTTGTGTGGTCGATCTGTTTGCTAGTGGCAAATGTCACCTAATTCAGTGTCTCCTAGCTGATGTGTGCAAACACAGCTGGGTCTGTGCGTATACAGTGACCCATGACAGCTGCATGTGTATGGATTTACATCCTTCATGTTTTATGCAGCACTGCTGTGCACACAAGCAGGACTCGCCTCAGCCTGTGACATTCAGATTCCTCATGGGTTGTCATCCGAAAAAAACCACAAGGCCACGAGTAACCATTACAAATTAAGCACACCATGCTGTTTGGTTGTCCTGGCATGTCTCGCTATGCCTCTGTCAGCAGAGAAATGAATGGGGCCACACTGCCCCTCCTCACTTGATGCTTTCTGCTTGCTCATCCAGCAGATCCTAGCACACTTCACTGTGGGGGTACTGTCCCCATCAGCAGCACCTACCTTCTCCCTGCAGAAGCTCAGTGCCTTCGTACTGCTTCCCCTCAGCTTATCTATCAGGAGAGTACCTGCCTTTCTGCTCAGCACTCTCTAGTTTAATAATCTATTCATCATCTACTGCTCTTTGCACTCTAACCATAATGTCTGTGAATGTTCTCTGCACTCTCAACAGATTATACGTTCTTCACTACCCCAGAGTCCAGTAAATGCCCAGACATAAATGCTTTTAAACTGAGAGAACAGTGACTCAGGTTATTCTCCAACATTATTTCTCACCATCTTTAACAGAAATTACTCTTGGCTTTGATTCAGATGCACATACATCAGCATCAATGCATAAAGTGTACCCAGTGCCTAAACAGTTTGGCCTGATGTATATTAACCACTACTTTTAAAATAACCCAATGCACAGAAATTCAGAACTTACTTTTGGGGGTTTTGCAAATAAAATTCTGGTCAACAGAGCAGTAATAGGTCCTCCAGGTTCCACTTGAGACATCCATGTCAACACAGTGTTCATCAAAAAGTACTGTAGGCTCTCCTTTCTCCCAGTTGACAAATTCTACCGCACTTCTGTCCATCCATATCCATTCTCCTAAAATCAAATGTATTACCTAGTGAGTGAATGAAATGGAGATAACTTCTAGTCTACCAGTCACAATGACATACCAGATCAGATCTGGGATTTTTTAGTTGATTAAATTGGTATCGCAGAGCACCTATTTCTCACTCTAGAGCACTAATTTCTCACTCTTTTAACAGCCAGAGCTATTCAGGTGGGAGTGTACCAAATGCAAATGCTCACTAACTTCATTAGCATTCACGGCTGTCAGTGATGTAAGGAGCACTTGCCCAGCTACTCAAGGACCTTAAGCTGAAGCTTGTGCCCAGGACTGTGCCTGAGAGCCTTAAGAAAAGCAAAGCACCTGTATAAGCCAGTATCAGCAGTGCAAGCACACAGAATGCTCAGGAGAATTTCTTTATGTGTGTATTCAAGATCAGCGACTAACTACTTTATTAGAGCTGGATTAATCAATTATCTTTGCAAATGGAATCAGCTCTCCCTTTAATCATCTCATCTCCTGCTGACTCTCAAGCATCTCCCATCAAGTAGGAATAATAGCCATCTTCTCTCCCTCAGGGTGTGCTTCCGTGGCCGAATAGCCTGCTATATCCAGCTGCCTCAGTGCCATTTCCTCTGTTCGTCCCGTGCAGCTGCACTTCCCTCCTGCCCCTGCTTGCACAGTGTGGGGCATTGTGGCACTGCAGGGGACAGGTGGGGAACAAGTCACTGCTTTTGTACTGTTCATTTTCAGCTAGAATAGATGAACCTGGCCCACCACTGCCGATGGTGAGAGACATAGACTTGAGCAGATGTTGGACCCCAGTCTAGACTCACTCAGTGGGTTTACCCTCAAAGTCTGCCGAGAAAAACTGGCTTCAGAATTACGATGGTATAGAATACAGTATCAAATTTGCAATTACAGCAGTTAAAAAAAACCCCAAAACAACCACATTAAATATATTTGGATTAAAATGAAAGGTTCCACTGAAAATTTATGGAAAAAACCACTGAAATTTAGATTAATAAATTTTCTCAGCAGTTCGTATGAGATGCTATACCCTGTGTTGTCTAGAAATAAATTTAAATTTAATTTAACTCAGCATTTAATGACAAGACAACATTTTGCTTAAAATACTACAGTGGTTAAGCGTCAAGTAATTTGCATTTTAAAAGGCAATAGAAAACATTTCTAGCCGACTACTGCAGTGCTAAGCTAAAGCCTTTTACAGACAAATATACTCTAATTGCAACAAAGATACAGAAAGTGTAGACCTCTTGGTGGTTTCTGTTTTACATATTTTAGCAGAAAAGCTGTTAAATATTTATTAGTTATTTTTTCCCTGATTATTTATTAAATATTTAGCATATTGGTATTATTATTTAGTATGTTAGTATTACTTAATATTCTGTCTGTTTATTTAGTATCTATTTTCATCTCAGTGTGCGTTATGAAATAGTTACCATCAATATTTTTGAACAATCCTATCCAAAATTTTCTGAAGTCACTTGCAAGTGGAGACAAGTAAAGTAAGAGAAAATTCATTTCAGCCGAATCTTCTATGGAAACCAGAGAAGCACCTAAAAAGATCAGTTAAATATTACATACAACTTCAGTGAGATTTTTCATTATAAATCATCTCAGTAAAAAATCGTTACATGCTTCATTATCAGCACTGCCATATAGTAAAAGTGCTTGATAATAAATTTAAATTAGCTATGGCTTATAACTGATACACACATACACGCATTACATATTATCAT
Organism: Rhagologus leucostigma; assembly: GCA_013397725.1. Taxonomy (NCBI): domain Eukaryota; kingdom Metazoa; phylum Chordata; class Aves; order Passeriformes; genus Rhagologus; species Rhagologus leucostigma. The sequence goes on along the minus strand of VZTD01002528.1, from coordinate 1,146,048 downwards.
TTGGTTCTGGATTAAAAAGCCAAACACACAAACAACCTGTAAAGTATCCTAATAAAAAAAGGGCACTTACCCATTTGAATACACGTCATGGAAGCATCAGGCCAGCTTTCCTCAGAAGTGGTGTGAACATAGTAACAATGCCCACGGAAGGGAATCCAGGATCTACCACGCTTCGGTTCAGGACACTTCCCAGGAAGCTGTGGTGGTTCACTAGGGATTAACTCTATTAGGAAGACACATAGATTTCAGTGGACTCTTAAAAGCCAAGGGAAATATGTACTCCTGAACCACACATCTGCTCTACAAATATGACATTTATTCCAGGAAAAGGAAAATCCCATAGACTTAACTAATGATAAAGTACTGGATTAAGCATGACAAACTAGTAATAAACTATTCTGGTTGGAGCTGATTCTCCAGTCTGCTAAAGGAGGCTTACACCAGTCTAACTGCAATTGTCTTCAACATGGCAATTTTTACCTAAAACTTGTGAAACAGAATGAGGAATGAGTCAGCATGCATAAGGGATCTCAACACCACAAGTCTGTGGCTTGTGTCCAGCCAGTTTCTAGAGAGGTCAGTCAGAGAAGTCTGTACCTGCCCTTGTATATCGTACATCCTAATCAATGTAAAAGCAGAATTTGTAGCCTGTTGCATCACCTGATTAAAGCCAAAACAGAGCTTAAATGAGTCTAAAATTTGCTGAGAATTATGGTGCACAAATTATAAATCTCTTATATAATTTGAAACATGCATGAAAATTGCATGCAATATTTGAGAACTAAAGTATTTGAGCAGGAGAAACAAACAAATTACTTGATTTGGCTGCTACATTGACAGAAGTTTCTTAACTCACAATATTTCAAAAAATACTTTTAAATGTAAAAGTATGTCATTGATATATTTATAGTTAGGCTAAAGTTGATTGATTCTGTAGTTCTTGACAAACAAGGATGCAAAAAACCACATGGCGTGTGGCATGAAATATTGCAGCTGTCTTTATGATGTGCATGTGTTTACTGGCCTGTGAAATGAAATCTCTGGAAATCACAGAAGACAGACTGGATCTGAGAGTTATTCCTTAAAAAAAGTAAGAGTTTATCACAAGGCATACACTGTCTATCACAACCTTTGCATATGTGGAAAACCAAAATTAAAATAAAGTCATTAACTTAAATTCCAGTTTAGCAGATCCCATTTGTCATATTCAGAACTTACCATTGGATTGCTTACAGAGAGATAAAAATGTTTCGTTGCAAGATGCTGTCTTCCAAAAACCATCCAAATCTAAATAGACGCAGGCTTTGTTTTTATTTGGTTCTCCACTGCCCCAGTTAAGATACCTGCTCCTCCTTCTATCTGACCATGTGTATTGGCCACCACTCTAAAAGCAAATGACAATTATGATTACATCACATACAAGAATTAGATTAGAAGAACATTAAGATTGCACTTGAATGTATGCAAAAAATAGGAAAAATTGAGAATTATGGTTTCTTGCACAAGATTTTGTCATGAATATGTAAGCAACTGGTCCATACTCCCACTCTCCACAGCAGGTAAGGCAGTGGTCCTACAGATGTTTGTTTAGCACACAGCCTGCATTATTCAATTCACGCCATTTGTCTCATGCCCTAAAAGGGCCTTGAAGTAACAAATGTGAATATACAGATGAAAATTTTATCAAATATGTCCACAGATACACACAGATCAAATAAAGATTGCAGAGAAGCTGTTGTCAGCATTCTTCCAACATAGGCTTCTCTAGGTATTTAGATAGCAAAGAGAAAATCTGACGTTTCACTGGAGAGAGAAAAACTGATGAGGCTTTCCTTGGGGCTGGACCACAGACCCCTGCCACCCATGTTACCACAACTGTGCTTGTGGTAAGTTTGTGGGTCTTGCGTGGACCAGCTACCAGAGATAAGATATATTTTGTCAGTGGATTTCACCAGTGTTTGCAGAGGATGACTGATATTAGTCACATCCATGGCTTCTGTCACCCCATCCTGTGCAGCCTAGATCCTTCCGCCTGTGATCTTCGGGGGCAGGCTCCCATCCTGTTCTTTGTGCCATTTCCTTTCCTGTCTGCTTTGAGACCCTTGGCCATGTTTCATTCCAGATTCCTGTCTAATCCCAGTTTCCCAGCGCTCTCACTGAGGTGCAGCTCCAGTTCCTCTCACCTCAGCACTTGTGCCCTCTCTCAGACCTGTGTCTCACCAAGCTCTTGCTCTATCTCTCTCAACTTGATTTCCCCGCAGCTTCAATTCCAAAAATATCCAGCTACATTATATTTATCCATGTTCTTTTTTACATCCGTCTGTCAGCTGCTTCCCATTTCAGACCTTTCCACTCTTAGCTGAGTTTGCTGGCAGTTTTACTCAAGGCACCGGCTTCAGTTCCAAAAGCCAGCCTAAGGAGTCTGCATCGACAGAGCCCTGCTCTTTCCACTGTTGCCCAGCATGAGCTCTTGTACTGCTGAGCTGTGTATTGAAACAAAAACTTAAACTCACAAAGAAAGAACTATTTTTAATGGGTTTTTTTTCTGTGGTGTGCTCCACAATGTGCCTTCAAAAACAGCACTGCTCCACCACAGGAGCATGTGGTAGACCATGGAGCAGGAAGTGAGAACTTCATCGCTGCTTTTACCACTGAAGCCACTCAGTGCTGCAGCTACATCCTTGGTGGCCTTTGAATTGTGAGCTGTGGCACTTCTTGTTTACACCATGGACAAACACTTAAATGTGTAAATCCCCTCAAGTGGAGGGAAGTAAGGATCCTCTGCAAGATTTTGGTTCCTACCACACATTTGTGGGTCTGACCAATAGCTCATCTCACGTATTGGTATGACTGTCACAAGTGTTTGGTTGACTCACTAGGTTGCTGTTAAGGCCAATCCACACAGGCTCCCCATACTTTAATATTTGTAACCACAGGAAAGATTCAGCATAAGGATCCAGGACACTGGCCAGTTCTGCAGACTGGTCCCTGCAGTTCTTCTCTGCTTTTTCCCAGCTCATCTTGTAGTTGATGACTTCATAGCGGTCATCACCATAGTTGTTAAAACCAAACACCGGAACTGTGGGTTGGGAGTTCAGCAATTTGGGGTCTGTAACAAGCAAAAGAACAACCAAAAAGTCTAACTTTGTATTGGTTCAGACTTATAACACTGAGAGAATATCTGGTATACTGGAGTTATCATGTAGTTAAGAGAAACGGCAGTAACAAATTAAGATATGTCCAAACAATCCCTGCAGTGATGAAAGCCACTTTTCATGTACCGTGACAAAATTTTCTAATACTTGTCAGAATGACCTTTTAACATAAATATCTGTATCATATACAAAATGAACCTTGTAAGCACCAGACCTACACAAACCATATTGTACCAAAGTAGGGCATTAAAGGGAAAAATTCTTTGCCTTTTTCCATTATATACTGGCATTTGTTGTATTTCTGACAAGGAACAGGGTATGATAAACACACCATGAGCAAGCAGAAGGATGTAACTGCTGCTGCTGAAATTGTCTGAGAAAGAATGTGAAGGAAATCAAGCAGGGCAGTTTTAAAAAATAATGAAGTTGCAGTGGTTTTAGCATAACATTAAAAATTCCAGTTTTGAAGATGTAAAGACAGTGCACTCAGCCACCTTTGATTGCCAAAAGTAATAAAATACATGATGATACATAGATCTATTTTTCTGTTCTTTTCTGGTATAGTCTTTGAAATAGAAAAAGTTAAGATATTTTCTCCAGAAAAATAAAATGTGTGATCATCTTGTTAAAATGGTCCATAATGCATGTGATACTGTCATTAATTTCAGTTAGGTTAGGGCAGAATTACAGGAAAGTCACTTTTAGCAGCTGTTTGAAATTACCACAATAAATCAGGTCTACTAGAAAGTGGTGAAAGAAAACTCACCAGAATTTTTTTGGCAGATGTAACTTTTGCTTGCTTTACAGCCTTCATCTTTCCATTTTCCTGCCTGTTCAATAGGGTTCTTGATCATAAAGACACAATCATCCTACAAAACAAACGAGATTAACAAGAAAAAGATGTGGATAGGTAGGAAACACTCCTACTTCTCCTGGATACACAGACTTATGTATCACATACAGGTGCGTACAGAAGGTCATAAAATTCATACAAGCAATGGTCAGGCACATAATATGACAATAGCCTTTGGAACTCAGCCCTAGGAAAGTTTGCATTTGGATGATAGAGGGAGTAGCAAAGCACAGCACAGAGGCAGGAGGATGTGTCTGGGACTATCTGGACATACATAACTCTGTGCATGGCCCTCTATGTGTGTACATGTGCGCGGGTTCATATATGTGTGCTAGGTCTGGCCCACAGCTCTGTTGCTGTTTTCCTGGAGGTTATGGGAATTTCTCCTCAGCACTGAAGCTTACCTGGAGAGCTGAATTTCTCCTTCTGCCCCAGTTCAGGACTAGGAAGCAAAGTGGTCACCACAGTGCAGTAATGTAGAGGTAGTTTGTCAGAAACAACCTTTTGTGGGAGACACCTCCCACATCCTTTCTGCTGCACTTTGGACCCTTTACCTTCCTCCTTTTCCTCCCACCGCATGAGAAGACGTGGCTTGACTTTCTGCAGGAGGAGGCAGTAGCTGTCCCCACCTCACGTGAGTATAACCTTATGCTACCTCCAACCCCCTTCTGGCACTAGCCCAGGCCTTGTCTGCAAGAGAAGGAAGTTGTGTGTGAAGCGATTTCTGGAAGGGAATGGCCACAGCCATTTTTTCTGCAAAAAGCACAGGCGTATTTGAGACGAGGAAGCCCTGGAGATCCCAAAACCCAGCTCTAGCCTGATAGCAGCTGGACCTCAAAGAACTTTTTTCCATTTTAGCTGAATCTGAAGCAATTCTCTTATGAAAAGAGAGAAACTTGGTAAAGCTAGCACAGGAGTATAGAAATAATACTATTGGGCAGTATTCTACATTAGCTACTTCACAATTACTGAATAAAACTGAGTTTTGTCTTACAATTACACACAAAAAGATATTGACATGCCAGAAGTTTCAAAGCATATAGAAGGGATTTTTCAGAATGAAGATTAGGGGAAGATAAAAATTAGAAAGGAAGACCCAGCCTCCCTCTTTTGACTATTTTGTTCAATACATTTATCTTGACAGGCTCAGTGCCAAGAACTGTCAATGCATACAATTATGTGAGTATTTTCATCAAATCTAGATAACTTTCACCATATCCAAACATTATATAGTTTATGCTATGGTTAATTTGAATATCCTGATGGGTCATGGTAAAGTGAGGGATATTGCTCACTTGTCTGACTTTTGCATAATGCTTCAAAACCTCTGTCTGGACTCGTACAGAACCATGACAAATGCAGAAGTCAAAAAAATGTGTAGAGATAGATCTCCCACATGGCTACTCTGCTTTTAAAAAGCAATCAGTCTACTAAAAATCTTCATGAAGGAAAAGACAGAAAATACAATAGTAGCTACATACATTTTGTTCATCTACTAAAGTTGTAATGTTTAAGTGACAAACAGAAATTGATGTTTACCATACTATAATAACTTCGGGAACCTTTTGCCCAATTTGTGTAGTCTACTGGGCTTCCATCTGTCCATAAGTATGTGTGCTCCTGATTTATGTCATTCAGTCCAATCCAAGCATCAGCTGCAGCATCTTTTAAGAGGGACATAAGGAAAGCTGAAGGGAAAAAAGAAAAATTGTGTAAGGAAGGAAACTGAATGCACTCTTCCCCAGCACCACAGAGTGTCCGGAACCAGGATGATGAGTTTTGTTTTATAATAATGTGGCAATCTTATGACAAAAATAAAATAAATAGCTGTTAATAGATGTTTAACATCAGTCATCTGAAGTTAAAATTTGAAAAAAAGTATTTACAAACTCAAAGATGGGCAAATTTTTAATAAAATGGGAATTTATTTGTACACTCTTCTATGTTGTTCGCCATCTGAGGAAGCATGGAAAATGTTCTAATGTATTACAGAAATAAACATAAATTCACTAAGCTTTGGCATGTAGAAAATGAGTCCACAGACTGTGCACTCCCTTTTGTTTTTTGGTAACTTCTTTGTTAACCTGACTTAATAACTTCATTTCTAAACAGGCATAACACAAAGAAAACTACTTAATAACCAAGTATGTATGAATAGGTATCTCAGCTTTGTGGAAAGCCAGATGCTGCTCTCCTTAGCTCCTGCCTTGACTGACTTTCCACTAAAATAGTTTCCTTCCTCTGCTACAGAATAGAAGTATAAACCACTAGCACTGATGGAGTGAAGTAAGAGATGGTCCATGTGCATCCCTCAGGACCTGAGCCAGCACATCTCCTGAGCAAACATGAGGCCTCTTAAAACGGCTGCAACATGCTGAGCGGCAAGACCAGCAAGAGGAACAGGGGGAAGCTGGGACTCCAGCACTGGAGCCTTCTGCTGCCTGAGGATGTGTTCTCCACTGACATACAGCATTTGGCTCAGCAGCTAGGTGCCCAGTGATTTGGGTTTGGATATTACTCCTTTTGTGTGCTTTTTGTACATAGAATTATAGATTGACCTGAGTTGGAAGTGACCTCAAAGATCATTAGTTCCTTAAAAAAAAAAGAAAATGTGGTCATTTAATTATAAGACAAGCCTCTAAGAAAAAAATTTAATATTTCAGCAATACATCCTATATTAACCTCGAAACTATGATTTTAAAAGTTAATCAGGACACTAAAACCTATGCAAGCATTTTTCCAAAGGTGCAATTTCTCATTCAGCATAAATTTATATTAATATGGAATAAATATGAGCATATATGGCAGGAGTTCTAACATATTTTTTAATCTTTTTATCAGAAATTACATGGTGTCTCATCAGTGTCAAAACATTGGTACTTTATACCTTGCACTTCCTTTTTTGATATAGTAGCCAGATTTCCTCCAAGATCAATGCAGTTGTTCCGTGCAGCATGCCATGTCAATGTATCATTTTCATCAAGGCCAAAGACTTTAAAACACTGAAAAAGAGAAATGTGCAAAATCTGAATCTAGCTGCTGTTTTAATTTCTGATGAAAACATTTCTGTTTGTAACAAACAAGATAAGATGCATGTTTTATGTAAAATGGGAGGTTAGCTAATTTAACAGTACTTTCTAGCTTGTCTTTATGCTTAAATGACAGAGAAGACCTATACTAGAAGATGAGTATAAAGCCCAATATTTTAGCATATACTTAAAAGAAGGAATAAGTCAGTCTATTGATCTCAGCAGAAATTGCATTAAACCTTCTGAGCACAATTTTGAGGTGTGACTGTGAGAGAAATGCTGAAGAAGACCTCAGAAAACAAAAAAAGAGTAAGATATGTTATTGGAGCAAAATATCTCATCTTCTGTTGCCCTACTTGTCAAACTGGATTTGGTTCTCACAGGATAATCACAGAAAGAAAATGATTCTGACATTATAAAGAAAGCCATGAATTTACCATTTCTTGTAATATGATCTTATGAGATTTAAGGCATTAGACAGCTTTGTCAGAGTGAAGCAACCTAAATGTGCTACCTGAAGCACACAACTGAAAAGTTAAGCAGGCAGTTTGTGGAAAAATTGAGGACAATGGAAGGTGGTCAGGAGCGATGTATAAACACTTAGGGAAGAGTCAAGGGAAGAGCCTTTGAAGCTCCTCTTCCAGGAGGAAAGGAAGAGAGAGAGCTTTTAGCTTGAGAGAGCACCTTGAAATGGAAGACACTGAGTTTATGACTTTTCCTCAGGACTGAGAGAGGGAAGGAAAAGGGAGACAACAGCCAGTGGATCTCAAATAGAGGATCTCTATCAAACTGAGGTATTTTTGCTCAACTGAAGGGAAGACAGACAAAAGTAGACAAAACAATGTTACTGAGAATTATCTTCATTACTAGGTGTAATTATTCTAATTACTAGTATTGTAGTGTACACTGTTGCTTTATACCTTTTATAGCTTCATTGATGAAAATCTATGGATTTTTATTACATACAGTTTCATATCCTGAAGTTCTATATTTTGAGAAGGTTGAGAGTGATTGTACATAATAAAGTGCAGCGAATCTTATAATTGGATTATTTAAAATCCTTAATTTGTTTGGTTATAGAAAAAAACTGATAAATTTGCTCAAGGGAAGGTGCCTTAGTGACTTTAGAGCCAGTGCATAGTAGGCAAGAGATGAGTAAGTGTCCAGGCAACACGTGAGGACCAGATGAGCTCAGCACAGTAAATGAGAACATACATTTTTGCTAGTGTTTTGAGTTGCCAAAGATAGATGAGCAACTTCCCTCGTGTAGAGTTTTTGTAAGATGAAACTTTCTTCTTGTATGTCTCCAGATCTCCCTTGTAACTGCTGTGACCCCAACAGAGGCTGTAATTTCTGTTTCAGGATTTGTAATTTTAAGGTCTTTAAACACACACAAAGGGAACATGATTTGTGATAACTAAAAACCCTGCTACAATTGAAAAACTGATTCAAAGATTTTTTTCATTCTGCTCTTTCAAAAATACATTATATTGATATTTTATACTGCACCTTGTTATCAAAGAGGAGCCAGTCTTCCGGACACCCACCCTTTGGTGGTGGCGAAGTGGGAGCAACAGTTGGACGAACAGTGTTGTTAAGCCTTTCACAGATGAATAACTCAACACTGCCACAGTTGAGATCATTCCATGTACCTGAAAGCGAATTAGAATTAAAAAACCCCACAAAATGAAACAAAATGCAACGAGACTGAGATAAGAAGTGTCCTTTCCTAGAGAAAATCTATCATAGGAAGTAAAACTGTTTAGAGCATTTGTATTTCTCTCCCCCAGGAATATTAAGTATTGTATGTCTGTTTCTTTGAAATATTCAGGTTTCCAGCAAAATTTAGAATATAAATAATTTGTCTAGAAACAGAGATATTTTAATATTGTAAAACCGTAGCATTGACAAGGGGGAGTTTTAGTTCAAATGCTTAAATCTCTGAGATCTCTAAGGTCTCTGGAATTGCTCTGTCTATATAAGGCACTCAGTCCTGGTTACCTTACTACCTGAGCTTCTTACAGTCTTAGAGTTTTCTGGTATCTTTTCTGCCTATTGGAGTGTGATCTAAGAGGATAACATTAACATCATCATCCCCATCTTACAGATCAGGAATTAATAAGAAAATGATATACGTTTCATTCGCTGCAGACGGTTACAAGGTACCTACAGCATAATTATTCACACCTAGTGTTTAATGGAGATATTGTCATTTTAATTCAGAGACGTTAGGGACATAATTCATTTTATCTGAAACAAGATTCCGAAAGGACGTAATATTTACTCCCCAAAATTTTCCACATCCTTCCATTCACCTCTAAGACTGGGAAGATCATCTCAGCTATAGATTTTGAGACTAGAAATGTTTAAAAGTAGAAGAGATTTACTGCTCCAAAAAAAGACTAAGTTCTTGGCTAGTATAAACACAATTACTTCCAGTTCTCTGTATTAATGGATTTTAAAGAATATTTTATTTTAATTAAAATGTTGTATAGCATTGCTTAATACTAATCCAAGACATGCCCAAACCCTCCGTTTTTAGGTACTGCACAAATGCCAACAGATAGCTGATGTCCTGGAGAGGCAGGCATAAAATGGACAGAGTCCTTAGGAGAAACAATACTGGCAATACTGGCTCTATCTGCCAGTTGTCTGATGCTTACCTGATTCGTTCACTTAGAAATTTTCTGAAAAAATTGCAAGTGTAATTCAATGTGTTAGCTACATAGAGTTCAGTTTTTTAAAACTACATAAACAAAAGAAGAGACTACAATTTGTTTCCCTTTGCTTTTTGAACACTATGAAACATCAGCCTGCTCAGTATGATAACCCACCCAGCCGTGCCCATGCAGCCCTCCCAGGCCTAAGGCACATCCTGCAGATTGAATGTTGTTACAGCACCCACCTGTATGCGTATACATGACCACACAGTTTTCATCATTATTTGCAAAATTGGGTTCATTTGGAGCCCAGGCAACATAGTTCACTGGTGTTCCATCCATCCACCTGAAAGAAGTAATTTGAGGGAATTACAATTTTAAGTTGAATTAGTTAATATTTCTTTACAAAGGACACATTTGAGTTTCATATTTTAAGTTTCCTGTGTCTTAGCTAGCAAACACGTATTGTTCTCTGCTAAAAGGAAACAAAGACCTTCCACTTGGAATTAGTAAAAAATATTTTCATATCAACTGCCTACAGTGTTGACTTGGACCAGGTCTGAACTAATAATCTTTACTTATGGTCCCAACTTCTCTTGGTCTCTGAACACTGATAGTGTTCTGGAAATGCACCAGTCTATCACTGGACATGGATTTCCCCGGAGCACAGAAACAGACACTTGAGCTTATTTTAGTCATTTCCTGGGTCAAAAGCAATAATATAAGATCTTGAAGGGTAAGAAAGAGTCTCAAACCATGTACTGGGAACCACTTGGAACCATTTTGTTAAGCATAGGAAGTCTTTAATATTATGCACTTATTAGCTATTTTTTTTCAATTATGCATCAATCATTTCCTAGCTTGGTGATTCACAAGTTTATTTTCAAAAAGTAGCCAAGAAAAAAGCGAAGAGGCCTCAGTGTGCTGGAAGTCAAGTGATGAATCAGCCAGGACTGACAATCTTCAGACGATAACAGCTCCAGGACAATCCAATGTTTTTCCAGTCTTGGAGACTAAGTAACTGCATGTGTGTTTTTGCAAGTAAATTACAGATTAGGAACCCATCAGGATGCCTAGCTGCTTGCAAACCTCCTGAGTCAAATTGGAAAAAACAGGAGATACAATAATAAACCAGGAGAAAGAACATAAAGCAAATAGTGGCACCATCGTCCAACAGGGAAGAGAATGAAGCTAGTGAGGGAACAAGGGAGGACTGGGAAAATGACAATTATCTGAGCAGTGAATATGATGTAGAAAGCAGAAGCTCCAGGAGTTGAGACTATAGAGTCTCTGTGGTTTGTGGTTTGGGGCCAACAAAGGCAACCTGTGACAACAGAAGAAAGACTAAAATGAAGAGGCTGAGACTCATCTGACTAAGCTTGGAATCCCAGAAGAATGCATTAGAAAAAGACACAGCAGGAGAGAAGAACGCCACAGGAGACGTCTGCAACACATCCAAGGCTCCAGGGGATGTTTAAGATAATTCCAAGGCACTTGGTTTCCAAAGATTTTTGTAGAAGAGTGATGACTCTGTGTCACCCAAAGCTGTCCTGCCCTGAACTCCGAGAGTACAACCATCTGCAAATCCAGACAAGGGCTCTCTAGTATTGATATTTCACCTCTAAAAACCACTTTGATGCCTCTCACTGCAGGTTTCTAGGGTTCTTTTTCTTTGATCATTTCAACATTAAGTAATGCCTGCAAGTACCATCTGGAATATGCTGGAGACCTCCAATCAACTTTTTCTTTCATCTAACAGAGAAAAGAGGGTGATGCCTCACTTACTATGATCAAACATCTCAGCCTCAGAACACAAAAGCAGGGTAAAGAACCAAAAGAGGTGGAAATAGATACTGAAATTATGATGGGAGAAGTCCTTTGCTGAGGAACAGAATCCCATTTTTAAACTTTATATCAGGACATGGCTGCATACAGGTTGTGTCAGTCATTGAATTTCAACTATCTCCTAAAGCCAACCATGTCAAATGGAGATACATTATGAGTCTGAAAAAATTAATTTGTTTTAACTTACCGGAACGTTCTGTCAAGGCTCACACTTAAGCCAATATAGAAGTTATTCCCCCAGTCTTTAAAGAAAACCTAAAACAAACAAACAAATTTAATTATCTGTAATAAAACAAATTTCAAATGAAATCAAAGAAAGTTCAAAAAATGCTGTAGTTTCAGTTGCGCAATTGCATAGTATATAATGTGCAGGGATTTGCTGTAATTATGTGTCCAAACTGCAAAATGCAAAATTTTCCTCCAATTTTCAGTATATAATTAGAAAAAAAAAAAAAAAGAAGGAAATTATCTGAAAAAGAAATGGAGAAAAGAATGACCTCTTAAGCAGGCTCATAGCAATATTTTTTGAGAGTGTTAGGAAAGCATAGTGAGAATTTGCTGAAAGGATGCAAGTAAATCATGGGGGTTTGTACTTAGTCATGTGGAGGAGAAAATGTAATCAAATTTGATTTTAATAGTAGGAAACTATTTCCAAAACAGTATATGATCACCAGGCCATTCTCTTCCTATAAGAAAATACTCTAACTTAAACCTTTTATCGCAAATATGAGATCTATTCTGACAAAGAGCTTTTATTGAATTCTGTGAGAAGAGTGAGTTAGAATAAAAACCAAAATTAGTAATTGCAGCTTTCAGCTAAACAGAGCGAAGTCTTTGAAAGCTGCACCATGAGAGCACTCTTGAAAGGAAGCTGAGAATTTGTCTACATACAGCAATTTATCAAAATAATGATTATAATAAAGCTTCTAAGAAGATAAGCCCATGAAAGGATGAAAAGTGGCACTGATTTTCTTTTTTTTATGATGGGGACCACTTTCTATATATTTCACAAACCAGCTGAAAAAAGGTGCCTCAGTTCACAACAAAATGGTGCATTTTTCAAGCAAACATGTTTCTTACATATTTCCAAAGAAAATTTTTTTCACTTTCAGTCTCAATGACAACAAGGTCACCACCATTCTTCTTGCAAAAGTCTCTAGCTTTTTCCATAGGCATTGCTTCTTTGCTGAAGTAGTATTCCTTGTGTTTATATATTATCCAGTCATCTTCCCCAGCAATGTACTCATAATCTGCAAATTAAAACATTAATTAGTCTGTAATAGAAATTAACTTCATTACATGTTAATTAATTTTTTTCATTGGAAACACAAGACTTACTGAATGTAGAATTAGGCTCTGGTTTCAGTGAGGCTCCTGCAATATAAATCAATATTTGAGTATATTTTGTTTCTCAGCTCTCTCAATTATATTTATACAGTAGTTAGCATTTTAATTCCAAGTAACAGTCTTAAGGGTTACTCAGTATACGCTTATTTTTGTCACAGAATTTCTCAGAGCGTCTGAAAAAAGCTGCTACATTCAACAAAACAGCATGTTAGAGCTCATCATAAGTCAAGCTTACAGAAACTATGCCCAAATTCAGGCTGTTGTGTTTCTCTTTTCCAACATACTGCATGTGCATTCCAAACTTGCCTGTGTATTTCATAGGTTAATGAATAGTTTTCAACCGCCTTTACTGAAATCAGATGTATAAACTGTTCTATTGGGATTGATGGCACAGCTGTCTCTAATATATGCAGATAGTGTCATCTGACCTGGGAAGGATGTCCTTATCTACCTCTAAATGTTGCTAAAGGCAGGAAGCTATCTTACCTTTTTTGATTTGGCAAACATAATCCAGCATGTGTTCACAAAATAAATCATTCCAGTTCATATTGAGATAGCCAGTAAATACACCACATTTTTCATTCCCATCGTAATTGTTTGGTTCTCCATGTGACCATTTTTCAAAATTTACCTGTGGTGGAAACACAACTTTGTTACTATTTTCCTTTTAAAAGGGAACAATTGTCTTGTATCATCCTCTTAAAGAAGAATGTACTTCATTTGATTTCATGGTCCATCTTGTTCTTTAATGTCAGACATTTTAAGGCAAAATGCATGACACTTGAATAAAATAGTAATTCATCTGCGTGTTTATAAGCCATGTGAGTAAACCAAAAAGTTCTTGCCCCGTTTGTCACCAGGAGAGTTGATGTTCTCGTGTCAAGCTCTAGAAAGAAATATGTTCTCTGATTTCTGGGTTGTTTATCCCGCTCAGATGTTCCAACCCAAGACAGCCCATTGGTGCAGCCATATGGCCTTGGGCCTGGCAGATCTTGATCTATTTAAGACAACAAGGGCAGCAAAGCTGAGTTTGTGTAGATGTACAAAATTATTTCTCTCACCAAATGACAAATAGAAATATAGAGATTAGCACAATCAGACTTGCTTAAATCAGGAGCTATACTCCCTCACCTTTCATTACTGTAAATGTTGTTTTTTTATATATAACTATGAACTATCAGAAGATTTAAGACTAATTCCTACAGAGGAATCAGGTACTAAAGACTTAAGATCACTTTCAACTTATATAGGAGTTAGGAGCTGTCTGCCAAGAGATACATAAAAAAACTAGTGAAAAAGCTGGAATAACAAATTATTTACTCACTGGTGAGCCATCACTCCATGTAAATCCACCATCAGAGTCCAAGGCACTTAAACCCATCCAGTAAGAATAGTGAATATAACCTCTGTCTCTGAATGATTACAAATATAGACAATCAGGCACACCATGAAACAGAGAAGGGGAATGTATAGCATTACATTTTTCTCCATATACTTGATACTTCAAGTATAATTTGAGACAATCATATAAAGTAATCATTCAGTTGTCATGTGGAGAAAAACAGCCTGGCACTACACGTGGCAGGAAGCAGTGAAACACAGAACTTTATGGGAAAGATCACAAATGCTGTAAGTCCACAAATACTGGGCTGAATGAAAATATATTTAAAGGTCTTGGTTCCACCAAGTAGCTTAGGCATCCAAATTCAGACCTGTCTGCACTCATGGGCTCGATTTAAACATTTATATAAGCACATCAATAGGTCAGGCTTTTCTTAGTCTTCCGATTTTCCCCCTCATTGTAGGAAACCAGCACAAAATATTCTTTTAATCAAGAGTATTTTATCTACTGATCAGCTACATATGAGGTAAAAAGATCAGTTTTATCTCTTTGAATTAACTTCAGTTAAAACTGATTTTGATCATACTTCTCTCAGTTTTGTTTATGTTCAGGCAACTTTAAGGCACCACCTCCCCAGAGGTGTGTCAAGAAAACCTTTTGCTCACCTCTTTTGACCCATTTTTTTCTGCCACTTTTTACACCAACTTTGTGAAGAAGAAATTGGTCACCAGAAATCTTTTATGTCTTTCAGAAAGGCAATTTTTTAAATATTTTTATTTATGTTTAAATGATGGACTTTGCAGATACTTACAGTCTAGCTATCAGGTTTTGTTCTTCTTCACTGTGGATACATGCAAGATCTCCTCCAATGGTTCTGCAAAAATCTCTTGCTTCAAACCACGTTTGCATTTTTTCCCTTCCTCCCTGAAAAATCTATAGAAAGGGGGCAATTATACACTGTGTTTGGTATTACAGATATTTAGAAACACAAATATGGGCTTCTATCTTTCTTCTGATCTTTTGGTCTGGTTCTATTACTGACTATTTAATTGTTCAACCATTCAACCTGTGGTTGTCTATCAAATTTGGTTATTGAAACTTTGCTTTTCATATCATCTCAGACTTCCTGTGGCTCCAAACTTCAGTTCCATACATGTACAGCTCTTTCCAACATTTCCCAGCCATACCACTTGGGGATGGCTGGAGACATGTTACCACAGACTGTCTATCAGGTAGGCAGGGTAAAATCCATCTTCCATACATGCACAAAACATGTTCTTATTTAAATGGAAAACATTTGCGTTCAGAAATGAAACACCTACTTTGAAGCAGAAGCTGCTCTGAGAAGTAGACTGCCATCCATCCGGGCAAAACAAGAGAGGGGATGTTGTTGGAGGAGGAGGAGGGGGGGTCACTCCCTCCACCAGCTGCTTGCAGAGAAATGTGTTTGTTTCTTCACAGTTCAAAATATCCCATAATCCAGCTGAAGTTCCTGTTGCCATGGCCACGCAGCCTGACTCCTCTCCTTTATAAAACACAGAGTTGTTAAATCTTATCGATGACTACATCTTCTCAAAATACCTGCTGCTTATTTAAGAGTAACCTGTTCCCACTGTGTTTGGATACCAATAGTTCACAGTAGCTCATGTGCATTCCTATTAAATCATTAAAATATTTTTTTTAATGGAGTTCCTTTTACGTTATGCTAGGAATCACTTAAAAATACCCATCGAACAACAAAGACTTAATGATACCAACAGACACGTGCAGTCCCAAGTGATCTCCTGGATGGAGTTACCACAATCCCTGATCTAATCCCTTTAGCACAAATGGAAGCTGCTTTATGCCAGAAGAGTTTCTAAACCACTTTTTAGCTTTCAAATTCTCACTTTGTGGTTCCCTAGAGCAGGAACTCAATGGCCCACATGGCACTTACCGGGCATTCCCACATTCCAGTGAGTGAAGGTGACGGGATCTCCACTGGCCCACCTGAATGTCCCGTGCTCTTCTACATCTGAAAGACCAATCCAGAAGTATTTTTCTGGTTTGAATCCAGTTACAGAGGTCAGAAAAGCTTGTTCATATCTGTGAAGAGTAAGCACCAAACTGTTGCATCACATTTTATCAGAATTTGTTAATTTCTTCAAACAGTTCATGGTAGCAAATCTGGTAAAGTTAAGGTGATTTGTCAAAACATATGAAATGAAGAACTGCTAATTATCTTACTTCTATAGTTCTAATTATCATACAAAATAACCTTTATTTTACATTTTGCTAATGTAAATTACGTCTGGAATTTAGGATGATTCTATCCATCTTTCATACTGCACAATGAACAACACAAGCCAAACAATACTTGCGTTAATGTGTATATATTTCTCGTTCTGTATAAATAAGAGCTACAGTGTTTTACTGAGCTTTGTGATAAGGTCTAGATCTTTAAATCTTGTTACTGTGGGGAAAAAAATCTACTTTTATTCTAAAATGGGTATTCTTCCAGAACTGGCTGTTGCAAAGAAAGAAAAAAAAGCTGAAAAGCTTGAATCCAGTAGAAATAAATAGTTCCATGTTTATCTGTCTATTTTTAGTCCCAAAAGTTTTAAAACAATCTGTCAATCTGAGGTTGTTGTGTGGGTGACACAGTTTTTTAATTCCCAGAGGCAACAACAGCGTGTGTAGTAGCAATGTGCTGAATGTTTGTATTGATGATCTAAAAGCCCCGATGTATTATGCAATACTTCATCAGCTCTACCTTAAATTTTCCTGGGAAAGAGTGGTGTCACACTAGATAGACATTATGAATAACTGCTAAGTAAGAACAAATTTCTGTTTAACCCTTCCATCCTGGTTACACTTATTAAAGGACAAGAATTATGTTTCCATACCTGTCTCTCACAGTAGCCAGGTAGCCTTTGTTTTCTTCACAAACTTTTTTTGCTTCTGAAAATGTTGCTGGCAGCTGCACCAAGGAGTAACAGTAAAAGCCGTGCTTCATCCAGCCCTGTCAGTTTCGAAGCAGAGATGTGCGGAGAGGCTGTCAGATTGCACAGCTTTGTTCACTTCCAAAAGCCACCTTAGTACCATACCCCAAGTCAAAACTGATCTCAAAGGCCATGAAAGAAACCAAGAGGATAATCAAACATAGCTTTTGTAACCATAACTCTGTGTCTTGTCCCTTGATACAGGACACACAAGGGGTCTTTGCAAACAGTGAGCTGTGGTTATGCCTTGGGGCTGGCAACCGCAGTCACAGCTGCTTTGTGGCTCCCTGTGTAAAGCTTGCTCTGCCTTCTCATTGCATAATAAGCTGTTGCAAGATCTCGCAATCTGCAAAACAGTAACTCAAATATTCCTGATTCCTGTGGCAGATTTATGGAACTGAGAAGGCGTGAAACCCATGACATGTTAGTTATACCCTGAAAAGATTGCTCTGCAGATAGTGGCTTTTACGGGCGCAGTGACCAGTTCTGCAGTAGGAGAGAGCTGAGTGAAGTGCACTTGTAAGGGAATAAAAAAAAAGAAGTCAATCTACATTTCAGTTTAATAAAGCAAAACTTTCCCTTTTAGTCTAAGAGGTATCAATACATTAATGGTTTTCTAGGCTCCACCAAGAACAGTCAAAATAATTTACTCCTGTCATAGTTATTATCATGGGATTGAAAGTAATACGCAATCACCTTTGCTGCTTTTGTTTTACACTTACTTTCTGGCAGCCCGGGTAAGTAACTTCAGCTTCCCCTGGTTCTTCAGCCAAGGGTTTCCTTTTACAGATGTAGCCAAATTTCATTTCACAAGCACTGTCAGCCCAGGATCCATCCTAAGTATTGTAAGAAGAAACCACAAAGAGAAGTGAAAGCTAGAGACAATTCAGATCCAACAAGAATATCCATCCTCAGAAAGAACCTTTCTCTCTTCCCGTGGCTGAGACTGTTTCAGCTCTTCCTTGCCTTGGTTTTTCTCCCAAACTCCCAAATACATACAGTAAGGGCCACATTTCCTCAGCACTCTGAGAATGAGGGCTGGATGTATTAAAGATTGAGGGACTGATGAGAGCAAGAAGGAAACATTCTATTCCTCTCTATTCTGACCAGCATAGCATCTGTTATGTTCATATAGCCAGATGACTATGGCAAGGAAATGCTGGATAAACCAAACATAAAATATGAAAAAATGTCTTGTGTAAGTCTTTTTCCGCAACATTACACTTTTTTTTATGAGTATAAAACAAGATAAAATTTGAGTTTGTACCTCCAGTAATATGAGCCTCTGAAACGGCGCTAAAACCCATGTATTTTAGTATTTTTAGAGAAAAAATGAGAAAGTTCCTTGTCCAAGAATCTATTCCTCTGTGATCAGTCATGTTCAATATGGATGATGACTTATTTCAACCAGTTTCAGATGGGAATTGTCTCAGAGAAGACTAAGTCTCCATGCAGTGCACTGCTTCTGGTGCATCACACACCTTCCTAGATCTGGTCTCAAGTATCCCTCCACACTAAGATATCCTAAATTAAACCAAGTTCATAAATATTTTTAAAACCAGCATTCCTCTTTTTGTCCTTTTTATTTTTTTAATATCACAGATGTTTTCATTTTGGGGGACAAAAGCACAGAAGAAAACATGAGAGTGGGGAAGGGATTTTTTACCTCTCCCTTCATAAGGATGCAGTCTGCTTTATTCCAAGTGTGGGTTGGCTCTCCATGGTGCCATTTGGTATAAGTCACAGGTGTGCCATCACTCCATTCAAAGTACATTTGAACGCTGAAGTCATTTAGACCAATCCACAGCTCATCATCTGGCTCTGAGAACACAAAGTTAATTGTAGGTATGGATATACCTTATGATGGAATAATTACATCTCATACCCACTTTTGACTGAAGAACTTAAAAAAAAATAAGATCCTAGTTACAATGATTAAATGAATAATAGCAACAGTATAATCCCAGATTAAAAAAAAAAAGTGACCTGAAGGAATACTCACTGTATCCGAGCTGTGACACTGTAAAACTGTACTCTTCAATATTATGAATACTCGCCAACTCTCCATCTTCTTTTCTACAGGAAGACTGGGCCTCTCTCCATATTTTTGGTGTTCTATAAATTCTGTAGCAATGACCTGCGTAGGGCACCCATTCCCTGGGGCACTTAAAATGCTTTGAATCACCTAAAAAAATTATGTCATTAATGACCAATTCTATTCAGTGTTTTATTCACATCAAAAAGAAAATTACCTGCCCTGATATGAATTTGAAATATTGGAGCATATACTGGAAGAGGAGAGAAGCCAAAGTCTGAGGGTACAAAGATTACAAAACAAATTTTTCCCTCTCATTTGTGCTTGGAGCTCCCAAAAAACTATTTTTCAGGATTAAGTAAATACTGAGTAATTTGGCATGCAAATATACAGGGCACAACTCCACATTAAATCCCTCTCAGTGAGGCTCTGGGTACAGCTGTGTTCTATAGAAAAGGCCCTCTTTTCCTACTCAGGGACTCTATCTTGGTGAATTTTGCAGATTTTTTATATTTTTTTCTCTGGAAACACCAGGTGTTCAGGAGCCGGTTGGAGCTCCTACACAGCCCAAATCATATATCAAAGGGTCCAGACACAATCATGTTATACCAGAAGTGTTATACCAGAAATTCCAGCCGCACAGAAATGCCGCACACTTTGTTCACCACTTATTTCTTGGTATAAATTTAGTATGGCCAGCCCACCTTCCATTGCTTGAAATGTTCACATGCTCTGCACCTACAGAGTGAATTGAAGAGGGGAGGATGTGTGCCCAGCATTGGTGTGGGGTTGACCTCTTTGTCTGATGCTCCCTGGACATGGTTTGGACCTGGGCAAACTGGCATTCCCCTAAGCAACATCCAGACATGGTTTGGAGGTTAGCAGGGTCAGAAACCTTCCCAAGCGAACTGCCTGGATGCAGCCAGAAAGTACAGGATATGCATGTGCCATGCATCCCCTGAGCTATATAATCTTATGTACTCATATATTTTAGTGGAGTGTGAAGTTAGTTGCATGCTGGGAAATCCCAGATGAAGCAACTGCACACCTATTTCTTCACATAGATAAGACCTAGTCTACCTCAAGTGGAAAGGGAATTCAACTGGGGAAAGGTTCCATATGCATATTCTGGTTTTCTTCCTTTGAGAATAGAATAAAACGGTCACAGAATTGAGGGGAGCATGAACTCTCACTCACATCTTTCAGCAGGACAGAGGTTTAGAGTATATTTCAGAGCAGAGGATATTCATCAGTATTTCATGGTCTGGATAACATGGCTAAACACCTAATCCTGCCTTCTTTGGAACCCTGGGCTCTTTTCCAAATGATAAACATTTAGACATCATCTTTAAAATAAGCCAGAAAATTCAAGTGTTCTCAGTATTTTACCCAGGTCAACAAGTGTAATCCTTTTGTTTTGACAATATGATGCCATTTCATATAGGACATCCTCACAGTATTTCTCACTGACTGTAAAAATAACCTTAGCTTTTGACCAGTGTACCTGAGGCAATGGTTAAAGTATCCAAGGAGGTGTTTCTCTTCTGGCAAATATATCCCAGTTTCCGATCACACACCTGGTTTTCCCATTTGCCATTCCTACCTTGGAAGGTCCCACATATTTTTCCAGATTCCACAGAGGGATTTCCTTTAAAAAAGAGGAAGAGAATCCTTCTGTTAACAGTGAAACTTTTCACCTCTTCAAAAGGAGGGAATGTGCAAGACTTTTGCAGCTACAAAGCCACTGCGGTATTATTCTTTAGAGTGATAAATCCCGAGAGATGTGACAAGGGGTCATTGCTGGGGAGGGGAGGGGAGGGGAGGGGAGGGGAGGAGATTTTGGCCCAGATGCTGATCATCATTTAAGAAAAGTGCACTTACCTGGAGCCCAGTTGAGGTACCTGAAAGGACTTCCCCCAGTCCACTGCCAGCCACTGTCAAGTGCGTTGTAGAGACCAGTCCAGAGCTTTGAACTGATGCCCAGGTCACTAGTGAGCCCTAAATGGCCAAAAGAAACAGTCAGGTTATTAAATGCCTCTGATTTTTTAAGTTATTCAAGAAAAGTGGAAATAATATTTTAAAGCATGAAAGATACATTTTTTTGATATAGGTTAGATTATTTCCATTATTTTAATACAAGTTTTTGTGAGAAAGGGGCAACTCTTTAAAGAATGTCACTGAGGCATATTTTTATGAGATAAATATAAGTATCCATGTTAAACCCTTCGAGCTGACTTACATTTTAAAAACAGTGCATTACTTTTTTTTGTATTTTAGGGTTTTTTTACCTTACCTAATAAATACATTTCTTCACGAAGGTCTGTGATACTTAATAATTCTGCATTCTGCTGCTGGCAGCTTTTTCTTGCTTGGTGCCATGTCAAAAGTGACTCTGAGTTTATCTGATAGTGGGTTTCTGTCACAGGATTTGTTTTCCATAAGTTATTGTGGGTCGTGTCTATAAAAGATGATACCAGCAATTTGACAAGATCATCATATTTGCTAACCCAGAAAATAAAATCTTTGCTTCAGACTAAAACTACGTAACTGTGTGATCTGATAATTTTTACGTACATTTGGCCTCATATAAATATACTTTGTCCATTCAATGTTAACAATGTCATTTACATAAGGAATTTTTTATGCTTACAAACCTAATCTTTACATTGACCCTGTTCCTTTTTATTTATACAATTCATCTACTTCTCTCACATTTTAGTCCACATTAACCCACTCACTGATATATTTTACCTCTACAAGTATTTCTCTATTCACCATATAGAAGTCTTGGTCTCCACACCCATTTCTTACCTTCATACCCCTCTTATTCTCTTCCAGACCACCCAATATGACAGAAATTATAGTTTCCACACAATCATATGTGAAGTAGGGATGAAGGGGTAGGGGATTTGTGTTGGGGTTATTGGAAAGATGTGTTGGATGATTCATAGGTGTATGGAAGCACTGGAGCACTGAATGCAGGTGAAGGTCACTGCCTGTGTCCTGCACCTTTCCCTTCAAGCCCTCCTGTTCTCTCCTCCATCCTGCAATACACCACAGTCTCCTGATATATCTCACCTTCCTCATCCACTACACTTCCTTCTGTCTTGAAACCCAGTCCTAGGGGTTTTCTCTTCCTTTATCCGTCAGTCCCAGTCACCACCCTCAGAATACTCCCTGCATGTACGAGTCTTGGGAACACTGTAGGACAGTGAGAATGAGGAGCAGATGCCTCACTTCCTCGTTGCATAGCTCACCAGTGGACTAGGTGAGCCAGAATTCAGCTCGCTGTCCAAGGCTACTTCCAGATCCCAAGAAGATTTTGACCATGACAGTGGATGACACTTTTGCTTAACAGCTTTCCTGGTATTTTTATAAATAAATTACCTTTTAGTGGGCAGTTTCCAAACAACTGGTCTTTATCAAAATCTGAAGAAGTTGCACACCAGAGAGAGTCTGCCTCATCACTATGAGGGATGCACTCAGCATACCATTTCCCCTGGTGCTTAAAAGGGAACACACAGGGTGCACCAAAGGCGTTTCCTGCCAGCGTATAGATCTCTATGGAGAAAAGCAGAGAACAATACTCAACAGTCACCTGGCGTCAGATGCTCACCACAGTGGCACTCATAAGCAGCTTTCCATGGACAAAGCTGAGTCATGCAGGGCTCAACACACCAGGACTTTGTTACACCGAACCTTTACACGGCTGTTGTGCCAATCAGGTATGACTATGGCAAAATATTCAGAACTAAGACTCTCAAACACTTAATTGAGCCTCAAACTAATTTCTGTTTAACTTTGTCATGCCTCTGCTTTCTGGACTACTGTGTCAGAGGTCCCTGTGACTCAGCTTCTCCCATAGCATACGTACTTCTGTCCTTAGATAATATATATTCTCTTTTTTTTTTCCCCTGCATGATTGAAAGAACTTGGAAAGGAGATATCACAATACTTTTATTAGTCTTCATGAGAGGAAGTTATATCTTAAATTTGCAAGGACTCTGCTAGGAAGTGACCCTTCCATCACTATCCATCACTAATTTGCTGGTGTCTATACAAAATTATGACTAACTTCATTCCTGTGGAACAGCTGTAGTGTACAACAAAAATTTATTCCATTTTTATTTAAATTCCCAACCTACCAGTGTCACAACAGAAAGGAGATTGATGACTTGACCCTGAATGCCCCCTCTACATAGCCCAGGAGCCATAAAATTGTAGGAAAAGCAGATCTTGCTCTCTAGTGGTCCTTTTCCAGGGTGATAAAACATTGTATCCTGAACCATTAGACACCATTTTTCCTTTTGCTTTTTTCTACTTTTTTTTTTTTACTAGTCCTGGGAAACACTAGGTAAATAATGTTAATGGTGGATTCTGTCTATCTAAACTAGAAATTAACTTCTTAGAGATCATTAGTGGTCAAACCAAATAAAAGCAACAATGAAAACAAATATAACACAATCATCTCTTCTACAAATTGATCAGACATACTTAAAACAGTCCTAGATTTCCTTTTGCTGTTGCTGTACAAAAAGAATTCCCATTCTTCCTTATGATTACATCATAGGCCTTCATCATTTTGTTCTATCATTTGAAAGAATTGCAAATGAAAGAATTTACGAGTTATGCAGAAATGTATACAGCTATATTTGCTGAGAAGTATATAGATATACTTGCCTTTCATTTCTACACCCTATTTATAATTAGCTGCTCTGCTGATGTCACCCTAAGGAAATGGTTGCTGCCTGTCAAGCAGTCAGTGGAATGTTTTGCAGATAGGGCAGTCAAGTTACAAAGACACGGAGATGGAATTTCAGTACTCACCCTCATAGTGCTGAGAGCACACGCTGTCTGCGCTTCCATGGATTTTCCACCTGCTCCCTTTGCTGGATACTTTGGACAGCCTGACTTTCTTCCCCTTCCCCTTGCCGTAGTTGAGAAATAAATCCTTGCCATGAGTTGCAAGTGTCTCATTTCTACATTGCCACCACTGGAGTTCATTTGTCCTGTTGCAGGATTCCAACGTGATGGCAGCTTCATCGTCCTTGGCAAGCACTGCCAGGCACAGCTTGAGTGCCATGCTCAGCAGCTGTGTGGGAGACACCCATCTGAACTTTTGAAACTCATCATGCTCATCACAAGTGGTAGTTATGACTGAGCTAGAGTTCTGAGCTTGGGCACAGAGCTTGTTGTCTTCATTATAGATTGAAAATATTCCCCTACCTATAAAATAAAATGATAATGCAAACATTTGAGGAGAGGTTTCTTAGGAGATAAAGTCAGTTAGTTGCTATATGACAGTCTGCTACCAAAAAAGCCGACCAAAAAACAAAAAACACCCAAACCAAAAAAAAACCCTGAAAGAGTATGTGTAGCTCATAGAGAAAGAAATCAAGGGAGGTTAATCATTGGTATGAAGGATATTTATGAACATATTCTTAAAATGAAAAAACACAAAAGCTGAAAATGCAGCTCTTTCGAGAGAAATTGCTCTTCTTCATATACCTCCTGAAACCACAGTGGTCCCAAAATGCATGTCAAAAATTACTTTCATCACATTACACTTCATTATTTCTTCAAAGTTCCACCATATCATATTTAAATGGGCTTTAATTCTGCAAGTAAAAGAACTTTTTTGCTCCAGAGCTATTAAAAAAGAGTTTACATACTCAAAATTAAATAATTTTTATATTTGGCCAGAATGACATTGTGGTTTTCAGCTCACCAAGAAAGTGGTGTATTTTTCATTTTTGGTTAATTGTCTTGGGAATTTTTAGCAGCTGTGCAAAAAGTCATTTCATCACAAAGTTTTGTTTGTAGGTTTCTCAGGAGGGAAGCCACAACTTGCAGCATCATCAGTTCTGAGCACAGTTAAACTAAGCCAATATCCTAAGTGCTATTAATAACTACATTTGTAAACAGAAATGTGAGACACTGCACATCAGGGTTTTGTTTCTTAAGATCAGATTCAACAAAAAGCCTGCTCCAAATCTTCACTCCTTTTGCAGCTCAACCTGCATCACTTTGCTCCCTTCTAAATGACAGGCATCATCCGGCTCAGTCAGCAGTGCTATCGAGTTTTACCCAAGGTTTTTTGCCACAGCCAGAATACTTAAGTGGGCCTTCAAAACCCTACCATCCAAAGCTTCCAGGAAGTTGTCAAACAGCCTTGGTGTTGCTCTGAAAGATTACAGACCAGAACAAGCCAGAAAGCATTTTTCCTGACAAAGCTCTCCTGCTGCAGTGGTTCTCAGGAAGGTTAGCAGAGGATAGGTTAGGGCTGGCTTGGTCTCACCCAAAAGCATGCACAGAAGAAATTGTCCTGTGGTGGATTAGACCATTGGTGCATTGGCTGGTCCCAGCTGCCATTCAAGCAATAGCACTGGACTCCCAGAGTTCTCTAGCTGGGAGCTTCCCGTGGAAAAGATACAGTGTCGTTTTTCTTCCTCTCAGCAGTAGGAGGGTGTGAAATCTAGTAGATGGGGGGGATTTTAAGGTCCTTCCTAATGCTCTCAGCTTGTAAACAGGATTTCAATATGCACTGATTGCTATGCTGTGGTCTATATGAGCTGCCAAGAAACTCAAAGCACACATCAGCCAATAGCACTGTGCATGCTGAGTGTTCACTGCCCTGTACTTCTGAGCTCTTCTAGCCTCCGATGGAGTAAAGCGAAATCAGCTTTTGCCTGCATTTGGCTTTCTCAGATAATCAGCACTGCTAAGGTTATGCCCACATCTGCTGGCATATTCCTTTCACTCATATACCTCGTGTTGAAACCTCCATTAAGGAAAGAGAATGTCTATGCAGATACCACCAAACTTCAGAACTGAAGAAAAATTTTTCAAATTAAATGATGTCACTAGATCTAAATTCACTGCCCACTAAGGGAGATACCTAGAACACATGTTAAAGAACTTGAAAACCTCCACACTCAGCAGAGGACAAAGACTTACCAGACATTTGAAGAGATGTACTAATGGAGAGAAGAAAAATCAGGGACAAGTAGAGAGACATGGCAAATATTTCACTCCTTTCTTCCCTTCACCTCGTATTGATGCTAAAGACCAAATCAGTGCCTTGCAAGAAAACCCCTCTGCACTGAAGTGGATTAACAAACCCTTTTTAAGACCCAACAGATACAGGGAAGTTCTGAGCTTCAAATAAGGAACTGTGTCATGTCACATGAGTAATTTTGAAATAATACATTAATGAGTAAATTTTGCTTTCTAAGCTAGTTTTTCTACTGGATAAAAGTTTGCCATGAAAATATGAGATCTAACAGGTAACATTTTAGTGTGGATTTTTTAAGACAAACTTTATAGCTCAGAATCATTATTTTTACAAAAAGGTGAGATTACTGCCTCATTTGCAGAAAT
This sequence comes from Rhagologus leucostigma, assembly GCA_013397725.1. Classification (NCBI taxonomy): domain Eukaryota; kingdom Metazoa; phylum Chordata; class Aves; order Passeriformes; genus Rhagologus; species Rhagologus leucostigma. Next base: position 1,119,421 of record VZTD01002528.1, on the reverse strand, counting down.
AAATGAAAGAAGTAAAAAAGGAGAGAAATATTTGTCTATATTAATACATGATGAAAAAAGCCAGAGTACAATGCAGTACTGTAAAAAATCAGCTAGGACACCATGCAAACCAAGCAACTACGACCTTGGATTCAGAGAGAATCAGAATTTTCCATGCCTGCAATTCCACAGAAAAGAAAAAAAGCTGTAGAAAGTCATCTCTGTGTCCTTCAGGAGACACCTATTCTTTCTTTTGGTCCATTCTTGACTATATGCAGGAGTAATTACCCAACTGACAGCAACAGCTGAAGAAATTTAGGGAAGAAACCACAATATTCTAGGAAGAAGAGAACCTGTAACTGGAAAATACTGGATTTTCAATTATTGCTACTGAGGAAAATGAAAATTATAAGGAGTACTGCCTGATTTTTCATCCCACTAGTCTGTGAAAGTTTGCGCCCCATAAAGCGTACAGCCTACAGGCATTCGGACAAAATTCTGATGTTTACTTTGATAAACCTTTCTCCACAACAGTTTAAAGAGCTCAAAAACCTTAGAGGGCAGGGAAGAGAAAAGGGACTCCTGTGGAAGCTTTACGTCAGTTTTTGCTTATGGACTTTGAAAAATTTCATTTCTGAAACCTTCAGGAGAGGCTGGTGGGAGATACCTTCCCCAGTATTGCATCTGCAGCAAATTGCTGCTCTTGCAGTTACTAAAAACCCTGGACACCCACATGAAGATGTGAGATTTTGCTTCTATTACTCTGACTCAGATGCAGATGAATGACCCACTGGGTCTACAAAGGTATACAGGGAATTAGAGTAGAACAAAACCATGACAGTGAGGGAGAACAGTGGCACCCGAAGGCCAGCAGACACAGCTAGAGCAAAGCCATGCAAAGAAGGGAGCCTGAAAAGGATACTGAGACCTGAGGAAAGTAGAAGAAATGAGGGCTGCTCCACAAAGCAGCAGAATGCAATTACTCAGTAAGTTATGATCCATATGTAAGGATGGCTGCACTGAGTGTGGAGTCAAGCATTCTGGTACTCCCCAACACCAGAGTGCTTGAATATGAAACCTCAGTTTTCCAGCTTTCCTTCCTTCCTTGTTCAGGAGCAAGAGAAATGTTTCTTGTGGTTCTGCTGTATAAAACATCTCAGAATATCCAAATCTACCAGGAGGCAACAAGTACAATTACAACAGAGAAAAAGAAACTGGTTCTGTTCTGAACAAAGATCAGTGGTTGGTGAAGGACTGGTATTGATAATCTACTGAGAGAGGCTGAAAAAGAGTAAAACATACTACAGTCAGCTTTACCTCAGTGTTTGTGTGTTTGTCTGAGCAGATTGCATCACAGCTCACAAAGTGGGAAAGAAAACCAGAGGACTGCGAAGACGTGCTCCAGGATCTGCCATTTGGCAAGGCACAGCCTGACATTTTAAGAGTGGCGAGGAACAAAAGCTGCTGGGGTTTGTGTTGAGTCAGCATTGTTCCTTTGGCAATCTCTGCTCGCAGGCAGGAAGTTACACTCACAGTGTGCACATTCACCACCTTTCTTCTGAAGTCCGAACTTTTTCGGAGAAAAGGGGAAACGAGACTTAAACGCAAGGGTATCGAGAAACATAACAATGTGAAGAGACAAAACTTTACATGCTATTGAATATTGCCATCAAGTCATTCCTCAGATGCCCACAGAAGTGCATGGGTGAGCCCATCCAGGTTCAACTGGATGTTTCCCCACAGAAGCGAAATAATTAATTTTCAAAACCACTTGTATTAAAACATGAAAGTAATTTTGTGATCATTTAGCCTGCTATGCCTTGATATAAGATTTAAATCCAGAATCCCCACACATAGCACAATCACAGTTTCCAACTGTAAACATTTATTTCTTTCAAAAATATATCCTTTAAACTTCAGTAGAAATATTCTAGCCTAAAAAAAAAAGGTGAAAAACCTTTCCATTTTTCTGTTTTCACACTACATAACCAATGATTTTTTTATTTCATTTTTCTAAACCAGCTGATCAAATATAAGAAATCTTGTCAGCATCAGAGGATTATAGATATGAACTATTAGAGATCAGTTTAAATTTTATTTGCTTTTCTATTCATATTCACCTGTTCATACTATTCATCATCTTGTTTTTCAAGGAATTATTTTCCTTGTTTTTTCAGCAAGTATATTTCAGAAAAGCAAGAACCCACTTCCTCTGTGAATGTGTATATACATGTATATATGTATGCAAAATACAGCCTGAGACCTCACCAAAGTAGTGTCATCTGCTTGGGAGACAAAGTATGAGATCACAAGAGAAACAGTTTGGTTCTAAGGCACCTGACCAACCCCAACAGGGATAGCAGTCAGTAGTAGAAAATAGTTGAAAGATTTGGTGAAGGATCAGAATACATAAAATATAAAATTATCATGTGTCCATATGAACATGAATCATTTCCAATAAGACACATTTCTTTTTTCCAGTCAAATAGAGAAGCATATTTTACCTATCTCTGTTCCTAGGTAAAAGCCTTCAATTTGATCTTATATTAATTAGATATTGTTTAAAGTGTTCAAGCTTGTTTGTTTCTCTACCTTCTATTCAAAAACTTCTGTTAGAGTTTCTGTAAAAAGTATCAGTGCTCATATTCTGCTTACAACATGGAACTGTAATGATTTCATGTGGTGTAAATACTACTGTTTCCCTATTAATCTTTTTAATGGGAAATTTGCTTCAATTCCATTGTGTTGAAATAGGAGTGACTCTAAACCATGTAGCTTAAATTTCCTCCTCTTCTGAAAATCTTTCAAGTCTTTTTCACTCACACTCTTTCTAAAATGAGCTGAGTAGCTCCATCTTCAGAGCAGGGCTTCTTATTCGGAACCTTCTCTATTTTTCTGTACCTGTTTGGACAGGAGAGCAGAACTGACACAGGATTTCACAGAAGCAGCCACATCTACTGCCAGCTATTAACTAGCATGGCATGTTTAATTCTGTTCAACTCAGAGATGATGCTGGATTTCAGGAAGAATAAATGGATGAATGAGCTCAGAACTATGCAGGCTCCAGCTGGATTCCCTCCTTGACACTTTTCAGTGATGTACTTGATGAGTATGGCAGAGAACCAGAAATGAGACATCCCCTCTATTTTGATCTTCTTTGCAATCACACTTTTGCATATGTGCATGGGAATAAAGGTTATCTGGAAGAACAACTCAGTGCAGAGATACCATTTTAAGATTGTGCAGTGCCCCAGAACATGACTGAACTTCTTTTAGGAAGAGACTGCACCTATTTGTTGTTTGCTCAACAGCCAGCACAGTGAGGCTGGGATTCCAGTCAGGCTCTCTTGGCTTTTCATTGTCCCTTTCACATAAATTTCTACCTAGCACCACTTCTCCATATAACTGAAACAACATGACCCTTAGCATCATTAATCAGTCAGTCCAGAGCTTTCTGTCATGAGCCACACCAGATGGCAAAACCATTCAAGGTACTGATTCTTGAAAAAACATGCTTAAAAAACTGTGCATTAAAAATGGATCCAGCAGTAGGAACAGAGTAAGGAAATAACTGGGAGAAAACAAGCAGAGCCAGAGAAAAGGAGTTCCTGGACAAATTATCCCATTTTACCTACATATGTCTGTAATTTAGGATTTTTGCTAAATCCCTCAGCTCACATTTCTGTTTTGTCTTTAAGCAGATCATCCTGGGACAGATTCAGGAAAATATGGGTAATATAATACTTGATCACAACTTTGATGGAAAATCTCGATAGTGGTATCATATCCTTTTTCATGTTACAGTGTCTTAGAGAGATGAGACTTTAAAATGAAAACCTATTTTAAAAATCAAGGGTAGTTATTGTTTATTTTACAGAGCAAAATCTGAAACCACAAAATCAATTCAATCCTTGCAAACCTTTGTATGCAAGAGAGCAATCATGCATGATTTACATTTTATGGAATCTACAAAAATTAGGAATATAAACTTCACATTGGGGAATCTAATATTTCCATAAATAGTAGCTGATTTAGCCATTTTAGAAAGTAAATAAAATCAGTAGTAACTATTACATTGATAAAGCTAAATTGTTCTTGACTTGTAACACACACCCCACAAAACTATGCTACTTCTTGAGAATCTGTAGAGAGCAGTACCAACATGAGATCATCATAACAGCTATCCAGAAACCTTCTGCTCGTAGAGACCTTCAGAACATGCACAGGCAACTTTCCTCCCTCTCCTCAGTAACTGTTGTCCTGCTAAGAAGGAAGTTTGCCATGACCTTCATCATCTCTCACCAACAAAGCCACTTGTGGCCAGCCAAAACCGGCAGCTAATATCAACCACACTTTTCCAGTCCGGAGGCCTGCCTCCAGATTTTACCTCATTAAATCCTAGAATACACAAACTACAAGAACTATATTCTTGGTTTTCTGTGTGAAGTTGTGGGAACTGAAATATCATAAAGGTCTTTTTCCCCACATGGTTCAAAGGGGATACACCCAAATACAGACTTATCATCTAGTAGCTATGCCTGTAGTTAAGTCAATGGAAATACTTGAAAGATGGTAGAATTAGATGTTTACTGAATAGTTTTGAGTATCTGTTCAATAACATGGTTTGAAATAAATGTGATGCAGAAACTTCAAATCTTGTGTGCAGTCCTCAAGTGGATGCATCTACATTTTACTTCCTTTATTGTATCCATTTCTATTGTTCCATTTAATGATTAGTCAACATTATCACTTTTCTTAAGACCCACATTCACCAGTGTAATCATCACATCCTGAGATCTGAAATCTTACACCTTATATAATGGCTACAAAATAAAGTAACTGCAGTGTATGACATTACACACAGAAACAGGCTATTACAGTAATTGCACATGAGAAAATACCTTTGGCTTAATTCTAGTTGCATAATTTTAATAAAACAAGGCACATTTTATTTTATTACATTACATTTTATATTACATATTACATTACATTTCCTTTTGTTACATTACAATGTTGCATGTTCATTCTGTTCTATGTTGGTCACGAGATCCTTTGTGTCACTAATTCCAGGAACTGCATCACCGTTAAAATACAAATTATTCTCAAAGCTGTCATTTGTTGGCAAGCAATTCTTTCTTCTTTCGTAGAAGAGATAACCTGCAAGGCCACTTCCAACTAGGATGACGACAACAACAATAACTACAACTCCTGTTTTGCTGTGGTTCAGGGTAGAAGCCTTCTCATCTTCTGTCATTGCTGAAAACAAATAGGAAGAAATCAAGAGAGTGCCACATACTCTATCTGATTACCAGAAAAAAGTTCTTTAGAATGAATGATCTTTTAAGTGCTTCATTTGTTTCAAAGTAACAAGAGACAAAGGTAGCAACATAACTTGGTTTTAAATCCTAACTTTGCATCCTACATCACAAATTATTATTTTTTTTAAATCTGCATTTGGATACCAAATAGAGTATATTGTATACTACTAGGAAACAGTATCATCCTAGGACACAGATACAGTACTTCGGTTTATCAGAAAATTTAAGAGACATAATACAGAATAGAATTTTTTGGTTTATGATCTTATGTGGGACTAGATTTTTTCTACTTGAAAGACAATATTCTTACCCATTGTAGGTATTTCAGCTGGTGGCATTTCAGATGCTGGTGGCGTTTCAGTTGCTGGAACTTGAAAACATTTTAAAAGAATTATGTTTTTGTATTATTATTTTATTTATTTCTACATTATTTATGATCTATTTCTATATTTGGAACATACTGAAAATCAGACAAATATATGGTAATACAAACCACTAAATACTTAAAACAGTTGGGTTTAGTTCATGCAAAATTATATATGTTTAAAGCATAGCACCATGGTCTAGTGTATTCTGGTCTCACATGTAGTTATTTATATAAACTAGGAGAAAAGAAGAAATATCAAAAAGCTCCATGAAGACTGATCCAAACATCAGAGTGAAAACACAAGAAAATCTATACAGCATCTTGAGGGTAGACATGGTCAAACATAATCCTCAACATAATTAAAATTTCTTGCAGTAATTGTTGTATAAACATAGCAAGTGTAATAAATTTGGTTTGCCAAGAGACTTTGATGGCTTAGCTGCATAGACACTTGAAATCACTCATGAACTTCAAAGTGTCCTAGCAGGTATCACATCCAAACTGAAAAGTTTGTAGCTCATTTATATTTTAACATCTGGACTATGAAATCTGACTTGCTGGGTAAATGGGCCATCATTTAAGATGAAGGTCTTTATTTCGCCATGTGGACATAAAATCAGTTTATAACTAAATCTTGAATCAATGCATCATGTTTCACTCTGAAAAAGGTGAGCTCAGAAATTTATATTATAAATACCAGTCCCCACTTACATCTTTTCCACAGTGCTGCCCAGTGACAGAACAGAATCAGTGGGCACCACTGTGCAACAGAGGAGGTTCCCTCTGAACATCAGGAAACATTTTTCACTGTGAGGGTGGCTGGGCATTGGCACAGGCTGCCCAGGGAGGTTGTGAACTTCCATCCTTGGATTGTCACTACAGGCCTGTGTAAGAAGTCCCTCTCCAGCTGTCTCATGAGCCCCCTTTAGGTACTGAAAGGTACTCTAAGGCCTCCCTAGAACTTTCTCTTCTCCAGGCTGAGAACCTCCTCACTCACAAATAAAGGTAGATACTTTAGGGAATAGATCTGCTACAGAACTCTCAAATTTATATGGTAAAAATTACCTCAATAAATGGAACAGAAAACAGCATCTGTTCTATGGGAAGACTTCAGTCACATGTTTGTGTTTCAGTCTCTTCAGAAAACAGCAAATATAACCAGCAACAGCCAGTGCAACTCAGTAAAACCATGCTTCTAATGCTCCATTTATTAGTCTATAGCTATTTAATAGTTTGTTTAAATTCTGCCCATGGAGCATTGTCACAGTTCTGAAAAACTATGCCAAGAAAAGCTGTATTTCTATGACAAAGTAGGACTAGATTGTGTCCTGTTTTGGGGTGAATGACTATATAATCCTTGCATTGACACTGGAATTACGCTGAATCCATGGCATTCCAGATCAGTAGACTAGGCTGGCGGAAGCTAATCCTAGAAAAAAGTAACTAGCTTTCATCTGCTTCAGCTCTTTGCAGTGGTTCAGCATCAAAATGGGTGAACGCCAGTAGCAGCACAAATAGTTGAATTGAATGGCCAAAAAGGAACGGTAGCCATTTATTTTAACACTTGGTACCCATGCCTATGAATTTTTGTCAATGACAGTGCAAAACGATAGACAAATAGACTCTGAAAGGGTGGATACACTGAGGTTTTGCAGTATTTCCTGTAAAAGATACAGTCATCATTACAAGCATTTGAGTAAGTAAGAATAATTTTGCATGAGAACAAATTTACAGAAAGGATAGCAGAATTTCTCTCATTTCCAGTATTGTAGAGGAAGTAGGTATATTGCAGCTACTACATGAATTTCAACCTTCTTAGGAAGCATAAGTAAGAGATTTTGGTATTGTAATACATGCTGAAAGAAATTATTATGATGACTTTTAGAAATACATATGCACTAGATGTCCCTACTGTCAAATCTGCACAGTCAGTTATTTCAGGACACCTTCAGTTTAGCACATTTGAACTATGCTATTTGCTTTGCTTTTCGTTCATTCATCTTTTCACAACAAGAGGACACAGAGAAGAAAGAGCCCAAGCTGTTAAATAGTTCACACTTCATAAATACTCAATTCGTAGAAACACTACGTCATACTCAGAAAACACGTGCACATGAGACTGGCAGAGGAAAATAAACAACGGCTACTCCATGGGCAGAGCAGAGGGGATACCCTAAGGAATATGCTTGCATATAGATGAAACAAATTTGTTATGCAAAACATGGTCCTTAAATTGTGATTGCTCAGCAATTGTCAATAGAAAACACGCAAACTTGTGAAGTGTACACACTAGGTACAGTTAAGATATGAACACAGTCTTTTAAAAGCAACTCTTGAGGGACTTGAGCACTGTCCAGAACTTCTACTTTGTGATAAGAGTCATTCTATCTTTTTGTTGGCATGGAAATATGCATCCTTTGGCATTTATAAAAACTCAGAGCACCCAGCTAAAATGCATTGTGTGTAATGGCCACCTACTAATACTACCATACAAAGAGCATACTCCATACATAAAACTAATTCATAAATGCAGCACTTACTTTTTGGCTTTTTACAAATATATCCTTTGTAGGAAGAGCAGTAGAAGTTATTCCAATACCCAGAGTTTGCATACATTTCAACACAGTGCTCATTTTGTTGAGAAGAAGGTTCTCCTACATTCCAGTTGACAAAATTCACTGCTGTGTTGTCTAGCCACAGCCACTGTCCTAATTGAAAAAACATTGAATATGGAAAAAAAAGATAGTATTAATTTCCATACTGACACTTTCACATGCTCTGTATTTATTGCCTTTGTGAGAAATTTACTTGTTGCCACTTTTGGAGACAGACCACCAAACTATTTACTCCTGACACAACGTGTTGCCCCGAAGTTTTTATGCAAATGATACAATATCAATTTTTGGAAAATGAAGACAAATCTGGCTTATGGTATTGAAAAGGCAAGATGGTTCCAAGCAGAATCACCCACAAGTTATGGCACTGGTGCAGTGTCAATTATTTATTCCATTTATAGAAATAAATGATGTTACAAATATAACTTAACTTCACCAGAATGCTCTCTATTTCAGTAATTTGTCGGAAGGTTTGGTGTTACTCTTTTCAAAGCCCACACTGAAGTCTTTCTAAGTCCAGTTTTATTCCATCTGTTTTCCAGTTTCTGGTCCTTTCCACAAGCTTTACACAGACGATTTTCCTTTTTATAGATCTCCTTCCAAAATCTTGTGATCACTGTTGTTCAGCTATGCTTGGGACCTTCTGCTTCTTCCTTCCTGTTCCTTTTTTCTTTCTTTCTTTTAATAGTGCTATTTATTTATAATAGATGTGCCCCTTGTGACTGTAAGTTGTACTCAAGCAAATTCTTAGACTCAGCATGAAAGTTGTATTTTGGTTTCTTATAAGATTCTACATATTTTGCATTTGTTTTGGGTTTTTTTTTTATAATTCCTGACGCCCTTTGTGTGAGAACATGGCATCTGAATACAATCTGGATACATTCATAAAGGTATGAAATTTAGCTATGCAGTTATGCTGAAATTGCTATAATCACTGTCTAGAGCTATAATGAAGAGCTGAAGAACTCCTGTGTTTATGATCACTGTAAGAAGTGTGCTGTTCTGCACTGCTCTAGAATCACTTTAAAAAACATTTTTTCGTGTCAATTGACCACATGAGTAAACCTCAGCTTTCCTTTATGTGTCATGCATATAAATCACTACTCTCAAATTCTTTCCTTCACTGAAAATTTTCACTATTCCTGATTAAGACTCAAGCAGTGTAATTGAAAAGTTGTCTTCTCCCTAAGAAGTCTATCGTTCAAATGCTTGGGTAGGCAGTTGTAAAAAAAATAATCCAAAACTCAAGAAAACCCCACCTCAAGTCACCTGAACTATTTTGCAACCCTGCCTCTGACAAGTATACTGGGACTTTTTGCCTGAACAGTACAAGACTGAACTTTAAAGTCTATCGTAAAGATAGACATATCTGTCTAATTGAATACTGATTGTATTAACGAAAAAGCAAGAGTTACCAAATTTCAGATTTAATTAAAGCAGTCTGTTGCCTATTCTGTCTTGCTTTATCTTCCTTATAGTGAGGCAGAAAATAGAAAAACTTGTGATACACAGTTCCAAAGATACAATCTTCAATTGAAGCTGTTCCAAGGGCCAGCTGTATCTAAAATGAGAGACTGGTCATTCCAGGATGGTGACTTCAAAGACTAAAGGTGATGTTAGCCACATTATTCTCTAGCTCAAAAATTGGAGTATCTCAGTGAAATGCACATGGATCCCTGGCCTATTCACATTTGAGAAGAACCGTTTGACTTTGGCTCAACTCCCAACACGGTCCTGTCTGCAGTCTGCTACACGCACCTTTGTACCTGACTTTGTTGAGAATTACTTTTCTTCCTCCAAGGTGAGGTTTCTGTGCCTGGTCTTTCTGTTATATATTATTGGTTATTTTTTGACTGCAATTTACCAGCTTCCTCTGTGATGATAATATAGTAAATTTTCTAATTTCATTATATATGTATTACAGAAGTATAATGTGAAATTTTCAACACCCATGTCAAACAGTTTGCAGTAATTATTCACTAAGAAAAAAATGTTAAAAGTAGAGAAAGTACCATCCACATTTCTGTACATTCCTGTCCAAAATGTTGATGTTTTCTCTTCAAGTGGTTCAAGGTTGTAGGTCAGAAAGTTGGCTTCAGCTGAGTCTTCAACAGAGACCAAAGTGGCACCTGGAAGATAGAGAGAAAGAAAAATCTCTTAGAGATGTCTCACAGTGGGAAGTATTCTCATTGTCCTGTCAACAAAGTAGTTAACAAGAACCGAGGAACCAACCGGAGTGCCAGAAAAGAGAGGGAATCTTCCTACCCAGTATCAGGTGTCTGTATTCGCCATGGGTTTCACTGGTAGGTTTATTATCAGTGAAGGCCTAGGGTGCAATTCACCGGACCACATGTCAATATATACTTCCAGTGAAGATAAAGCTATAATCAGTTCCACTGCAAGAGTGAATGAGATCTCTGCTTAATCTAATGGGAGACCAGACACCTAAGTCACATTGCCACCAATGCTATAGACAACAATGCTACAGACATATGAAGTCCGGCATAATCAATCTTCATCCCTTTCCCAAAGAAGGAAGTTGAGAGAACGAAACTGCACAACAGCCCTAGTTTACTCATATATTATCCAGACTAAAGAGCTGTTAACTTTCACTCCAGTGGCATAAAATTGCAATAATCAAGGGGGAAATTAGATCAAGAATACGAAATATATAAATTCCATTAAAATAACTTTAGTGACTGCTGTGGATGAAGCTGTTTATCTCCTATCAGGGTCAAAATACAAGTTTTCCATTTTCATGATCTTCACTCCAGACCACACAGCTCCTCTCGTGCCTGGTCCCACACGCACCAGACACAGTGTGTGCCATTGGTAGACAGCTGTTTTCCATTACCTCCCAAATTAAGGCAATAATTGAATGCAACTGTCTTGTCCAAGACTTGGACCATCCTTGAAATCACAAAAACACGTAACACATGTTCAGCTTTCCTCAGTTAGGAAAACAAGTCAAGAATATGTGCTCATAAAGTAGGATACTCACCTAGTCGAAGACATTCTAAAGATGCCTGGGCCCAGTTTCTTGAAGATGAAGATTCAATGTAGTAGCAATGGCCTCGGAAAGGGATCCAAGCTCTGTGTCTTTCTGATTCAGGGCACTTTCCTGGAAGTTGAGGGGGCTCAGTGGGAGCTTGAACTGATTAAACATAGATAAAAAAACATGTGACTACTCCCTGACATTCACTGCCTTTTGATTTTTGAGGTTTTTGATATTGCAAGTTTATTCAATAGCAAAATAAATAGAAAGATAGGTGAGTCTAAGCTTTGCAAAATGTATCTAACATTATTGATATAAAGTGATAGCTATTCACAGTCACACTAGCCGTTTCTTACTGTGTTTGCCCTAATTTTAAAGTAGCCCAATTCAACCTAAGTAAATAGAGTTTATCTATTTAGCTCTTGAAATAAAACCCAGCATCTCTAAAGAGATACTGGCTGTAATTTCAAGGGTCAGATTCAAGTTCTTACCATCAGATTTTTTGCAAACAGAGAAGTAACTTTCATTGCAGAATCCTGTCTTCCACACTCCAGTAATGTCAAGGTAGACACAGCCTATTTTCTGCTTTGGCTCCCCTTCAGCCCATTTCGTGTACTTCATTCTCCAGTTATCAATCCATTCATAACGCCCATTGGTCTAAGAAAAAAACACATCAACTGGAATGATTAAACTCTATCTACTCTGTCTATGTAGTAGTTTGTGCTAAAAGGATCGGAGCTTTTCTTAGAAACCAATAACAAATACAAATGGCTCAAACTTTTAAATTTTTGTTGTGACAAACAGCTATTTATTGAGAAATACAGCAGTGCAAGAAGTAAATTTCAGCAAAAGGAAATGTAAGGTGACATTGAGTTAATTTTGAACTTAACAATACCTTTAATTTGGGACTAATAACAATTTCATTTAAAATAATTTGTAGCAGTGAAATTCTGATGACTAATTTTTGCACTAGCCATTTCCCCAGAAGTTTCAAGACACCTAAATTACTTTAACTTGAAGTGAGTTTAAAACCGTAATCATTTCCCACCAAAGCAGGTTAACTCAGTGATTCATCCTGGTGATTAATGTTAGAAGGCTCTTTAGATTTTTAGGAAGTGGTATGTTATGTTCATATATTTGGTGTTTTTTCATTTGCTCAGCCAAATGGAATGAGTGTGGGACAAGTGTCTGTGCTGAGAAGAACAAAATACTGTATTTAAAAATGCAGAAAGTATTAAAATACCAAACAACTAGGAAGGGGGAGGCAAAATTAAACTAGGTAAACTAATTAATTATTCCAAAATATCCTCAAAAATGTTTGAATGTTTATAGTAATAATACCTTCTTATATTTCTCACAATTAGGTATTGTTATTTAGAATAAATGCTTTCTTCTGTAAATTCTAAAATACGAGGATTTTATATCACATATATATCGCATTTATACCTGAGATATATATAAAGAGATATTCCAAGACGCTGGCCTAAAATGTCTTATTTGGAAGTGCACAGAGTGGAATATCATAGAAAAAGTGTGAAAAACATGTACAATATATATAATTTAATCAGAGTAACAGAAGCAGAGGGATTCTTCTGACAGCACAAAAAAGTATTTAGGTCCAAGATATAAACAAATAAGCTAAAGTAAAGAGAGATAATAAGACTTTCAAGTTCCTAATTTGTCCATGAGAGAAGCAGCATCATGTTTAATTAGTTTAATGTTCTTACCACATTACTGTTAAGACCAATCCACATAGGCACCCCATATTTTAATATCTTCAGCCACAGGAATGAATGACTGTAGGGGTCTAAGACACTGGAAAGGTCAAACTGATTTTGTTTGCAGTTTTTCCATGCATCCTCCCATGTCATTTTGGTATGGATGAACAAATAACTACTGTTCCCATAATGGATAATGTTGGATGGGGATGAAGTTGTAGAAGGCAGAAATTCAGCATCTGTAAAATAAAGGATGAAAAAAGACCCATATACTTGTTCATAAGGTGAATATGATTTCACTGTGATTGCAAACAGAATTAAACAAAGGTCTTCCTTCTTTATTTCGTATTCCCTGATTTCTAATCGGCATGGGTTAGATGCACTATGCTTTAAGCCAGCATCAGTAGTAAAATTCAATTACAAAGCTGTAGAAAGGAAAAGAGCTGCTTAAAGCAACTTCTGACAAAGAGTAAAGGAGCATTCTGTATAATCACCAAGAACAGTATTACTGAAATTACTTAGGATTAGGTCACAATTTTTTTCATATTTTTTTTGTCATCAAATGAAATGATTTGAAGAAACTGTGTGGTTTTCCAAGGATTTTTTTTCCCGAGAAATAAAATGCTCACAACAGACCAGTCCTTAAAAATTATTCACATACTTAAACAGATGATAGATTTAAATATTTTAGTCCCTTTTTTTGGAGGCAATTTTGCTCAAGTTCAGTGCAGATGAGTTACGGTCTCACTCCAGACAGTTCATGTTACATGTACAAGCCAGTATTTTCCATAACAGGTTTTGGAAGCCAATGTGCTCAGAAAATTAAAAAACCATGGAACAAATGTCATATCGAGGGTCGTACTAGACACAAAGATGCAGATACAAATTCCAGCTCAAGAAGATAGCAACATAGCATTTGCTGGGAAGGGTCAAGTGAGAGCAGGGACTAACCGGACTTCTGATACATTTGACCCTTTTGTTCCTGCCTGAAGAACAATTTGTGCGTTTATATTTATTGGAAGCAAAATTATGTTTAAATCCACATATTTAAGCAATTCCCTGAAAAAAAGGGGTTGACTGTGTTTTAACTAAAAACAGAAATACCTGCATTAATTTGGCATATATATCCTCTGCTGTTATCACAACTCTGATCAGCCCACTTCCCTGCTTCCTTAACAGGTTTGTTTCTCATGACAACACAATCAGCCTCGAGGCAAAGAGATACAACATGAGTTAAAAATAGCTAGAAAAGCAAATACGGAACTTTTACATCTTCAGAAACAAGTAATGCTGTAATTTTACTCGCATATCTTTGTAACATTTAAGAGCACAAGTTTTAAGTTCCACAAGTTTCCTCTTACGCGTCGCAAATTTTTTAATTACTTTCTATTGCACTGCATTGGGGTGAGTAAGCAGACCAGAGAAGTTCTACTATTCTCAATCCTCAGGCACACAGCATGGAGAGAAGGAGTCACAGACAATATAAAGAGAAATTAGATCAATAATTGTAGAAAAGATGGGTTAACTTTGCCCCAGAAATAAAACAGGACCCTTAACGTGCAATGCAACAATTTATTGTTTCAAGCTGTAATAGTACACAGAGCAAAGTTAGAACAGCTCCTGCCCAAAGGCAGCCACTGATCTGTCAGTACCACCCTTGCTATGACATTTCAACTTCTCTGACATGGACACAATAGCTGGAACTTAGGTTAGCATATATTAAATAAACAGTGATCAATGCAAAAGCCTGCAGGGTTACAAGTGGCTTTGTGCAATGAAACATCCATATTTATTTATTCTATTTACTTCTTTGCTTTTTTTCTGTCCACGAGAAGATGTACAGATAAATACTTCATTTGTAAGTGAAAAGCATTGGGATCCAAATCTTTCAAACCGAGCAGTTGCATACTAATTTGTACTACCTATGATAACATTTTTTGCTTAAATCAAGTAAACTTAAAAATAAATCTGAAATTTATAAAAGAGGGACTTCGTAAGTTTTCACATAAGACTTCATAAAAATCGTATTACTTCACATAAAAAGAGAAAAACATATATTATTTCTTTCAGAAGTAGCATTTTAAAAATATTTTCTTTTGAACCCCCAATTCTACCTAATTTTCTTCCTCCTTTAGAGAGAAGAAGTTCACACGTGCTACTTTCAAAAACAGGGAAAAGGACACTATACATAAAAATAAAACTCTACATTAAAAACATCATTCAAGAGAAATAGAGTTAGCACTATAAAGTGCTGTAGTTCCAGAGTACAGAACTATCTACACATACATGATCACAGAGAAAGGAACACCGTGACCTATCAGATCAGTTTGTTTGACAGAGAAATGAGAAAGTGATTTTCTGGTGGTTTTGTTGGGTTTTTTCCCTTGTAAAAATTGAATGGCTATCTTCTTACAGACTACTGTCCTTTCTGCAACTGTGACTGGCAGAATTTGTGTATTTGCTTCTATGTATGACATCTGTTTAAGGGGAATGTTTGTAAATGCCCCCTTGCAAACTACACGCCAGCTGAGGAACCTGCCAAGTTCCGGCACAAGTGTCGACAGCGGAATAGGAGGACGTCCTCATTCTGTGCTTTGGGGAAAATGCCATGGGGCAGGAGAACCACTGCCCTCTTTACACAGCCCATGAGAGAACACAGGCTGAACACTGAAGCTGTGTAGCCTTCACAAACACAGAGAACTGAAAACTGAGACAAGTCTTTGTATGAGCACTCCACAGATCCTGTCACCAGCTGATACAGCAACTGCACAAGGGCTCAAAACCATTCTCTCTGCCTGGATTTATATTCGACATGTATAAAAGTAGAAAGTAGTGTGTCAAGCAGCAACATGCCTAAAATCACTACAAATGCACAAATCCAATCTTAAGCAAGGTGGGTGTTGGTCTCTTCTCCCCAGTATAACAAGTGATAGGACAAGAGGAAATGGCCTGAAGTTGTGCCAAAAAATTGACACAACTAGATTGGATATTACAAAAAATTTCATCACCCAAAGAGTTTTCAGGCATTGGAACAGGCTGCCGAGGGAAAAGTGGTTGAGTCACCATCCCTGGAGGTGTTTAAAAGATGTGTCGATGAGGCACTTAGGGACATGGTTTAGTGGTGGCCTTGGCAGTGCTGTATTAAGGGTTGAACTAAATGATCTTAGAACCCTTTTCCAACCTAAATGATTCTATGATTCTATAAAATCAAATTTCAGTGAACAATTTGTGATTACTATTTACCTGGCCACTGTATGCATATAAATCCATATGTCCTGATGGGAAGCCTTTGGCCCAGTTTGTAAAGTAAACCCCTGTTCCATCTGTCCAGAGGAACCTCATTTCATGATTTATATCATTTAATCCAATCCATGTATCAGTAACAAAATCTTTTAAATGGAAGGTGAGGAAAGCTAGAATAAAAAAATGCAAAGAAAAAGAGGAATAATTTTAATGTAGGACATTTGAAATGTTTGGCCTCACTGAGACTGGTGATATTAAATAATTTTTCTGAAATACAGAACACTCCACTGCTAGCACCAAAAGCAGGTAAGATGAAAAGGAGATGAACGTTGAGTTTGATGAACAGGGAACCAGATATATAACTGTGCCTTTAGGCGAAATACGTCAGGTAAGTATCTAACCTGCTACTGGCATGAACCCCAAAAATGTGACAGAAATGTTTTTTATAATGTCTTAAGACACTTTTGAATCCTAGCTCAGCAATGAGACATAAATAGCCGTGAGGATCACACCCATTTTTGATAATCCCACGAGAGTGCTTGCCCCCCAATGACACACCAGCACCACCGAGCTCCTGCCATTTGTGTATCTGCACAAGCAGTGCTGTTCCAGAACCATGAGGGTGTTTTTTCCCCTCCATGGGCAGCTGGGCAATAGTCTGCACTGCTTTGGCAGGGAGCAGAATGCACAAGCAACGTGCTTCAAATGAGTCTTAACAGAACTATTAAACACAAGGAAATCAATTGTCACAGCTTTGCACAGTCCATGTGTCTTAGCTAACATGGCTAACTCACAAATAGAGCAGGCTAGGTCAGCTGACAGCCATCAATCCACTGGTCCATTATACATCAAATGCTGTAATAAAATGAACATATCATGGCTTTTGCCACCCTCTGCAGTCATTGCTATGTATTTTTTTCCCTCTGAAAAGAATAATTTCTGCCTGCTATGTTAATTATTCACTTTCCTTTAGCATTTTTAAATATATGCAATTTACTCTTCCAGGAATGAAACCTTTAGATTTCTTTCCCAAACATTAGCATGGCTGTTCTACCAGAAACTGCAACAGGAACTCAAGCCTTTATGCCTGCACTTCCCACAGTGATGATAGTTTTGTGCTAATAGCTTCATTGCTCATTTCTCTTTTACCTAGAATTCAAGTCCTGTGCATGAACGAACCACCTGAAATCTGTACTGCAGAAATTATGTAGGATAAGAATGTAACTGTTTGAAAAATGAAAGTTTGATTCTTCAGGTCTTCACAAGTGGAAAACACTATTCATACTAAGTTCTTATCAGCAGTTTAAATTCAAACTATTTAATTGCTCAGACTTCAATGCATGGTTTTACAATGGTTAAGTTTTCAGTATGCTCTCTTGAGTTCACAGTGTGTGTTGGGCAGCATCTGTTTTTCATCACATTCACATGTAGGATAAAACAGTATGTCTATAAAAAAAGGGTGTTATTAACATCTATCAAGGTCTTCCCCAGTTTTTAGTTTGAACCTGTGTCTTGTTTATTCAAGCATGAGGTAACTTTCCCCTGCTCATCTCCCTGAGACACGGATGCAGCTCTTAGGTTCATGACAATAAGCTCTTCTGCTGAAAAGGTGAGATCTGGGTACATGTACAAGCACTCAAACCTGTTTCAAGTTGCCCACAGGCAAGTTCTCATCCTAAAGGTGTTCTGCTTGATTTAATAGGAAAGCCATGCAGCAAGTTAATGCCACCTAGTGAAACCACATTGTTTAGAATGGAAATTCCAGGGTCCAGCTGGCATGACGTGCAAGGAGGAAAGAACACTACTTTGGCTGCCAGGACAATATACACACATATATATCTGAGCCAGCACTAAAATTTGGTAGATTCAAGTGAAGACTTCATTGTAAATTTCTAAAAATTACATGTTTTGGAACAAAAATCAGATGTGCAATCATTATTCAAATCTGTTCATATTCAGACAAAAACCCCAGCCAACGTGTAAGGATTAAATGTCATCTCATCTAGTTGCTACAAAACTGTGCACAGTACCTTGCACTTGTTCATTAGGGATCGAGGCCAGGTTTCCGCCTAAATTCATGCAAGCTGTTCGTGCAGCATGCCAAGTAACACGTTCCTCTTCTGTAGATCCAAATATTTTGTAACACTAAAATATGAACAAATTCGCAATATATTATCTTTACTTCAACATCCCTCAATTGATAAGCACTACTTAAAACAGAGCAGGATGGAGAAAAGGCGGTAAAATAATGCATTTATCTGAAAAAATATATTCAACTTTAAATGAGCTTTTTGTGTTGGTCCTGGTTCTATATAAAATTAGAAGTCTCATTAAAATGTTTTGCTCAACAACTGGATTTCATCTGAAATCCCTAGAAAATAAGCAAATCCTGACTTTTTTATAGACAGCTAACAGTGCTAAGTTATGCATTACTGATGTTAGTCTGATTATTAGTTTTACTCTACAAAGCATACCATGTTAGTAAAGTTAAGGAAGACAAAATATAGTCAGGAAAAAGCATTATGGTTTGGTTAAAAACCACCAAGATCAAGGCATCAATACTTCAGGAATTCTGACTAAATGTGTATCGAAAGATTTGAAGAGCTGACTAGAGAATGTCTTTCTGCAACTGCTACTGAATATGCCTCATTAGAACCATCAAAAAAGCACTTTTCCTGCAAAACAGTGGATGGGCAAACAAAGAAAAGCATGCATGCGTCATAGCTGTCTGCAGAAAAATAATAATATTTTGTTTTAATAAGAAACAGTACGATTAATAATTCCCTTGTTTTCTATTTAATGCTTTGTCAAACATCTAGCGTGCACAGTATTTTTTATGGTACCTTGTTATGAAAAGAAAGCCAAGCTGGACGACATCCTCTTGGAGTTGATAATGTTGTTGGAGGAACAGTTGAATTAATGGAACTGTTGTGCCTTTCACATATGTAGGGATTTGGATAGCCACAGTTTATATCATTCCAAAACCCTGGATGTAAGATAAATGGGGAACTGTATGACACCACATCTCAAGTGGGTTAATGGAAATCAGTTTCACTCATTCTCACATAAAGTGCTTTTAGTTGAAAGATGAGATCAAAGCTGTCTCTCAGTTTATTATCATTCAATATCAGTGTCTAGGAAAAATATGTCACTTTATATACACCGTAATTACAGAATGTTAAAAGCTTTGTAGAACCACATACTAGAAATTTCATAGTGACACATTAGGTCAATTTTAATAATAAACATAAACCAGCAATCACAACCACAGACCTCTAGCCACAGACCTCTATCAGAGCTTCCTCCTGTTAGGCTTAAGGTAACCACAAGAGTACAAAACTATTAAGACCTGTAAGTAGTACTATGGTCTACTTCAAAAACTTTTTGCAAAAGAGAAAAAAAAAAAAGAGGAGGAAAGGGTGCTTCTCAGAAGAAAAAAATGTTGTGATGCAAACACACAAATAATGAAATTCATGCAAGAAACATACAAAACTTACCTAAATTTTTATACATAACTACACAGTTTTCATCATTATTTGCAAAGTTAGGTTCATGTGGTGCCCATGCCAAATAACTCACTGGAGTGCCATGCATCCAGCTTAAGAAAAACAATCCAACAAAATGCTTCTTTAAGATAAAATAGAATTTCTTCCATCTTAAAAAAAGTATCTTTGCAATATGCTTAATACAGCTGTTCAAAGTGTACAAGGTTTTTTGACCAATCTGCCTCTTTACTAGTTGAACTAAACTTTCTCTCTGCACAAAGACATACAAGGTAAAATACAAACATTGAAAAAGGTGAACATCCATGTAGATTAGGCAATGAAGAACAAAATCATAACCAGGCAAATTATTAGGACACATCTTTATAGTAGTCTGCAAGCAACGGAGGTGCCCAGGTTCATCCTTCAGGCACATGCACAACGTACTTAAAAGTATATTCATCTTAGGGTCCCTAAAAAAACAGGAAGGCAGAAACACCTCATTTTCAGAGGGTGACCTAGCTCACCTAACATCCTAATTATCCTCTGGAGGTCCTTCACTGTCACTGTGGACTATAAGGAGAATTGAGAACTACGAGGCATCTATCCAGGCACTTCAAACACAGACTGAACTGAACCCAAGCCTGAATAAACATCACATGTCAAAATCAACATGGTGCTGTATAATTACATTTAGAAAGGCTTGCAGGAAACCTGCTTGTCCTCACAGTGCAACAGCTATCTTTGTTCTAGAAAAAGAAAATGGGCTTCCTTTGTTCCTTTATTAGAGTCTGTTCTCAACAGTTAAGGACTGGGAAAAAGAACATTTTTACCTACCAAAATCTTATATATTTACAGTATGTCTGGATGTCTATTTATATTTTCAATATAAACCACACAATAAAGGAAACTAGAATTCCTGAATAAAAATTCAAAATACATTAGCTGCAGTGCAATTTTTCAGCCATCTTTCGGTGAATTCTATTTAGGAAACATGCAGCATTTCTTCTGAATAATCTTGAGCTAAATTAAGATGGAATTAAACCACTTGAGAATATAATCATGTTTAAATTAAGACTCAAAACTAGGTATGACCTACCTTGTACGTTGGTCAATACTTAGTTGTAAACCAATGAAATATGCATCCTCTTTGCCATTTTTCAATATCTAGAATGCAAAAATTAAAATTTTACAAATGTCCTCTGTGGTCATATAAATCTATCATGTTACTGATGAGTAGTATACCTCTAACTGAGAGAGGATATGATCTGGATATATTCTCTAGCTACAACGTATTAGTTAAACCAGCTCACAGCTGACAGCCCACAGTCAAACTTCACCACTGGCCAAAAGGTGCGGTCACTGTATCAAGACTTCTCACACTTTACTTGAAAGCCACTGAAATCAGCACCTGTGTCACAGTATCTGCAGTGGACTTTATCTGACAAATTTCTTGCAAAGACAGGCCCCTTTCTACGTTTTGGATATAAATTGATATGAGCCCTTGTGTCCTCTCACTGTCACTCTTCAGCCAGCTCAGGAAATGTTCTATATAATTCAAATACAACTTTTAAGCACAGTCTTGATTAAAAATCCGTTGGCCTCAGGCAGCATAAAAAGCAAACAACTCCAGTAATATAGGAAATAGGATTTCAAAGCTCTTTCTCATGGCATAACCCATGTTCCAGTTTGTTCTCTTTTCATAATTATATTCTCACAACAAGAAGGAGGCAAGGGAGTAAACTTGAGGATCAAAAGGAGACTGCTAGGTAGACTATAGCCCAGATAATTAGACAAGATCTAAAGTCAGGGTTCTGAGTGTTGCACGTAAGTCAGTTGCTGGTTTGATTCATTACTTAAGATATCCTACACAATCATAGCTCACCAGTGTAATACCTTTTGCTAAAATGAAGCCACAGATCCCTTAAAAGTTAGCATTAGTTTGTTCTTCATACTAATCTGGCTTAGTGTAACTGCAATTTCACTACCAAAACTTGTAGGGAGAACACCATGGTGAAAAGGATTTGTGCCCATGCTCACTTGTTTTGGATGGTTTATTCCATAGTAATAATGATTTTTCTTACATATCGCCAGAGGAACTTTCTTTCACTTTCACTCTCAATGACGGAAAGGTCTCCAAAGTTCTTTTTGCAGAACTCACGACCCTCTTCCATAGGAGCAGTCTCCGTGCTGAAATAGTATTGTTTGTCTTCATGTATAATCCATCCATCCTCAGTAGTCTTGTATTCTGTAAGACAATTGCCAAGCTAACTATACTGCTCCTGAGATACAAGACATCCTCCTTAATAAAATTTTAAAACACACGCACACAAAGAGCAATAGCAGCAACACCTACCAGGTGCAGGAGATTCTGTTGGTTCAGGCTTCACACTTGCCCCTGTGAGAAAAAAAAATTATTACGATTGTATACTTTCTGTCTGAAGAGAAAATATTTTCTGTGACTGATAGGCATGTTTTAATACTGACATTGACTTTTACGGTTAGCAATGGATTTAACACCAAAATGTAAAAGGAACTAAATAGCCTAAATCTCTTATTTTTGGTATACTATTCAATTTTAAGTACATAGTCTTGTTCCCTGAGGTTATTCCTTATGTGCAAAGTATTATAAATACCTTGAACTTTACCTGAATTGAGTAATTTTTTTTTATTCATTGAAAGCAGTAAACTTTATGTCCCAAAGCATTAACTCTGTTAGGACACTTGTCCCAAATCTCCCTCTCTGTCTTTTCCCCTGGTCACAAATACTTGAATTCTGGCTTAAACCAGAGGCAGCAGGAATGCAGGCTGGGTTATCATCTAATGTGGTGCCCTAACTACTACAGAGGGAGGTTCTTTCCATCTTTCTCTGGTTGAGAGTAATTTCTGCCTTGCTCTTAAAAATTTCCCCAGATAAAATCTCACTGGAAAAGATCTCAAGAAATTAACTGGTCCTTTATGAAAGGAAAAACTTTAGACTAAAGAATTCCCCAGGGTTTTTTTGCTATGGCACCATGGAGATGGCATCTTTGATGTCATCATTGGTATCTCAAGAAAGCAAATTATTATACAGGAAAACTCTGTCAGTTAAGGCTTACAAACTAATTTTGTGCTAAAATATAATCTCACAAATAATGACATTTATTAAGAAAATCTATGCCTAAGTTATTCTTTTACCAGTATAAGGCAGAGCTGATATTTATTGTCAATAATCTAATGCAGCATCTTTATTTTGCTCCTCTCAGTCCCACTGTAAGAATGCAGCAAAACACTTAAATGTGCACTTTCTAAAAATCTCAAATTTAGATAGATGCCCCAATAGTGGAACTCAGGTGTTCTCTAAATTATAAATATTGTCTTGATGTCTTCAGTAAATAAAAAGCATCCAAACACATATCTCATGAAAATTTAGTGAGTAACCAACCTGTGATTATAGAAACAAAGTATCTCAAAAACAGGCTCCATCTTGAAACTACACATTCTTAGCAGACAAAACAGCACCTGAGGCAAGTGAAGGAGGGATTTCTCACACATAAAAAAATCGAGTATGTGAACTGATTTGCAAACTATTTTCTAATAACTTGAAAGTCAACTCAGAAAAAAAAAAAACATAATAGGATTTGTTGGAGTAGGCAAAAATTTTCTAAATGAAAAGTAAAATGTGAACATGAATATTCAAAGTAACATTCCCAATTTATCAAGTATCATATTACCCTTTTTGAAATCATAAAGAAAGAACAGTAAGAAGTCCCAGCAAGGCACTAAAGGCTCTGCACCTTTAAATACCTCAAAGACATGGAAATCCTTATACCACTATGGTGTTTCACATTCCACAGGGAACTATTCTTATAAAGAGGTTTTGAAATTTTTTATTTCTTAAAGTTAGGTAAAAACCAACTGAGAATATCTTCTTATTACACTAATACACAGGAGTAAGCAATACCTTTTCTTATTTGGCAAATCCATCCATACATATAATCACAGTGCCTGTCATTCCAAAGCATGTTGGAATCACCGCTGATCTCTGTACAAAGTTCAAGTCCTTGGTAATTATTTGGTTCTCCAAAGCCCCAGTTTTCATATCTCACCTATGACAGAAGAAGTTTTGTGAAGATTCTGTTATATGGAAATAAAATAAGGGAGAGAGGGAGGAGACAGCATCAAAGCACAGACCTACAACTTGTTCCTACTGTCAGTTTAAAAACTTAGATAGGAGGAAAACAGAATCCTCCTGTGCAAATGTTGACATTTCAAACTTTTTTTCAGATTTCAAATGGATTGCAACTTAGGTAACAGTTGGTTTTGTTCATACTTGGAAGAATATCAACATTTTTTATGGGACCTAAATTCTGTAAAATACACTTAATAACAATGTTTGGGCATACTACATCTTGATATTAAATTAATTAAATTTACAGTATGAGTAAAATAGGTTATTATTTAGATACAGTAAAAATGTTAGCATTTTCCTCAGAAGAGTATTACTGCTATTCTAATTTTCCTATATAAAATCCAGTTCCAGGCTTCTGTACTGTAAATTGCCATCAATATATCTTGACCGACCTTGCATCAAGTACACCTACATCTCCAAAATCAATTTTGTTTCTACAGTTTTATACCTTAGTTTAAAGTGCAATAAGTCAAACTGGCATTAAAAAAATGCCTTCATTTCCATGGAATGTAAGCCATTGCAGATAATAAGCAAAGAAAAGAAATACTAAAGAAGGACTATTCTACTTTAAAAATCCTTGCATTTATAACATCTTTTTATTCTACATGTATTTAGTTTCCTTGTTGATTCAATGTGTATCTTCTTATTGAAAATCAGTATGTTTTAGCCGAAAAAATCAAGCCATGAGATTGCTATTCACTAGCTTTCCTAAAGAGAGCATGATACAGAGGGTTATGATTAAGCATAAAATTACACAGAAACACATACACTACACATACGTGAGAAGGACAGGGAATGCAAAATAACAGCTGTGGAAGATTAAATTACTCACTGGAGATCCATCACTCCAAGCAAAGCCATCGTCAGGATTTAAGTAATATAAACCCATCCAGAAATTCTGGTGGTAATAGCCATTGTTTCTAAAACAAAAAGAAGTCCCAATACTAATAAGGGCATTGCAAAGTTTTTAACAATCTATCGTTTACTACAGTTAAGAGAGTTCTTTAATGATAGTCCTTAATGCTGTTAACAACAATAACAACCAAGGTGGAAATAAATTACAATGCAACTGCTTCTACCTGTTATCATTATGCATTAACTCAGATTGAAATATAGATCAAGACAATTACCAGATACAACTCCTTTATATAAGGTGGCTTAATACCTTTGTATAAAGGTTTACTAACTACTGTTGCTCCATTTCTTAACTCTTCATTTTCTCTGTAAAGGCACTTATGGTTTCCAAATAGAGAGTTACTTTCTGCAGTTGAATCACATTTTTAAAGTATCACCTTCAACCTTATCTGCAAGCAGACACACTTTACTGATTTATCTGAATATATTCAGTTAATTTTTGGCAATGAAGCATCTGAGACTTCTTCCTTACTGTAAGTACACACCTGGAATTCTAGTACGGTCATAGCATTTTGCAGGGCCATGATGTTTCAGTCTTGTTTCTTGGTTAGCCAAGGGTGTACAAGATCCTTGAGCCTGGTTTATTCATATTGCAAGTGTTTAGCTTTCTAAGAATATTTCATCTTATTCAGAAATCTCACACCTGTTTTTTGCAGCTCAGGGATTTACTAACCTTGCTTACATTCCTTAAGTAAGAAAAAAATTAACCTGAAGTTGCCTCTGCTTTTTGATTAGTTCGTAAAAGTGACAAAAAAATCAACATACTGTCCAGATTTATTACAGCTGTTACCATTTTTGTCCACTTACTTATGTGAAAACAACTGGCATCTATAGTAATTTTATAATATCCACAACTCCACAGTAAATAGCTTTACTTTGGATGACAAATGTTGCCTTAAGTAGATATCTTGCCAATGTCATTTCAGCACTAGCTTTGAGGTTATTGCTGCAAGTCATACAACTCCTGCTATTTTGTCAGCTCTACTCTTTTGCTGTGTGTTTGACACAGACACAGGTACTGAATGCGGATTGGCTTATACAGAAGTAAACACATACACCTAAGAAGAAATATTTCAGAAAGATTAAGAGGCTAATTAAAGTGACCTGATGCCCACCCTAGGGGTACTCACGCAATGGAACGCCATATCACGTACTGCTCTTCTTTGCCGTTAATGGAGGCCAGGTCTCCTCCTATGGATCGACAAAACGCCTGCGATTCCAGCCATGTTTTCTTGTGCTCTGCTCTTGAAAAAGGCTAAAGAGAGCATTTTGCCATCAGACAAAATAGACCATATAGATCACAAGATCAAGAAATATTAGCTACCCAAAAGCAATTAATTTACAATTATATTCTGTGGGGATTACAGAAACTTTGAGTACAGGGCTTAGGAGTGTTCACCCGTGAAACACAGGCTTGGAATGAGTGTCTTTAAGACGAGTTAGCACACTGCATTGCTGATAGGAGTGTCTACTGCAAGGCAATAACCAGACAAGAAGATTAACGGAACTGGAAATTAAGAACAGAAAGTCAAACCTGAAGATTAGTCTTTAACAGAATAAGCAAAACCATGAGCATTGCAGTAGAAAGGAAGAAGACTTGTACATATAATCTGGAAATGAGATTATGAAACAATAGGACATTCATATGCCAAATTTTATTGGGATCACAGAATATTCTGAGTTGTAAGAGACCCACAAGAATCATCAAGTCCAACTCTTAAGTCCATTCACTTATGGGATTCGCATAGAGGAATCAAACCTGCAACCTTGGCATTATTAGCACCATGCTCTGACAAACTGAGCTAATAGCATGTATGTGAAGCAAACAGAAACTACCTTAATGCAGAAATAATCAACATACTTACTTTGAAACAGAAGCTAATACGATTGTTTGAGTCCCAACCTTCTGGACACCGGGGCATAGGAGTTGTTGTAGGAACAGGTGGAATTGTCACTCCTTCTGCCCACACTTTGCATACGAACTTTGCCTTTTCTTCACATTTTATTACATCCCATAATCCACCTGCTATTCCAGTCCTCATGGCAACACAGCCTGGCTTTCTTCCTGGTTGTAAACAGGAATGCATAAAAATGTCATTTAGGGTGTTATAAGAATTTAGAAAACTTCATGTTCTATCCTGGCAGAAATAAAGTCTTTGCAGAGTGTCAAAAATCTTTCTAATGTTAGAGCAGGTCCCCAGGAGGACCACGAAAATCATCAGAAGGCTGGAACACCTCTCCTATGAAGAGAGGCTTAGGGAGTTGGGTTGTTCAGCCTGGAGAAGAGGACTCCCCAGAAGCATTACCATGACTACTCAATATCTAAAGAGTGCTTATAAGATGAAGACGGACATTTTACCAGAGCTTATCGTGACAGAGCAAGGGACAACCATTTTAAAATGAAAGAAGGTAGATTCAGATCGGGCATAAGGAATGAATTTTTTTATTATGAAGGTGGTGAGCAACTGGAAGAGGTTGCCTGGAGAAGTTGTAGATGCCCCATTCATGAAAGTTCTCAAGGTCAGGTTGGACTAGAATTTGAGCAACCTGGTCGAGCGGAAGTTGTCCACGGCAGGGGGTGGGACTAGCTGATCTTTAAATGTTTTTTAACACAAACCATTCTGTGATTCTATGATTGTAATTTATGAAGAAAAAAAAAAAGGAAAAAAAATCTGTAGTTTATCCACTCTGAGATACCAAATTATGCCTCACACCAAATCACCTGCAGTGGCTGACTCTAGCTAGATCATAACCTTAGATCCAACAAATTCTCCCCTAAAACTGAAGATGTGATTAGAACTAGTTTCTCAAATTTTTCTAATTTGACTTAAAATTTTCAAAAACTAACTAGGTATACATAAGCCTACTATTGTGTTCATGGTCTATATAGCCTTACCACTTCACCTGACACATTCAAATCAGCAATTAGGCACTGAAATTAAACTGAATCAGAGGACCTCCTGAAAGGTATATGCAACATACCAGAACTTTGAACACCAACAACCACCCACTTTCTGATGTGATCATGTCAGAGATTAAATTACCTCCCATTCCTATATTTTGGCCCTCTTGTCCTACCTCACAATCCCATTTTCTCTAGGACTCAGAGATGCTTCATGCATGCTGTGATCCCACAAACTCAGAACACGCAGTGAGCACGTGTGGCACGAGATATGGCTGAACAGGCAGGACTCGCAAGGAGGGTGCGCTGTGCCTGCAGAGATTGCTCCTCCAGGGTAGTTCACTTCCCCAGAACAGTTGCAAATCAGAAACTTGATCTCAGTTAAAAGTGTCTTCTCAAACTCATACTAAAAACTCATTTCAGCACTAAGCAGGAACTCAGCAACCGTGCTGGATTCTTGGGGAAAACAGCCGGATGCATTTGAAAGCCATTGGCCATTATGTCATTAAGAGAGAGCTAAGCATAAAATTTCAAGCAGTGAGCAACTTATTTTGGGTCCTGGACTCGTTACACAGCACAGAGTCATACCTACCAGGCATTTCAGAATTCCAGTGGGTAAATAAGACAGATTCACCATTAGCCCACTTAAACGTTCCCTTTTCTTCTACATCTGAAAGTCCAATCCAGAAGTATCTTTCTGTTCTTAGCCCAACCAGGCTAGTCAGATAGGCTTGTTCATATCTATTCAAAAGAAATCAGTCATTAAATTAATATTGTTAAATTTATTTTTTAAAGTTGTAAAAGGCTTGTTATTTTCTCAGAATTACTGCTGTACCTTCTTAAAAGCATAACTTGGACGGATTTTCTTTAGCAAAGACTGTAACAAAACCATTAAATAAAAGATATTTTGTAAGCTTCGGTATCAGAGTATTTTGCTTTCTTCTCAGATGTCCAGTGAATAATGTGGCATAATCATGGACTGACAGGAAATTGGTGGCAAAGAAGAAACCTGACATGCCTTATGTTTCATACCACTGTATTTTGTGAGTTTCTAG
The DNA here is from genome assembly GCA_013397725.1 of Rhagologus leucostigma. NCBI lineage: Eukaryota > Metazoa > Chordata > Aves > Passeriformes > Rhagologus > Rhagologus leucostigma. The sequence goes on along the minus strand of VZTD01002528.1, from coordinate 1,090,661 downwards.
TACTCTTGTATTTTATTACTTCTCGCTTCAGATAAATCCAAAACTGAAAAAGGAATCTCACCATTACTGAAGAAAGTTACAAAAAGTAGAGACTGAACTAGTATTATACTAAATTATCAACCTAAAGAACACTAAAGTAGATCCAATGATTATGCAAGAAAAGCTTCATTTTGGAAAAAAACCTATGTAAAGCCTTTCATAGTTCATTCTGGTGTTTAAACAAACAGCTCTTAAGAAATCAGAGCAAATAAAAAGTCTCCCCTTAACAAGGTGGTCTGAAGACCACATTAATGTTAGACCATTTTTATGGCAGCTGCAGGGCTACCTCTGTTTAGAGAGCTGCCATTCGTGACAGCTGGAGCTTTCACATTTTTACATATCTACTGTGATTATACAGAAACAAATGAGAGATTGTGTAAAACATCCAGTTATCTTCAAGTAAAATATTTTGTTTCTTAAATCTTTTTTTTCCTATATTTCGCATACAGTAATGTGCACCACTTCTCCAGAAATTTAGCACACACTGAACCCTGGCTGAATTGTGACAGATTTTCAGGTACCAAGCACTTTACATCATTTGATTTCTCACTTAATTTTTTTAAAAGTATCTCAATTCCAAGACCAGGTAGTTGAAAATTATATCCTCTTGCTCATTTGAACTACCTTTTGAAAGGGATTCAGAGACATGTCTCTTCATTTTTTCTCTCCACTTCAAAATTGGAATTTGTATGCTTCACTCAAGTTAGCCACTACAATAAGGAAGGAGAAAATATAGTTCTATTTTTCTTTGACATAACCACCTGTATCAATACTGATTTCACAGCCATGACTTATTTTCAGTGTAAACCAGATTCCTGGATTGCAACATACATGTAAAAACTATGAAAAGTTCTGTGTCTACAGATAGCTGTCCTCTGAAGCTAGATTTTTGCCCAGATCAGTCTTTATTTTGATATGCAGGTGATGCTAGAAGTTGAATCCTCATGTGATCCCCTCAGACAAGTAGATGTTTACATACCTGTCTTCAATAGTTGCTAAAAATGCCTGATGCTTTCCACAGGTTTGATTTGCTTGAGAAAATGTTACAAATGTATTTCCAATGAAGTAACAATAAAAACCATGTCTTTTCCAACCCTGTCAAAATAAATGTGAAGTGATCACATGTGGGAAAGGGAAAAGGAAAGGGAACCAACAAAAGAGAAAACTGATTTATACCACTATTACCTAACCACTAGAAAAAGGAACAATTGAACTGAAAAAATCAGAGTGGAAACAGGCAGCATGAAAGCTTTTTAGAATTTTGTTTCATAAAAAAAATTTCATATCTAATGAATTTTCCATCAGTGTATTCTGCCCACAAAGAGATGAGAGGCTTTGCTGTGTACCTTTTGTGCTCAGAACAGGATTATAACCAGCACACAGGCATCATGCAATCACAAGGATGGTCTTGAGAAGCAAAGCTTAGCTTGAATTTTCAGAAAGGGAATGACACCTCAAACAAGTTTTCTTATTCTTAACTGACATTAACACTTTCTCCTGAAGTTTTGTCGTTTAAATACCGTTTACTCAGGAACATGCTCTCAGAGAAGTCTGCTGTGACCAGCCACGGTTTACAAAAAATTTCTTCTGATGGTTTTTAATTTCTCACTTTTGAGAGACTTTTTTTCTACAAGCATGCACTTAGTTCTATAGGCAATGGTAACATCCATAAGCATGAGAAACTCTTTCTTTCCTCCAGCAGTTGAATACTTGTAAGGATTCCAGGTACTCTTTTACAATTACTGGGAATAATCACCAAAGACTTTCTCTGAAGCTGTGTAAAGCAGACATGGAAGAAAAGGCAATTTCTTCCAGGAAGACAACTACTCAATAAGATTACCTATGACATAATAAATTGCAGTAATTTTCTGTAATTACTGGGTGTTATGTCATTAGAAGGCAAGCAAGTAAACAATAGATCTGCTGGCAATTCAGAAGGAGCACAACACAGTAATTTTACTTGGCCACCGGTAATAAGTTGTTCAAAGTAGAGAGCACTGCCAGAGACCACAGCGAAGCCCTGGGAACTGTATTGAGACAGGGACACCCTTCCTACTATGAACAATTTTGTAAAAAACTGTAGCCAGAGCTGAAGTGCAGCTGATGGTACAAGCAAACTCTTTAGGGAAGCCTGAATGCCAATCAAGGATAAATGGTCTCCTGCAGGGTAACATGTTTGAGATTTGGTTTAAGTTCTGGAAGAAGAAAGGGAGTATCAAGAGCCAAATGACAGTCATAGATTGGATTTAGTAATATGTAACACCTACCCCATCTGCCACAGAAATGAGAAGGCAAACTCTTTCGATTATGATGACACAGAACCTATTTGTCCTGTTTTTTCTGTCACCTAGGTGACAGTTTCTCTTTTTTATCATTCTTAGCAGCCTGATCAGGTCAGACAACTTTTTCTTCACTTACTCTCTGGCAGCCCATGTCAATAGTTTCCTCTTCTGTAGGAGCATCTGACACAGCTTTCCTTTTACAGATGTAGCCAATTTTCTTTTCGCAAGAACGGTCTGCCCAAAATCCATCCTGAACATACAAATAGAACCTCAGTCAATTGGGATTTAATCTTCAAAATAAGCTGGTCTATACTTCTAAGTATTTAATAATTTTTTGCTAGCTTTAAATGGAGTAAAACCTTCATCTAAGTTCAGTACCTAATTCCAGCCTCATTCCTATCTCACTTCTTCTGGAGCTGATTTACCATTGACTTACACTTTCTTCGATTATCTACCCTTCTGAAAAGCAATCCCTTGAGGGTGACAGCAATACACCATCTTTACAAAGACTACTGATTTAATAATCATGTGGGAGGAAAGGGAGGTATCATCTCTCCCCACAGAAATACAGCTCTAACAGAAAAAAAAAACAACACCAGAAGACTACATTCCTTAGTTAATACTTACACAAAACTTTGAAGATGTAAAAAGTTCTTTGTCAAAGTTAGAATTAATATTCTTATTCCTCATACTGCAGATTCTCAGAAGAAACAATGACATTCAGTGGGAGTTGTACTGAAAGTAAGGAACATCACATCATGTTCCCAAAATATTTTACATACATTTTGGCTGAACAGATGAACTGTATTAGGAGAGGAAGGGAAACTTGTGTGCCTCTCACCTATGCCTTAAAGACTCCACCTCTATAACTGTAATTTCATAGCAGTTGATGGGCAATTTCTTCTTTTTCTTCCTTCTTTTTATTCTCCCCCCCGCCCCCTCCCAAATGTGAAATAATCATCATGGTAATAATACACAGACACTTGTGCCTCAATATCCCAAGCTCTCAAGAGACTCAACAAACCCTGCTTCCAGCAAAAACTCTCCCAAAGCTCAACACTTCTGTCTTCAACAACAAAGCCTTGTATGTGCACCTGGTGCTTGTCTGTCCTGTGCTTACTGCAAGGCAAGTCCACTGGTGGCTGTCACACCATCCCCTAACATGGTTTTCTCATTAGGTTGGGAGGTCCTTCAAATATTCACCCAAATCTCTGACCTTTGCAGACTAGGAGAAATCATCTTTGCAAAACCTTCAGACTTCTTCAACACAGGAAAGCCTACTCTGAAGCTATGGGTCTCTAGCTGCAGAAAGATCATTTATTTCCTGCCTTTCCATAACAGTATCTTCACTGGGAAATTCATGCAGTAATTTCTAGATACTTCTTACCATGTCTTATGAGCTGCCTTTTGAAAATATAAAAATATATTTCTGTTCTCTTGCTTTCTCATTAACTAAACCCAAACACTTCCTTCAGCAAGAAGGTGGTGCTACAGACAGGGCCAGGCTTTGTTCCATAAAAGTAAGGGAGGGATTCAGATGGCTTCAGACAAGGACTGATCAACCCAAAAATATCAACAATGGAAACATAAATGTACTTAGGTAGGTAAACATCAACAAACTGAGAAGATCAACTTATAGTTGTGCATTGTTTGGTCAGCTGACAGCTGATTCCAAGAGATAATGAGCTGGTAAAACTTCCATGGAATTTCTTAAGCCATAATCTACATCATGCCTTCTGTATTGCTTTTGGGCACTGATACAAGTGAAAGGATGACAGCTCTTCTAAAGCAGCAGAAAGGAAGAGCAGGCTGCTACTTTTATTTATTTATAGCTACAGCCATAAATATATCTATCTATTGCTGTAGGAATTAAAAGCGCCTCTGAGGTTTTGATACAAGTCTTACTTAATACATATTCAGTGCTGGAGGACCCCAAGATCCTTCTGCAGTGAATGACTCTGTGTTAGGTGAAGGACGAGAAGGCTTGGACTAACAGAGGATAGACTCTTCCCTTCCCAAAGTCAAGGACCAGTGATTTACCAAAATATGGGCATAGATCTAGTATCGATACCCAACTAGGACGGACAAAACTCTCCAACTCCTCAGTTAGAAAGTGTATGTTTATATGCAGTGCTGGGCCCTGTGCGGGATCATTCCCTCATATGCACTGCAAAATTACAAAGCAATACAAAGTCTATTTATCTACCAAAGTTCTAAATATTCAAAATACAAATGCATATTTATAATACTGACGCTTCCCATTCTCCGCTTGGTATAGTTTTTAGCTAGGCATGCGTGGTTGGTTCTTCGAATTGGGTCAGTGGTGTCGTGATTTGGGGAGAGGTCGTAAATGATGAAGTAAAACTCATCTACCTCGTTTTGGCCTTTCTACCTTTCTGGTTTTGACAATACAAATCACTCTTGGAGGACCTCCAGTTTCTCCCTTCATTACTTTTGAATAGGGTTTCAAATGGAAAAATTAGTAATTGTCTAAATTTCTTTAGATCTATTAATCAGTGTTGTCTGTTTCTCATTATAAACACAGCTGGACAAATATAAGATGACAAGCAATCAGTTACTTGCATTTTAAAACCTTTTCTAGGCCTAACCCTCTAGCTAATCATTAACTTCTTAATTAACCCCAACTGGGTTTGCTTTTAAGTCTATTTTAACTAATTTCAACAAAGCTAACCTTTAACTAAAATCCCAGTATTTAAATGTTTGAAACTCTGTGTTTCACCAGCACCCTGAGTGACTATTTTTAGGTGGTTGCTAACCATAATATTAAGCATGCCAGCTTGCCACAGGAAACTATTTCTGAGCAAAGATCATAGGTTATCTGGCTGCACTGAGTGCTGCAGTTTTAGCATGGCATACAGCACATGACCAGTAGGCCCAAATCTTAATGCTTTGAGACCTTCATCATTGAATTAATTTTATTTTAATCCCCAACCAAATGTCGGATCCCTTTCAAAATCTCAGGTTGTCTTCTGTCAGCAGATTTGCCTCAACACATACACGCCACTGCATATATCTGTAACAATTCGTGTCTCCTTATAAAGGAACTGCTCATGTATCCCAGTGGTTTGGTCTGAACTTCAAAATTTTACTGACCATACAAAGTGAGAATGAGGGCATAAATAACAATGATTCCTATTTTTCTATCCATTTCTTTATCCAGTAGAGTTCAGTGGATGGCCACATGGAGGGGGGAAAACTTTAGGTCAACCAACAGTGTTTTTTTCCAGGTCTTGACACTGTGGAGCAGCATGAACTGACTCCAGACCATGCTGTTGGTGCCCTGCACCAGAGGATACTGCTAGGCCTAGTTGCAATCTCTACCTGCCTTACCTTTCTCCTGAAATCTTATAGAAACAGTCAGATTGTCTTTCCTCTTGAAAGAGAAACTGAGGTAGCTGGCTCTTGCCTAGAAAAATGTAACAAATGCTGGAGTTCCAACCGTCACAGGTGATTTACTTAGGTTTGCAGAAAAGTAGAATCTAGCGGATGCCAACTTCTGTGCACAAATAGAAATTTTTATCGTGAATCTAAGTCCCTGAATTCTGTAACACTTGGCTTGGCCAGAAAATGCCATCTCAATCCTCAGAAAACCACAAAACAGGTTCTGCTTCTTCCTGTTTTTTTCTTGAAACGCTTGTTTGAAGGCAGTCAAGTCATTTTGATGAAAATCACAGCTTTACAAATGGATTTAAGCTGCCCTATGTGTTCTAAAAGACTGTAAAAAATACAAATTTAAAAAAAAATGTATCTAAGAACTATGAATATCAAGATCTTTGCTAACACTTTTTTTAAAGCACTACCCAAACCATTAAATACCTGTCTGCCTCTTACTTTCTCTAATACTTTCTGCACCACTGCTTCCATGTGTAATACCATAAACCTTAACACCAACAGATGAGGTTAGCACAGGATGGTAGATGAGACAAAACCTCAAGTATGTGTTCCTAGAAACTCACCACCCACATGCACCAAGGCCAGCTGCCTTACCTCCTGTGCCTGAGCAAGATCTCTGGCCTTGACCAGTGTAAAAGCCCTTGAAGCAAGTGCCATTTACAGCCTCGACTGACTGAGTCTCACATTCCAGCACTCAGCTTCTTTCCACTGTCTGACCCTATAACTCTGATAGGCAAAGCATCTACTACAACCTCAACCAGCACTGGCATAGCCACTGCACAGACAGCAGAGCACAAAAATCCTCACACCCTTAAAAGATTGTTGGCTCAATTACCATGTGCACCACAGCACGGCTGACATGGAAGAAATATACGTTTACACTCTTCTTACTACAGTATGCCCACAAATACAGCAGAAAAGATTTTAAAATAATTTTTATTATTATAAATGAGACTCCTCTATGTCCCCTACTACTTCTTCCTGATGCAGAGCTGGCTCAGGCCTCTCCTGCTGCACTCAGTCTCAGTCTTTAAACTTGAGTGTTTCTGCACCAGAATGATGGTGATACATGAGCCAGCTGCATGCCTATAGGCCATGGCTGCTGTTGATGACTGCACCAAAGTGAAGCCAATGGAAAACTAAGCCTACTGGAGCTTGACTGAAAGCTTGTGCTCCAAGTAGAGCTTAGTAGAGTGTTCAGGACATTGAGAAAAAAAACTTAGCTTTCCTCTTCAATTTAGAAGTGCACTAACCAAAAGTGTAGCAAAAGTTCAACCAACAAGTTTTAATTTTGCAAAACAAGAAAATAAGAAAATACCTTTGGTATGTGTACATGCTTTTTTCCCTCCTGATAAAATTGGCAAACTCTAAAGGAGGTGGTAAGTTTAATGTTTTTAATTATCACAAAAAGGAAAGATACAGCACGAACACAGACTGACTTTTATTCCAGGTATTACCTCTGTTCCTGTAATACTCCTAGGTCACTGACCATTGCCAGATTCCAGAAGACAGCCCTTTCTAAGCAGCCTTTAAATTGTAGGTATACAGTCACTCAGGAAAGTCTTTCACTAACACCACTGCTAAATACTTTACTACTTTTCTCACAGCTCTTCATGTGCAGTGCAGATACAAGCCTAACAGCTAAACCATCTAGATCCAAGATTTATAACTTTGCTTAGAAAAATAAAATTAAGATTTCTGTTTTCTTCTAAAGAGAGTATTTCTCCCTAGCATCAATAAAAATTGTTAGTGCAAGTTTTTAAGGTGAATCTCATATTCAGCTGAAACAGAAAAAAGCCAAACATATCCAAAATGTCTTTTCAGCCTCCTGAAGGAAAACACATGCTTGTCTGCTTCCCAATGTAATTATAAGAGTCTTTAAAGAAGTCCATGTGCACAAACTGAAATCCTGAAATATGGACCTTGAAGGGCAGTTGCCACCGCTTGTCTGCTTCTCAGTGAAATTTTCTGGCAACCTCAAACGGAGATCTTTCCTCAAAAAAGTAATTCCTGACTCTAAAGTAGGCTGCTTCAAGCAGTAACATCCCCATTTTTAAATTTTTTTTTTTTAATATTTGCTCTTGCATAGGAAAAAGCCCAAATGATAAATGAAATTATAAGACAATTTAGTCAATAGCTATGTGGCTTTACCTTTCCCTTCATAACAACACAGTCCTCTTGCCTGTTGTTGGCATGAGTGGGCTCTCCACGAAGCCACTTGGTGTAGGTGACAGGTGTTCCATCGCTCCATTCAAAATACATCTGAACCTTGAGGTCATTCAACCCAATCCACAGCTCATCAGATGGCTCTAAAACATACAATTAGCAGTCCTTTCACATAATGTCCTTGTGGAAAAGAAAATAATTTATTCTCAGGAAGTTTAAAAGGCAGTCAGAAAATGAGGGCTCTCAGATTCACAAAGGTCAGACTGACCATCACATACCCACTCCAGTCATCATGAAAGGCCACTCACCAAAGTGGCAATGAAATAAGGGTGTTCAACTTCATAGAAAACAACCAAAATACTCCCTTTGCTGAAATGTATTGCAACACAAGTAGGTTCATCTTTTTTTCCAACTCAAAACTCTTGTAACAAGATAGGAATAAACACCTAAATAAAATATTACTTCCTCTTTTCCTACTAGTTTTAGTATAATGAAGAAAGAAGTGTCGTATTTTCTAATGCTCAGACACCCAGTGATGTATTCTAGAGCTGACAACCAGAGCACTTGCAAGTTTTCCCATTATGTTGTTCCTATATTTTATTTCATTTCAGACTAAAATGAAATTCACACGGTTGTTGGATTTTTTTTTCACTTTACAGTTAAAAGAGCTGGATGTTGGCTTTTGGCTGGAGGAAACTGCAAGACTGATCAAGGAATTTACTTCACACTCTCTGTTTCTGAGAAGTTTATTTGCATGTGTTTAAATTCCTCCACTCTAACACACTGCTACTATAATGTTCATATCTAGTTTTGCTCTGAATAAACTATTTGAATAAGGAGGATTGAAAATTTGGGCATTTATAATCAGTCTGAATTCCATCATTATCAAAGGGATAGATAGAACTGATACTTTGACTTTAGTCAGTGCAATTGGCATTTTTTAAAATACCATTTCATTATTTATGTCCAGTCTTTTATCCAGTATATACCAGAGGCAGCAGGTACATCCTTTTGTCCACAGTCCTATGACTCACACTGACCAATTGCACGCCCAGTCCATTCCTTAGACAGTTGCCTTTTCAAGCAAAACTACTTGGTTGCTACACTTTCCTCATTATTAACATTTTTCATGAACAATAAAGAGACTACTTTTTAACAGTTTTTTCCTTCGCTTATGACCTTTTATTTCTAATCATCAAACTCAGAGTTTTTTTCCTGTTCAGCTTATTATCAAAGTTCTTGCATTCTTGCATAAGTCTTCCTCTAACACACTCTATCAAGACTGACCACAGTCAACCTGACAATGAAATCACCCACGGAAATTAAAAATATCAGCTTTTTGTCAGCCCCCACAAAAAGTCATCTGTTGCAGGAGCAGGTCTCTCAATGGAACTGGAACGGTTTCTTTTCCGTTTCTGCTGTCCATTGCAACAGAAGTGCCTATAAAAAAGCTAAAAGTGATTGTCCTCAAGGAAATTCATTCTGTTTAACACATTTCATATGCAGGTTTTCCTAAATTCCACCACAACCTAAAACTCTTCTGTGACATTTCTGCTATTTTCTGGTTCAGGAACTAGGAGGCTCCCCATTCTGGCCAACCAAGATACTGCAAATATCACCCGCCCAGCCGGTCACCTGAATGATAGAGAGAGACTCACCTCTTTGTCCTTTCTCCTTCCCTCCCTTGACTCTCCTGCCTTTATTACAGCTAAGTGTGATCAGCCCTCATAGCTCACCCATAAGGTTCTTACCATCTTCCCCCATGCAGAAGTACTCAAATTCACAGTCTCTCAGGCTCCCTTTTCAAACACACCTTTACCCCTTCTTGCAGACTGCACTTTATGTTCAGAAGTCCCCAAAATGACATTTTAATATCCTTGTTTAAACTCTTCTCTGCTAACACAATTGAAAGCCTTTCCAATTCTACTGCCCATCATGCTCTCATTCCCTTCTTGCCCACTGCCATCCATGCTCTCTAATTTATTTTTCGTTTAGTTACCTCTTAAAACCTTTCTGTCTGTGTTTACTGAGCACTTTGCAAAGCAGAGGCATCATCCATGGCCAGAGCTCCTACTGTGGTGGGCTCACACCACGGTAATACAAACAATAAACAACATTCTTTAACAAAATAAGTACATCAAAGTCATCTAAATAAGCCATGCAAATCTATGGAGTCTCTTCCTACATAACATTTTTTTCCTCGCTAGAAGAACTGTTGCTTTTTTCAATCATCTCTACAGCTGGATGACTAAATACCAAGAGAGTTTTTTTCCAGCAATTTATGAAGCTGCTTCCCATTCTCAGTCATGCACTGGGCCACATTTGTGCCATATCACATGCTGGACTTCCGTGTAAACATCCAGAATGCACTTCTTTATTCTTCATGTTCCTCTCTAAAGTTCTCCTTTGTGGGTGATGCCAACAAAAGCTCAGCTACCACGACAATATTCATCTCATTGTAGCCCTTCTTTCCTTTGTTTTATCATGGGACTGTGAATCGTATGCCCCAAAGATAGACTTTTGTTCTTTCTGTACAGCAGCGTTCTGACGCAAACAAGATTTTCTAGGCACTGCAATACATAGTGTTCTCCTCTCAGTGGTGAACAAGGGTAATCTGACACTGTCATAAACTGTCGCAAAAGGTTTCTTTAGTTGTTTCTGTTTTACTCCTCTGAAAAGAATGTTTTCAAAATAGTCTCTTGCAGCTAGTGTGCCATTTGTGAGAAGCCTGGTTTCCTTCAGGACTACTTGCTTTTCAGAAACACTCACTTTTACAAAAACAGAACAGCACAGTCAGTTCAGGAAAGGTCTTTGGAGGAGGTATTAAACTATGAAATAACCTACTTCTCATATGTAAGGTGAAAATAGAACTAGTTTCCTTTAGAACCTAACTCCTATCAAATGTCCTAATGTCTCATCAAGAGATCCCGCCTTTCCTAAGGATATCTTCTGAAAGAGTAAAAGTTTCATGTTGTTCATGAAAGAGCAACAACAAGTCACTCTTTCAGGAATGTGAAGAGAAGCACAAGTTGCCATGGAGGTGGCTAGGATACAAAAGTAAAATATATCAGCTGTTTTATGATTTCCACTCCAAGACTGCTTTTATGCTGCAGCTCCAAGTACATGGCTACACATTCAGTGAAGGATGAACTACCTCACCTTTATCTGGCACTGAAAGCACACATAGGATCAGTCACCGCAAAGAAGCACATATAGGTGTGAACAGGCTTCTCTCACCAAAAAGGAGTTAACCATTCCTCCATGCAAATGCAGGTTCATGTAAAGCAATAGGAACCATGAAATTGCCTCAGAGTCTTCATGGTTGCATTTTCCTAATGAACACATCTTGCATCTGTAGACTAGCTTGCCTTGTAACAGCTCAGAAACCAAGCACGTAAGTGCTGTATTGGATATGGGGCACATCTGAATCCATGTACTGGGACAGAGAGATTCCTTTTTCAGAAGAAACACAAGCAGCATGACTTGAAATATAAGTACACAGCAGTGTTAATAACAGGGCACAGATCTTCCCAAACTGTCTTGGACCAGCAGACTTTGCTACCCTTCATTTATTTTTGCAGATCAATTGAAAAAATCCTTTTATCATCTGAAAAAGTTTTAAATTGTTTTAACCTATGTAAAAGGCGGCAGAAGCAGACCCTAACAAATTGGAGTTTGGAGATCATGCAGTTTGCATCACTGACGACAGCTTTTTTGTGGCAGTAAAGTCTGGGTTTTGTGCTCCTATTCTGTGTTTTTTCTTCCTCTGATTTTTTAAATTTAAAATTTAACTCCTTCTGCACTCTGTGAACAGGGCCATTATTATTTTTAAAGAGTCTCCTCATTTAATTAACAGGTAAGACATATTCAAAATACCTTCTTTACTCGGAATAAATATATATATATATATATGTTATTATGAAAAAATACTCACGGTACCCAAGTTGAGAAATAACAAAGCTGTATTCTTCGACATTATGGATGCTTGCCAGATCTCCATCCTCTTTCCTGCAAGATGTTAAGGCATCTTTCCATATTTTGGGGTCCCTATGAATTATGTAACAGTGACCAGCATATGACATCCATTGATCAGGACACCTAATAGGGACATTAGTCTCTGAAAAGAAAAATTGCCATGAAGAGTTTCAGAATTCTGTTCTTAACTAAAGACTTAACATAACATCAGAAAATATTTAACAAAAAAAATTAAAAATGTATTTCCTTCACAAAGAACAGCAGAGACGAAAAATACGTACAGGGATAAAAATCCGCACGAATAATTGAAAGTTGAAATTTCCACATAGTTTTTAAAAAATGCTACAGTTGCAAACAAGTGCTTGCAACTTGTGAAAAGACAATGGAACAGTTTAAGTTTTGTCTTTTATACGCATGCATATATGCATACTAAAATGTAAGGTCTGCAGAGTGGTGCTTTATAATTTTTCTACACTGATGTCAGCATCTCTCTTTAACCCTCATGCAATATGTTAAGAACCTGACCTTATAATACATATTTATGAGAGTAACTATTATTCCCCAAAGTTTAGGCACTTTGTGGATTAGCCCATCTGCTAGACTACAGAAAGAAATAACTGATTATACATAATCCCAAGAGAACCCAAGTAAGACTACTGATTTTAGGAATCCTTTTCAGAAGCTAAACTGATAAAATTATGCTGTCAAAGTAAATGATTTATGCTTAAAACTTGCTTTTAGAAGCTCAGTGGAACAGCACCAGGGTATTGCCAACAAACATACTGCTGTTCAGCAAACAATTCAGCCTTGGGAGGAGTGCCATCCGAACATATAATAAACAGAGTATTGCTGTTGAAGAAACAAATTACGATTCTTGCAGCTCTTTATTTATAATCAGCAGATGGGTTTAGCAAACACCAATATATAGAGTAGAACACGGACAGCAGGTTTTCAGAAATTCTGCTGGCAAAAAAACTTGTGTATGTCAGAAGGAGAAGAAATGTGTTTGTTTAACAGTGGGATGTATTCTGTAGGAATGTTTAAATAGGCACCCAAACTCATGACCAGTCAGGCCCGTGTTGCAGGCTCATATCCTGTTTCAGCTGGAATATACTGATGATTAATAGATACATAGTGTCACAACGCATACTTCTATTATAAGCAGTACCTGCTGTTTCAGGCCTGCCTCTGAGAAGTGCCAGCATGTTCTCACATGTTCAATAAACTAAACTTTTTTACCCCAGGACAAGGAGCTCAATGCTTGGTTAGAGACCTCTCAATTCTGCCACAGGAGAGGAAGAATTGAAATAGAGAGTGGGAGAACCCCAGGAAAACAAACCAAATGTACGTGGTGATGTTGGGAGAAACAAGAGAGCACAGAGGTGAAAAATGCTTTTGCAGAAGTGAGTCTGATGCTTCAGACAGCTGCCTAATTTTTCCTGTACCCGGTTTTAGCTCGGAGTATATGCATTTTACAGTGCTTTGCCATAAGTCAGAGAACACTCAACACATCCTTCTGCAAACATTGAAGACTGCAAACACTGAATGGAACAGAAATCAGCAGTTCAGACAGGGCTGCAGAGAGAGTCACAAAGGTATTTATGTCTCAGCGAGTCTGTGAGCATCTCTTTTTCAACTCCATGGAGAGTGTGACAATATTACTCATTAAACACTAAAGCAGCTATGGCAGGACAGGAAAACTTTTCCTCGTAGACCCAGTAACACCAGGGAACTTGTTGCAGGCCACAAAACAAAAAAAGCAGTTGATGGTCTAGTTTCTTTGGTGTAAGTCTTATTGAATTACATCGCTGGGGATTTCTCAGCACAAGAAACTCTTCAGTTTTTCATTTCAACTACTCAGCAAAAATTAACTCTGTGCTTCCCCATTCTACTTTTAAAGAAAATACTAGACAACTCAAAGCCATCCAGTTTACTCTCTCATCCTAATGGAAACAAGTACTACTCCCTGGATATCATTTCACTTAAACAAGAAAAGCAATGCAAATTATCACAAATATAAGGTAAAAGATACTACATTAATGTGTAAAAAATATTATTCCAAATGTCAAGCTGATAAATTCATTGGCCTGTAACTGTAGAATTCCTCAAATAGAGAGCAAGTACGCTTGTAAAGTTGACTTTCTTGTAAGCTTGACTTTCTGAAATCTGAAAATCTCACAGTGGTGACTTCGGTGTCTAAAGGGTGAAAGTACTAGCTGAAGTCAGTCTCACGATTCAGACATTCAGATTTCTCTCTTAGACCTATCCTCTGTGGTCTGATAAGGGAGACAGATACAGCATCCCAGCAGTAACAGTAAGAACATTTATTTCCTCTAACTGAATATTTAAAGGAACATTTGAAAAGAGTACTTTAAGATCACTACACTTTGTTGGCTTGGGATGAAATCTGTGTTGGCAGTCACTTGGTGGAGGTAGATAGACAGTCTTTCAACATTTTGAAGTTGAAATTAATATATTTCTATTAATCTACTTTGCTGTGTTACAGACCAAATGCTCTGTAGCCCTAAGAGTCTCCATCACTTTGATGTATAACATGATGTGGCCCCCTGCTGGAAAAATATTTTGCTACAAGAGGCAAAAAATAAAACCACAAAACAATCCTGCAGATGTTTGCTTTGTGAAAATCCGTCTGTAATGAAAACAAATATTCTCTAAAGATTTTTCCCGACTTTGTTTTGAACACAAGCATGATTACATTCTGTTGTAAAATTTTCCTCTGTCCCACATACTCCGTTAGACACAATTATAACTTCTAGTGTTAAAATTTCAAAGGCTTGTCTCTGTGTTTAATGTCAGCTGAACAACTACGTGCACATATGAATTTGTAATTTATTTCTTAACTCAGGAAAACATAATCTGCCACGAGTTTTCCCTTACACCTTTAAAAGCTGAGGGCACTTAACACCTTGCATGATTCCATGCTTACTCCTTTTATTACTTCCCCCCATGGGACATTTTGGAAAATATTTCATGAAGTGAACCACTGCCAATCTCTGGTTTATCTGTCACAGTGTTTACTCAGCAATTTCTGTTTAATTGAAAACTTCTGTCTCTTCCTTCAAATTGCTGGTAAACTGGAGGGTGGAGGTGGGGGGTAGGAACAATAGTCAAATGTAAAGAAAGTAATGACCGTTAGACACCCCCCCCTCCCCAAAAATCTAAATTTAAATCTAAACAATATAGCAGCCAGTATTAAACTGATAGTATATTTATAGGCATCAGTGTTTCAGAACTGATTTACGAAACCTGAAATCTGAGCAGTAGCTTGTTGAACAACCCAAAACATCGTATATACAAATGAAACTATTTGGGTATCACCTGTATACAAATACTAACAAAACTTTACATCTTAAATTAAGAACTAATTTAAACATGCATTGATGTAATGAATGTGCTTGTTTTCAATATTGAAGTATTAATTTAATTAATTAATTAATATGTATTTTAATATCTAATTAATGAGACACCAGCTCATTCTTGTGTTTTTTTCTCTTAGCAATAAAGCAAAACAAATGAGGCAGAATCGTCTGTGCTAAGTGTTTTTAACAGGACTGATTCTATATTGGCAAAAGCAGAAAAAATACTAAAAAACACCAACTGTTTTTTAAGCCAAATATCAAACACTAATTTTCCAAAACATCTGTTTTGCAAGTAGTGACATGTATTAATAAATGAACTGGAAATTTAGTCAAGAAGGTTTGGCCTTCTACTTCTAAAGCCTATACAAAATAACATCAGTGGATTTAGGAGATATAGGTATGTCCTGGAAAAAGAAAGGAACTCGGAAAGAACAGAAGGAAGGAGTGATGAAACAAAGGAATAAGTTACAAGGTGTTTATAGTACACAGAGAGATAATGAGGAAACAAGTCTAAATAAATCTTATCCCTGTTCAGTCTTATGTACGTTAGGCAAGTTCCAGAATCACACTTCTTCTGAAAAAGTGTCTCTACATATCTAATTTAAATAACATCATAAAGAATTGTATATACTTCTATATGTATATGAATAAGTATTGCTATATAAATATTTCTATATTTATAAGACATATATATATATTTAAATATCTAATTCAAAAGAATTTTTAAAAATTCCTCCAGTCCACTACTGACTTGCACTGACTCATAAGTAGCAAAAATTACAGGAAGAAGTGGATTAGTTTAATTGTGTACATGGGGCTTCAGACAATTACATAATTTTAAAAACATTAAATTCATTTTTTATTGTTTTATAATCAGAATCTGACAGTTCTGTTTGGTTTTGGAAAAGAGAACACAGTTTTGCAATTTAGAACTCAGGACGACTGAAGATTATTACACAGGAAATAGGGAGGCTAGAGCAAAAAGGAAGTACACATTGTTCACTTTTAGAGGGAACCACAGTCTACAAGAGTCCTTTGCTTGGTTTTACCAAGTGCAATAACACCTATTCCAATTACAGATAAAAATCACTGCTCATTAAGGATTTGTTGAGGGTTTGTGACCAAACCTACCTGTAGGAATAATGAAAGATTCTAAAGTAGCATTTCCTCGTTTACAAATATAGCCAAGTTTCTTATCACATTCCCAGTTCTCCCACTTAGCACCTTTGCCAGGATTTAATGCACCACAGATTTTTCCGGGTTCTGGAGAAGGATGGCCTTAAAAAAAAAATCAACAAAAATTCACCACCACAAATCTCAACAACAACAGCATATAAGCACAACATGGTAACCCTCCCAACTCTCACATTCTCTTCTGGTCCATGCTTCAACCATAAAATGCATTGACACAGAGACAACTGTGGTACTCTATAGTCCTCTAGACTGAAGGGGGAAGTCCATTCCCTTAAGATACGATTTTTCCACGGCAGCCACAATTCGCAAATTCATAATTTAACAGCCTCTTTACATGTTCAAAGTCTTGGTGGAAGGTATTACAATGCATGTGTTTATTTTCTTTGGGATTTTTTCCTTTTCTAAATGGAGAATGTCAAAGCTCCAGAGGACAGTCTTTAGGTAAAAAAACTGTTCAGTAAGATAGTCAAATTCTATACTTGTTATAAGAAAAATAATAAGCAATTATTTTGCTGATGTGAACTTCTTGCCTATTTGTCTAAACATTATGACAATATCAGGATATTTGGATATTCTTGGATATAGTTGATTAGCATTAGCACTAACAAAAACACCTGGAAGAAAATAGAACCTATAGAACAGAAGAAATTTCTGCAATAAACCAGGTGAACTTTTCAAGATCTGACCTACTGTTATTAAACTTAGCATGTTTTTTCTTTAATTTCTGACCATATGCCACTATACTACATACAAGCATTGCTACTACACAGAATAAACACAACTAAACAATATTTTTAGTGTCCAAGATTTTTCACTGAAATTTTCTTATATCATTATGATTTCATTACTTTAGATTAAGTACAGTCTTGTATTTGCAGTCATGTTCTATCCTCTTCCCATAGGGAAGATATGCTTACTTCAAAAATACAATTTTAAATTGTTTTAATGCACAAAGAAGTTCAGCTGTTGGTAGCGGGATCTCCAAAATGTCTAAGCAAAATAATTTTTGTTTAAACATTGATAACAGTTCCAATTTTTTTCTGTTATTTATTTAGGGCTAGTGAAATGGAAAAAGATGAAGTTTCCACAAATTCCCTTAAAATGTACTAGTGGAAAAGCAGCCAGTTCTTGAACATCCAGTGTAATGGGGATGAGACAGAGGTAGGCTGACCAACACAAAGTCATGAAGGAGATAGCACAAATATAAAATATGTTATATGGACGTAAGAGTAGAGTAAGAGTACCTTTGAATGAAATTAAGGAACCTAAGGAGTTAAGGATAAATGGAGCCCATTTTTGTTACATCAAAACCCATCTAATTCTTTACAGTACAACTGAGAGTTGCCTGCAGTTTTAACAACCATGAACAGCTCCTCTTGCTGCTTTGGCTCCATCTCACAACTGTGTTTCCCCCGCTCCTCCTTGCATCCAGATTCTCATCAGTGCACTCGGATGACAGACCTATAAATACTTTCACAGCAACTGGCAGTTCATCTGTTTGCCTGTGTGCTCACTCCACTGGAGAGCTGTTTATAAAGTAGTTCAAGTCACTCTTCAGAGTTTACCTACTCAAGAAGTTTGTCCACCTAAAACATGCTTTTGGCCTTATCTACACAAGGAAGGCCCTGGGTTATACACTGGAGCACACACATATAGTTACTGATGATTAAATACATGTGAAATGCTCAGTGAAGATAAAGAGCATTTACACTGCAGAACTTTAGACATCTGCTTTAAATTAGTCTCCAAAAGCTTCCTGAATAGCCAGTGCAAAGGAAGAAGGCAAGGGTCCTGAGGAAAGACACCTTTACATAGGCACTCTGAATAGTCAACCAGAGATGCAGCCCTTCACCATGTGCACAGATGGCATAGAAACAGGCTTTTTAATGATGGCACCAGAGCTCAACACTGCAGCTACAGCTGTGAGGTAGCTGGGCTACCATCAAAGTAGACTAGCCTCAAATGTTCGGTTTCATATGTGTTACTGTTGTGAGCAGGTTAATCCCAAATGAAAATGAAAATATATTCTTTGAGCAAATAAAAAAAATTGAACAAAAACAAATTGGAAAGGAATTTAAGGAAAAGAGAAAAGAAAAATAAAATAAAATTTTAAAAAACAAAAACAAAACAAAACAGACAAACAAACCTACCCCCCCCAAAAAACACTGATCAGTCTAATCTCACAAATGAAGACATCTACAGCACCTGATTTCTTCTGTACTCAGAAATAAAATAAACTAAGAAGATATGCAAATGAAGTGTCAACAGATGACTTAAAACCTTCCTATGGATTTTGAGGCTACCTTTTCCATTATGAATAATAAATTAAGCCTGGTGTATATCCCTAGCATAAGGGCCATTACTCACAGTGTTTATAATCTTGATTAGAATCTTTCAACATCAAAACAAGCTCAATAATTGCAGGAGAATAGACTTCTAAAAAAGACATTTGTTACACAATGACCAAATCTTTGCATTTCGAATTGAGTAGCAATGTATGTAACCTTACCTGGAACCCAATTTAAGTACCGAAAAGGAGCACCACCAACCCATTGCCATCCACTGTTGAAATTCAAACTGTTAAGACCAAACCAGAGAGCTGAACTCAGTGTGCGAGTCAGACCTAGGTAACAGAGACAGAGAGATATTGGAAGTCAGCAGCAAGAGCAAACACTTCCTGACAACTTGAGAGCTGAATTCTAGTTAAGCCATCTCCTTCTTCCTTTTCCTAGTAAAAGTTTTAACAATTTTTAATGTTCTAGTTAAGGCAGTTAAGCTAAACCTGCAACACAGGTCATTGGTCAGTTACATACAGTTACATTGGTCAGTTTAGTTTTAGGTTTGGAGAATTTTATTACAACAGGAAACAAAATTACTCTGCTACCGTTGATCACAAACATAAAACTTTTTCTTTCAGAACTATAAAATATTAAATGGATAAAGTCGCAGAAAAGGTCACAAAACCAAAAATCGGTTTTCTAAAATGAAAGATATAGTTCCCAGTGTGTACTTTCTCTTCCATAAAGTTAAGAAGTGTGAATTTCACAGTGTAAAAAAACCTATTCTCATTTATCAAAATAAATGAAAATGCAATCATTGCAAATATCAGCTTTTTAACAAAATTTCTTGTGCATTTTTCAGACTGATCTGATTTCAGTTCTTTAGCCAATGGTAAGTCAGGCTTCAAAAAACCAGTTCAAATTTATTCCTCTAGCTCTGAAAAGCACTTAGAAATATGCTTATGTATGGCCCTGCTGAACATTATTCATAGTCATTACTAATCAATTGTCTATCTCTGCCCTTAACATAAGGCTTGGAAGCACAGCTGGTTGATTGCTGATTCTTTTAATTTAAGTGTGTTTCTGCATAGTTCACAGAAATTCAGTGTGCAGTGTGTAACATTTGTTTCTGCTTCTACTGAAGGCATCATGCCAGGATATTGCAATTTGTAGTTGTCTTTGACACCACAATGATGGGCAGCATTTGAAGCATGGCAAAGCTAAAAGGAGAGGTAGTTATCTACTGGAAAGGACTGGAACCTCATATCTGGTTTTGCACCAACACGTTAACATGTTCTATTACTTCTTCTGGACAAACACATTGTGGTTAAGAGAACTGAGAACTGAGCACAACAGGAAGTCCTGGTATTGCCAGTGTAGTTGCTAATGAAAAACTGATCTTCACATGCATTTAGCAGCCTTATCTATTAGTTTGCAATTAAAACACATCAAGTAATAACTAACTTCTCTGTCAGTGACAGTCTGCTCCCTTGAGCACTAATTTCAACAATAATTTTTTCACAGTAATTTAAAAAACAACCCACATTTTGACCAAATCTTTAAACTGAAAACAGAAATTTAGACAGAACAAATTGTTCATAGCATTAAAAACACATTTGTCATTTCTCTCAAGTGGTGAAATACGGATTTAATTGATAGACTACCAGATGGATAAGGAACTGGCTGGGTGTCTGCATCCAAAGAGTTAGAGTCAGTGGCTTAGAATCCAGATAGAAACCAGTAACAAGTGGTGTTTCTCTAGCGTCTATATTGAGACCCATATTATTAATATCTACGTCAGTCACATAGACAGCAGGATTGGGTGCACCCTCGGCAAGATTGCAGATGACACTCAGCTGAGTGGTGTGTTTGACTCACTTGAGGGAAACAATGGCAACCTGAGGGCCTCTGACAGGCTTGAAGAGTAGGCCCATGTCAACCACATGAAGTTCAACAAGGCCAAGCACAAGGTCCTATCCCTGGATCATGGAAATTCACAGTATTAATACGGACTAGGGGATGAAGAGATTGAGAGCAGCCCTGCAGAGAAGGACTTTGGGATACTCATGGATGAAAAGCTGGACATGACCCGGCCATGTGCACTTGCAGCCCAGAAAGCCAAACGTGTCCTGGGCTGCATCCAAAGTAGTGTGGTCAGCAGAGCAAGAGAGGGAATTTTGACCCTCAACCCTGCTCTGGTGAGACCCACTTGGAGTGGTGCATTCAGGGCTGGGGTCCCCAGTAGAAGAAAGCCAGGGACCAGAGGAGTCCAGAGGAGGCAAGAAAACTCATCAGAGGGCTGGAACATCCCTCCTGTGAAGAATGGCTGAGAGAGCTGGGGTTGTTCAGCCTGGAGAGGAGAAGGCTCTGGGAAGACCTTGTCGTGGCTTTTCAATAAGTAAAAAGGACTTCTAAGAAATTTGGAGGAAGGCTTTTACCAGGGCTTGTAGTGACAGGACAAGGGGCTATAGTTTAAAAATGAAAGAGGGTAGATTTAGATTGGATCTAATGAAGACATTTTTTACGGTGTTGGTGGTGAGGCCCTGGAACAGGTTGCCCCGAGAAATTGTTGATCCTCGTCATTGGAAGTGTTCAAGGTAAACTTAGAAGGTGCAACCTAGTCTAATCCATGATGACCCACACCATGGCAGAGAGGTTGGACTAGATGATTTTAAACGTTCCTTCCAACCCAACCTATTCTCTAATCCTCTGATTCTATGAATTTAGAGAGTACAACATATAGCTTATGGTATAGAATATTTTATCTTTCAACTGATGTAACATTGAAAATATTTTCTAATCTATTTGATGTATTAGTGGACTATTTCATGTGTGTACACAGGCTGAGAAGGTAATAAAGAGGACTTTCTCAATGTAGAATGTAAAAATTCAAGTACAAATTTAAGAATTTTTTCATAGGAGAAGTTTGGAAACTCCTTCCAAGAACATTGAAGGAGATAGAAACTAAAAGAGACTATCTGTGAGTCATTTAGTTTATTAGTTCTTTTTCCTTTAATATTTTAGGATATACTGAAGATGCAATGACTTTAGTGAAATAGGCAAAACTGCTGACTAATACACACTACAAAAAGAATGCAAAAAGAACGCAATCTTGGTATCTACATCTTCAGTTTACAAACTACTTTGCATTTTTCTGCATTCCAACATTCATTCTTTGTTGCCTGCATTACTTCATTGTTGTATTTTTTATGTTACTGCTAATTTACGGAAATATTTAATCATGATAAAATAAGTATTATCTGTCTTATATTCCCAGCTGAATCATGCAACATAACTATTTCAATTTACTAATTACTGGAATTGAACAAATATACATCTTCAAGAAGGAACATGCCATATTAGCGTCACTGTTGGAATGATGCACTTTTTAAAAAACACAATGGATAATATTAACCTACCTGTCAGGTATGTTTGTTCATGTAACTCTGTGATGCTTAGTAACTCTGCCTTCTGCTGTTGACAGCTTTTTCTTGCCTGGTGCCATTTCAGAGCTGTCTCGGAGTTTATCTGGTACTGAACATTTGTTAAAGGGTCTGTGTTCCACAAATCGTTAGTAGTAACTGTAGAGAGAAGAGAAAATGCTGTAACTCATCATGAAGCCAGATAAAATATAGAAAAAAAATTGCATAGCAAAAGCCACAAAATGCCTGAACACTGCTATAGACAAACAGTTCGAAAGTAATCCTGAGGTTCTCTAATGTAATAGTAGATCCAGGGCAGTAGACAGGGAATGAAACAAGGTCACCATTTTCTCTGGTACAACAAATCTGCTGCTTAAGGTAAACAATGAGTGGCTAAAAACATGCTAAAATAGTTGATTTGTGAATGTGTAGAAAAAGACTAAAAACCTCCAGGGTGATGCTAGCTAAGGTGTATATCAAGTTGACCTTTTTTCTGAGATAAGACCCAAATTTTTTTACTAATTTGGGTTACTACGTAAAGTGGCTCTGGATTTTCTTACTGTGAGACTGGTAATCAGACCCAAGTGCTGAATGCAAAGCAGACATCATCAGCATCCATCTCACACTTCCCTGCAACTTCTGATTTTTTCAGCATGTGTCTGACATAGCATGACTTTCTCCTCTGCCACATAGCCTGACTGAACTTCCTAAATATCTGAACTTGGCCCTTTTAGGCAACGCCAGTGAAAACATCATCCAAAAGGACCCAACATTAGAAGCTGCCCCAGAAGGTACCACACTCTTTACAATCCTGCAGTCTCTCCTGGCTCATCTCAATTGTATCTCCACAAACAAGCAACAGAAAACAGTGTGATCCTGATCTGCCAAAAATGGAACCCGCATGAGGTCCCAACACTGAGCTAAATGTCACATAAAGGGAATAAAGTTGCATGACAAAAGCAGAACACAGCAGAGATCACTGCACGTCTGCCAGCAATGAGAAAACAACTGAAATTCCTGAAGCCTTTATCAGCTTCTCAAGTTGCAATCTCTGAAAAAATTGAGAGAAAGAGGTCTCTTTTGAATTCAGAGTGCTCAGAAAACTTCAGTGTGCAAATAGAGGGAAAGAGTACAATAAACAAAACTCAAGACAAAGCATGATATATGTTAAATATCAGGAGGTCACTTACCAGTTCCACTTTTTCCTGTATTAAATCAGATTATCTATAGGTAATATGAAGTGCTTCTTTTCAAATTATCTTTATTTTAAAAAAGAAATCAAATATAACCTACTGTAATAATGATATTTCAGTAAAAATGGGAACTTTCATCTGATCATCATTGTCCACATCACAAATATTTCTGTCCAAAATATTTTATAACTATCAGAATCAAAACTTCTTTGCTATACTATGTTCTAAAAGACCATAAATCCCTGTGTGCAAGCCTGGGATAAAAAGAATATTGCAAAAATAGTAAAATCTATAATTCAGTAAAGAAAATTGGCCTTGACTTGATTGTAAGGGGTTTATAAATCTTGTGCAATTATTACAAAGAAGAGGTAAACAAGTCTTGGGCATTCATCCAAACTTCCACCTCAGTTCCCCAGTCTCATAATTTATAGCTGACTTCCATATGGTGCTCTCCTGTAGAATTTTGGCCTTTCATAAAAATCAAACTCATTTCTAAATCTTAGAAAATTTGCTTTTACGACATTTGAGTTTTAAGAGATCACATGTCTTTTCAGAGCAGGATCTTGGAAAATCTATATGCTGTTGTTTAAAGCTTAGTTCCCCAGAGAAACAAAAAGATGAATCACTTTTCTGGAATAATATATTTTAGCATCTAACCTAATTAACGTTAAATCACACCTGCCCTTAGTACATAAGTAGAAAATTAATAAAAATCTGAACTCTATCCCTACACAGATGAATTCATGGTGAATTCTCTGCAGTTTTTGTTTCTGTTCTAGTCACCTGCATTTTTATGCATGGCTTAGAAGGCTTTCTGAATCCTTTGCTAAAAATATGGCTCTTTCATCTGTCAAGAAAGAGGCCTCAATGGACTTTTTCCCACTGGAATAGAGCTATAGGTACATGTTGAGCACCTCTCCTGATGATCTTACACTGTGCAACCGGTTTTCTTCCCCAACACCTTCTTTGAAGCGCAGCACAGTGTTCAAAAAGACATGGTGTAACCCACAAAGAAGCAGAATTTCCTAGGCTACTAAAAATTGTTTGTTGTAGCAGCAGCACGTCTTAGTTCCTTTTTGGGATTTATGCTTCTGCTGTTACTGTGTCAGTATCTCTTTCTAAATCACCAAATAAAGGGTCATAATCACAATTATGGCACCTCCACTGAAAACATTTCTCCACCTCTGTTGATTATAATAACTGTTGCAAGTATGGTCTCATGCCCTCTTCATTTTGAAGAACATTTGAGGTGGTTTTGGTCACAATAAAAAGTGACTGGGTCAGCCACAGTCATTTCACTGAAGGTCCTGGCCCCAGTATGAGCAGCTATAATAGTTTGTATCACACATTTTCATGCTGGCACCCTTGGTCCCCTGGACAGTTTAAGAAAAAACAAACACTTTCTTCTTAGTAAATAAACTTTAACACACACAGACTTAAACATCCTATTTTTAAAGGTGTTGTTGAAGTTTATTATCACTCTCTCATGTCTCACTCATTTCTCTTTCATAGGGATGACTAAAACTTCTGCTACCACGGCCTGCCTCTCATTAAACTATATGACCCAAACTTGAATATTTTATAGCCACTACTGAAGAATCAGGAAGGAAACATGCAGGCAATCGGCATAAAGCAGCTTTTTCCAAAAACAATCACTGCCATCTGAATGGATTTCCTTGAATTATGCTGAAGAATTAAACAAAATTTTAATGATGCCTGCTATTTTTTGTACTCAAATAATACTAGGCAGGGAGCATTCTTAAGCCAACTTTGCATGTGCTTTATTAATGGAATTGATATTCCCAATATGTTTTTATTATCTTGAAAATGATATTGGCATAGGAGAAAAGTGTGATTTTTATTTGTCTGAAATACTGAATGCAACATTCATGGAAATCAGGCAAGGACACCAGTTTTTTGTCATCAAACCAGTTAAGATCAACCCAAACAGTTTTCTTCACATCAAAGGAAAGGCGTATTTTTCTCCTTAGCTCTGATTGCAGTCAGCTGGAGCTTTACAGCAAAACACAATAATAAAGAAGGGAGGGAGAAGGGCAACCCTTCTCAGCATGACAGAAGAAGCAGCTTGCAGACAAAATGTTTAATACATATTTTACAGAGGTGCAGAGAAAATTCATTCAAATTTAAAAGGGTTCAAATACATGCAGGTATAAATGACTCCCATTTACTTAACATAAGATCAACATTTCTAAATAAAGTTCTGTATATTCATAATACTGCATTTTAAACTCCAAGTATACTCAAACCAGGGAATTTAGAATACAAATGCTTATAATTGACTTAAAAGACAGAACTAAATTACAGTACACAAATTTGGGAAACACTGGGATGTAGTAAAGAGTTCATGAAAGCTCCTTCATGTCTAAAAGGCAACTCATTCTCCAAAGTAATTTTAATTTTCAATTAAACTCTATTCTAGTTTCCAGTTCCACTGCACAGATTTCTATTTTTTGGCCTTCTGCATGTACTACTTATGCTAATGTAACATCTTTACATCTAATTGACTTTCTCTTTAAGTAAATGGTGTGCGTAGAGATTCCAGCACGTGATTAATGTACTTTCACCCAAAAATAACTGGGCAATGTTTTTTATGGTGGGTGCTATATTCGGATATTTAGGTAGCTCTTAAAAGGAAAGCAGGCTCAATGGAGACAGAAACTGAACCATTTCAAACTGTAAAGCACATGTTATGGACATATTTCCAGGCAGCTGAATAACAGCACAGAAGAATCGTGACTGGAAAAAGCTTACCTTTCATTGGGCAAAATCCATACTTCTTGTCGACATCATAGTCTGAAGTGGTTCCACACCAGAACCAGCCATCTGATCTGCCAGCATCTGTGCAGTCAGCATACCATTTACCACCAAACTTAAAAGGAAATACACAAGGGGCTCCATTGTCATTTCCTTTTACTGTGTAGGTATCTAAGGAGACACAACAATTCAAAAATGTATAAACATTAATAAGCATGGGATACATAAGACTTCATCTTTATGATCCTATTACAAAATATTATAGCAAGGAAAGCTTGCTATCTTAGTACACAACTGTACTAGAAATGGGATATTGATCATTTTACTCTAGGTCTAAGCTAATAACCATGTTCACAATGAGACAAATTTTTGCTGCTAAGGGAGACAACTGATCACAATTGACTGAGCCAAAATAAGTACATTCCCATGCTAAATTTCACATGCATAACAATCAAAAGTATAAAATCCACACAGTTAAGCAATTTTTTAAGCCACAAAAAACTGTTGAGTGTTCTGTCAATAACTCAATCAATTGCTGATCATTTTAGATGGAAGAACACGTACATATAAACTTGAAAGATATATACCATGGAGTGACTCCAATATATTATACCCAAATAAATTTTATATTTGTATCTAAAGATAATTCTTGTTTTATCAGAAACCTGACTCAATGAAATTTACCAAAATGACTAAAGCAGCTTTCTGTGTGTGCACATGTAATGTACATGCATTGATGGAAGGACATACAGGGAAACTGTACTTGACAAGGACTTTTGGAGAGGTGACATACTACAGTCACTGTCTCACAGAGCTGCTAGGAAACAGAGGAGGAGGGAATAGCAGGACATTATTACATCTCTCCCCTGCCTTCTTTCACGTAATTTGCTTTGCTAGGGTTCTTCTATTCTGGCTTCTGGCCAAGGGCTAGTACTGTAATCAGCCATGGTGTAAACCACAGCAACTGCATTCAAACTTCCCTCTGTGACCATTTCTGTTTATCAAAGACTACTAAATGGGAAGTCAAATGTATTCCCAGATACTTATCATGAATATATATAGCTTTATATATTCTTAACTTTTCTTAACTGAATATATATTCATAACTTCTTCAAATTAACTATTTAAAATATCTTATTTCTTTGTCTAACATTTTAGCACCAATTCTGAGACTCCCTTCAAACACCTAGGAAGACATATGCAATACACTGGAAACAAAGGTATCAAGAGTTAACTAATATCTTACAGACAGTTAATATTTGCACCCCAAGAAAAAAAATACAACCAACAGACTCTACACTTACAGTACTTTCTGTACACATGTAGTAAATAGTAAACGCTATAATCAACTGTTGTGTAATAGTTATATACATGTTTTAGAATAACCATAGAATTTTTTATTCTCTCCAAATGAATCACTACCATGCATGGGTAATCATCTATCAGCACTTTGACAAGTTTGACAAAAAACTAAATTAACCCCTCGAAAAACAAAAAGCACACACTCAAGTATTGTTGATTTCACCAGAATTCACACTTACTGATCATTAATAAGATTAAGGAAATTCTCCTACACATATAAATATTTTAATTAGCGACACATAAAAATGAGTTTGAAATATAGAAATGAATTTACAGAACTTTACCTTCATAGCCTCGAGAACACAGATCGTCTGTGGTTCCGTAGACTTTCCACCTACTCCATAAACCAGATCCCTTGTACAGCATAATATTCCTTTCCTGTTTGTTTCCATAGTTGAAAAACAAATCTTCCCCTTGGATTGCAAAAAGAGTCTCATTTCTGCATTCCCATCGCTGAAGTTCACTAGCCTTGTCACAAGGATACAGAGTGATCGGAACCCAGTCTTTCTTCGAAGGCACTCCCAAGCACAATTTGAATGCTATGCTCATAAGCTGGTGATCTGAGACCCACCTGAATTTTTGTGACTCATTTTCTTGAACGCAAGGAGCAGTAGTCACTGAATTAGAACTCTGAGCCTGTACACAGCGCTTGTGATCTTCGTTATATATTAAGAAGATGCTAGTATCTGTAAGAAAAATAACACTGGAATCAGTTGGGTTGAAGTAATCTTATCTACTATCTAAATGAAACATGAATCTGGACACTCCCCTTGGTGTTAAAATCTCATAATCTGTTCAGCAAAAGGAGGTGTGGACTACGCCGTTAAAGTGGCCGTACGATGCAACTAGTTCAGATGTGAGGACATTTCAACTATCTTGTGTCAGTGAAAGCCCCTACACGCAAAAGCCCAAGGCAGAAGAGGTGTAGATCTAGTGTCTCCTGTAGGTTTAAAGCATGGCTTAAACTGAAGAGAGAACACACTCATGGTATTAATCCAAGCTGCACCCACGCGAGTTACTGAAACGAGGGAGCATGGACACTGTAGAGAGGAGATCCTGACCCTGACCTTTCCAGCAGCACTGGCTCCCAGGCATGGGGAGATGACAACAGTCACTAAGTTCTTCAGGCTCCATTTCCTCGCAGTGGGGAGCTTTGTTCTCAGAAGGCCTGCTAAAATCTTTAAAGTGTTAACTGAGGGGAGGAATATGTTTCTAAGCTTTATAAACAAGCTACTTGTAGAGTGTATTTATTTTTCAGTTCAGTCATCAGTGACTTCTTTCTTGTCTCTCCATTATGAATGAAATACCAACATCAGTGGGATTTGCCAGCACCAGGTATGCCTCTTCGTGACTTATGAAAATATACAAAGCTCTTCAAAGCTTCTCAAGTTATTTCCCTCTCTTAGTAAACAGTGCTTCACAGCATGCATTTTCATGCATTCAATGTTGATTTTAAAATTGCAGCCCCTTGAAAAGTTTTTAGCATCTTTTATATTTGGATGTGCTAGGGAGTGTAACATTTCTGAGCTGATCTTGCTGAAAGACTGAAAATTTCTCCTCTCTGATCCACCTGAGATACATTTTAGCACAGTAACTTAATCATGTTCTTTCACATAAGGTAACAGGATGCACAATATTTTAAAGCTTTATTTTAACTGGGCTATGAGCTAGGAAGGAAAAATATTAATTTACGTGACTCTGAGGGTTGAAGCTAATTAAAACACTATTTATTTTAGTGTATGATTACCAAACTAAACAAATTCTATAAAGGAGAAATATTTAAGGGGAAAACAAGTTAACCACAGAAAATCTTCCCTCCTCTGCTGGGGCTCTAATGTGGAAATTATCATATTTTTCTGCAGAAGAACAACCTGGGAACAAATAACCTCTCTCTCAGAGAAAGAGCTGACCTAGACTTATCTCATCTATAGTCCAGCTTCCTTCTCTTGTCCTTTGGCTTCCAACTCACTGGGAAGTAATATAAAACTGACAAGCACTGGAGGCAGAAATTGTTGTCTTTTGCCAATCTGTTTTACTCACAGACAATACAAGGAAATGTATAATTATCACTGCTGGTGACAACTTCTTTTTATTCTGCTTTTCTACTAGCATTTATCACAATGTTATTGTAAACTGATATATGCAGTGCTTGCAACTCTCCTTTTCCTGAAATCGTGTTTAAACTTTCTGGATAAAAGAGATGTCAGACAATTGCACATGTGTAGAAAACACTATCTGATTTTCCAAAGTGCTAAAATTGTATTTGTGGCCAAAAATAACATTTCTTATTTTCTGGTTCTTGTGGTATTAAAGAGAAGATGCTATGCACATGAAAAAGTATCCCTAAGTCAAAAGCCTGGACTGCTGCATCCAAGCATGAAAGGGTGCAGAGTTTTGGCTTCAGAAACAAAGATAAAAAGCTGAACAAAGAGGTCAGGCCAGTGGGGATGGAGAGGGGGACAAAACTTAGGCTCTCTGCTATTCTTACAGTGCCTTTACAAAGCATTAGAAGTGTGTAAACCCAACACACCTGCTTATACAAGAGCCCCATTGCATATTCCCAGTGCAGGGTGTAGTACATATATAAGCAGCTAAAAGGCCAAGACAGCCAAGCAGGCTTTGAAAACAAGCTGACACCAAAACAGGAGAACAGTGCAAGAGTTAGCAGGACGCTGGAGCAACTGAGGCTGAGGCTGTAATTGCAGGATTTCCTTTCCCTCAGTGTTGCTCCTCTCTAGTGCCTCGCCATTGAGCAGACTTGTAACTTAGTCCTGTGTTGCTCCAGTTTACAGCTTTACTTCTGTTTGTTCTGCCTTCTTGGTCACTGCAGGGGATTCCCATACAACAGCATCCATGTGAGTAATTAGGTAGTCTAGAAGAAACAAGGCAGGTATTTGTGCAGCACTTCCTCTGCCCTGACAGCTCCTCTCTGTAAACACTTGATACCACTCTTGCCAAAATGATAAGCTGTATCTGTAAAATGGGCTGATCAGAATTACACATATCACCATTAGCTGCGTTTCACTGTTCTGTAGCAACATTTGTTTTAGAGCCCTGTAACAGGTGCTGTTCTTCACTACAGATGAACTGTGGGTGGAACACTTTGAGGTCCACCACAGCGTGCTCATGAGTATCACAGTGTTAGTACTTTGAATTAAGCCTGTTTCTAACAGTAATTCATATTTTGAAACTTACTCCTGGAAGGAAGTTCTTTAAAATGCATAAGAACATGCGAGGCATAGGAGACAACTTCACCATTACCAGCATACAACCAGCCATTCAGGGAGATCTAGCATTTTTCCCTCAAATGTTCCAAATAGATCCAAATAGAATTTTTCTCATAGGCTTTCATTTTTCTTTACCCACAACGCTGTGACTACTTGCTTATCTATCTCTGGCCCCAAGTTGTATCTTACAAATTGTGCCACGTACTGCAGAATCTCACCAGACAGTGTCATTTCCACGGTAGAGATTTCCAGTTTGCCAAACCGGCTTCACACTCTGCCGCATTTGCAAACGATCACAGATTATGTGAGCATAAATAAAGAAGTAACTCATGAAGCCAGTGAAGTGCTACCAGTGTTAAACACTAATGCAGAGCACCACAAGAGCACCCCAAAAGCCAGAAGCAAAAGAGGAGGGAGCAAGGAGGCAGCAAGCAGGTAGGATGACTGTCTTCTCTACACGGGCTTACCAGATGGCCTAAGCTGATTGCTGCTGATTACACAAAGGAAGAAAGGTTACAAGGCAGTGTTATGAAGCTTTGCATCAGTAGATCTTAATCTAAAGAGCAGAGGACACTGAGAGGCTTTCAGGAAGGGCAGGTGCAAAACTTTCACTGAAAAATAGCTGTGAGCTGGAAATCATGGTAAATCTCAGAGCAAGTGGGTACAACCAGGTATCACCAAGCAACACAATTTCATGCTGTTTTCACACCTCTATCCATACCAGCACCTTAGCTACCTTAACGTTCCCCCACGACAGCCATCCGCCAAAAGCAGGGCCCATCGAAGAGGACAGGCAGAGCCCCAGTAACACGCACTTCTGCAAGCCTCTGCGGTGAGCAGGTCTCTGAGGCAAAGCTGGGTGATGGTATTAAATCAATCAGGGACTGATAGGAGTGGTGGGGGAAACTGAGGCAGCGCCGGTGATAGCCTTGTTTGGTGCCCACAGCGCCATGGGCACCCAAAAGGCCGCCCTACCGGGCAGCTTTGCCCACCGGGCACCTCTGGATGCGGGGGAGGAGGAGGGTCCCGAGGGGAGGCCGCCTCCATCAGCCCGCCCGCCGCAGTGAGGGTTAAAGTGGTCCTGGGCTTCACCTGCGTTCCTTCCCCACGCCCCCCGCAAGCCCCAGCTCAGGTTCGGCTCTGTGCCTGCGGTGACCCCTCTTTTTTCGGCTCGCCTCACCCCGCACAGCCCACGCGGGCACTTACCTAGCAGCGGAAAAACCCGGGGCAGAAGCCCGAGGAGAAGCAGGAGCAGGGAGGGAGCCATCGCCGCGGCTCCGCCCGTGGCGCCCCGCGGCTCAGAGGGCGTCCCGCCGGGCAGGTCCTCCGCGCTTGTGAAGGGCTGGTGGATCAGGGGAAAACTCTGGGCTCCAAATGATAAGGAAATATCCTGTCACATGGGGCGTTTTGAAATAACAGGAATTCGCTGTTCAAACTTTGCTTTCCTAAGCTGATTTTTTCCCTTAGAGGAGGAAAGAGCCTCCTTCCAGGCATGTGCAGGTGATAGCTGAGAGGAGCGCTGCTTTTTTTGTTGTTGTTGCCGTTGTGTGTGGTGTTTGTTTTTTTTATTTTATCCCCTATGCGACTCCGTCAGCGTTGCATCTGGGTCAGTGGTTTGTCTTCCAAGAAAATTAGCCAACCCCGCTCCGAGGAAGGAGGACATCCCTCTCCTTTCCTTCTGGAGTAAGGAAAGGAGAAGGATGAGGGGTAAGAAACCCAAGTCTCAAAGAAAACCCGTGCTCGAACGACCGGGGTGCTCCCCAGAGCGAGGACTGCAGAAGGAGCAGAGACCTACTTTTGGGAACCCGGGATCTGGGCTGCGCCCCCGTCCCTATCACTCCTCCCCCAGGCGCGAGCAGGTCGCTCCGCGGGGAGCGGGGCGCGGCCGGGGCTCGGGGCTACCAAGGAGGAGCCGGAGGGGACGAGAGGGCTTAAGAACCCTAAAAGACATTTTCTGAGCTCCAGTAAATGAACTTCAGCCGCTTTGTTTGTTTGTTTGTTTGTTTATTTTACTGACAGTGATGGCTCTGTCTGCTGTTAACAGGACTCAAATCTTGCTCGTGAATCAGTGTGAGAAAAATAGAACCTTGCCTGCTAGCTGGGTTTCACAAGCTGAAGCACCTGCCTGGAATTTAATGATCTTTCTGAAAAGGTGCCTTTAGAGCACAGTCTGCCTTCAGGTTATTACGTCTTCTTGCTGTGCTGGGTACAAGACCTTCCCCATGTGCTTTTTTGTGGAGAGCAGCAGCATGTTATTTCTTCGAGATCACTATCAATATACACTCTGAAGAGTCCCAAATGGTTTGAAAACATCAGTGTTACTATTGTTTTACACAGACAGGCTTTTGTAACATGTGGGACTTACTGGGTATTTTGATGGGGCACACATGAGGCTCAGGGGGCACCTTATTGCTCTCTACAACTCCCTGAAAGGAGGTCGGAGTGAGGTGGGGGTCGGTCTCTTCTCCCAGGTAACAAGTGACAGGACAAGAGGAAGTGGCCTGAAGTTGCACCAGGGGAGGTTTAGACTGGGTATTAGGAAAAATTTATTTCCTGAAAGAGTAGTCAAGCACTGCAACAGGCTGCCCATAGAAACGGTAGAATAACCATCCGTGGAAGTGTTTAAAAATGTGGAGATGTGGTGCTTAGAGGCACAATTTATTGGTGGGCTTGGAAGTGCTGGATTAATGGTTGGACTCAATGATCTTAGAGGTCTTTTCCAACTTTAAGATTCTGTAATTCTATGAATCTGCAAAGCATCAAACCTACCGTGTGTATGAAGCCTGTTGTGCAGCAGCTGTCCCTCTGCTGTCATGTACTTGGAAATCTCTGATAAGTATTAGAAAATCTTCAAAAGCCTCCTTGATGGAAGTTCTGGGTGGAAAAGTACAGCACATCCAGGGAAACACCAGTATGAGATTAGTATGGAAAGAGGCAGAGCAGAGTAAGAAGGTACTCTGACACTGTTATAAGAGGAGAAGAAACAATGGAGATGAAAACTAAGCTCATTTGAAGTCAACAAAACTTCTTTTAATACTGGAAAAAATTCCAGCCAGGCACTTCAGCTCTGCTGGGTCCTCTTGGGGACTACGGAAGGAGAGTAAAGAGGAAGTGGTTCATAATTTCTCTCAGCATCTGTAGAACCACATAAAGGTCAGGAACAGCCTGGCCCAGGGACAGGAGGTGGGAAGTATTTCAGCCATAATCAGCAATGTTCTGTATTGTTGTGTTGATGAATTGTCATGTGGGAAATATAATCTCTTGCTGTAGTGTATGGCAGATATTTATTTTTTCCTAATTATTTGCAAAACCTAAAAGCCCAGGAAAACCTCTAGTGCTAAAAGGAACAAGTCAGAAGACTCAGTACAATGCTGCTGCCCTACCAGAACACTGCTATTTCCAAGACTGTCACTAAAAGTTTGGGTGTTTGTGGTATTCTTTCGGCTCAAGATAAACAGAAAAGGGAGACACTTCAGTCTTGATGTTCAGTCTCAATGTAAGAAAATAAAACTGCCACCAAAGTCTTTACACGGTTATGTAAAGACTGGTTATGTGATGGTTATGAGCTGCATGTAACTTAAGTGAATACATATGTTGCACAAATAGGCAGAAAAAGGGAATTAAGGAGATGAGTAGTGATACCTCTTTGGCTGTCAGTGGCTGCACCAGGAATGAGCTATATTCTGAAGTGACAAAAGAAACTGTATTAGGCTATTCTTAGAGTTTCTCAAAACTGAACTGGACAAGATGCTGAGCAACCTGATCCAAGTTAGCCCTTCTTTAGAGAGGAGGTCATGCTAGATGACTTCCCAAGGTCTCTCCCAACCAAAATGAGACTTCAGAAGAGAAGTATTCCTGATCTGAAAACTGCCTTTTTCTCTTTGTCCCTTATGCTCACTGGAGATACTGGAGATACTACCAGAGCAAAGCCATTTTGACACAGACATGTGTGATACATACATGTATATGTTTATATGTGTACATATGTCTACACGTACCCCCTGTCTAGAGCAGCACAGGTCTTGAGGAGTTTATTCACGTATGCTCTGTGTCTCATCTGCAGCGCACTCGTCAGTAATTATATCTGGATCTGGCTTCCTCTTTCATCATACAAATACATGACTCATATATTCTGATCTGATATAGTCAAAGGGAAAGATTCTCTCTTTTGAGACAAAAGGATTCAGCAAAGTCTCAGGCCGCAGTGATTTGTAGGCAAAAAGTTACCGAAAGCTCAATCTGCTAAATAACTGATGAGAGGGTACATGTCCTAGATAGACATATGTTTTCATCTCTCCTGTGGGTAGGGAGCCAGCTGACATTTACATAGAACAGAAAGGCTTGAATTCCTCTGAGACAGGTCAGACCCTCTCTTCTTCTGGCACATCCAGTTCTTGCAACTGGTCATTCTTCCTGGTAAAATACATTGAAATCCTGAAGCCACAGTGGCCCTTGACTTTTACAGCCAACTAGAAAATGGAAAGTTCAGTCCTAAATGAAATCATATCCAGACCTGAAACATAATATGCCTGTATTGCGTCTGTGAAATAAAAACAAGTGGATTACTATCCATGCTTTTACATTTGCATCCAAGATGTTTTTTGACATTTCATGTGGGAGCTTGTATCTCTCAGATGGTATTCAATAGTTATCTGCACATTACTAATATTTGCATGGGTGCTGCAGTGGGTTACCTGCAATGGAGGCCTAAAACCATTTCTGTATTTCATTAGTCATCCTAGAGTATTTAAATAACATTCTCACACTACTGAATGATTTTGGAGAGAGAGCTTTCTAGAAGATTGTACTGTTGTAAAGAGATAATTAAAGTTAGACACTGTATTGGTTTTGACTGGGGTGGAGATAATTTTCTTTGTAGCAGCTCAGATGGTGATATGTTTTGGTTTTATGACCAAAAGATTGTTGATAACACAGGTATGTTTTAGTTATTACTGAACAGTTTTGCACAGCCTCAAAGCCTTTTCTGCTTCTCATGCTACCCCATGAGTGAGCAGGCTAGGATGGGCAAGAAGCTGGGAGGGGACACAGCCAGGAAAGTTGATCCCAAAGGACCAAAGGGATATTCCACACTTGATGATGTCATGCTCAGCCATAAATCTGGAGGAATGAGAAGGGAGGGGGGACATTCAGAGTTGTGGTGTCTGTCTTCCCAAGGCCCTGATTTCCTTGGGAATTAGCTGAACACCTGTCTGCCACTGGAATGTAGTGAAAGAATTCCTTTTCTTGTTTGGTGCATGCAGCTTTTTGCTTTCCCTATTATAAAGTCTTATCTCAACCCACAAGTTTTCTCACTTTCACCCTTCTTTTCTGTCCCCCATCCTGCTGCAGGAAAGTGAGCAAGCAGCTGTGTGGGGTTGAGCTGCCAGCTGGAGTTAAACTACAACAGACACTGACTAAAACATTATTTATTAAGATAAGTTCAAGAACTTTACTATTCTTTACGTTCTAATTAGTATTTAGGAGTGAGAGAATTTTTGTTCTTTTAAACCAGAATTTTCAGGGTCAAAAGGAGTTAAAAGCTAAGAGAAAAATCACAGAAAATGGACAGAAATCTTGAATTTTCTCAAAGAATTTTCAGTGACAGTCAAACTAAATGTATCCACCAAGTTGAGGCAAAATTCTTTAGTGCATACACTGTTGTGCATGAACTAAAAGAGCCAGGACACAAACCTGTGAATGCTGGGTGTGGATCAACAGCCACCACAGTTTATTTCAAGTGTAGCTAAAGCTGAAGCAGACACGTTTCCTCCATACAGGAGCTAGTAGAAAGAAGAGTTACGAAAACTTTCAGCACTTTTTCATCTCATGTCTTGCTTTGCAAGGCTTAAGCTCATCTTGTTGGCTTCTGCAAGCACACAACTCAGCTAATAAGAACAGTGAACAAAACAACACGTAAGTAGGATCCAGTCCAGCACTGGTTTGACAATACCGTTATCTGAACAACAAATTGTGACCACTGGTGAGAAAAAAAAAAAAAGGAAAAAGAATGCAGTAATACACTGCCAAGAAATTAAATTCATTGCTCTGTAATTACTTGAAATCTCATCAAGATAAAAAATCTAAATACACAAATGTATTCATCCCCTACATGTCCTAAAACAGCTGTACAGTCATCCAAAGCTCCCTTTGCTGTCAGTGGATGGAGCAAAGGAGGAGCGATAAATAGAGGACCAATTTAGATGTCAATGCTCGTATGTTTGGTCTTACCGAACTTGAGCCTGGGCCTGCATTCCTGAACAGGATATATACATCATTGTGCTAAGTAGTACAATAGAATAAATATTAAATCAGAATGACTTTTTTTTTTTCTCAAGACATCTCAAGCCTTTATTGCGAAGCCCTACATGTCTTTCTTTTTTAAAAATACCTTTTTTTAATTACATGAAATTCATGCTATAAATCCTTAGCAGCCAGAAGGCAGAAAGGGAATTCTACTATAGAAGCATATATTGATCTTCACAGTCTATTCCACTTTCTTTCTCATTCTGCAGTAATAAATCACTCCTAACTAGCACTGTAGGAATTTTTCTTTAATTACAGTGTTCCACATGGCAAAGGGCTGTACACACCCAGAGCAGTGGGACCCATGGCTCTGTTATCTACACAAGAGACAACTACTGGACTGACATTCCTTATCTAGGTACAATAAGCCTTTTGATAAGACTACTTCTCTTAACAAAATGAATACATATCTTTAATCCTGGTCATAACTTTATGAGTACACCAGTGGTCTTTAAGATTTCTCCAAGCATGATAATCACAGAGAATCATCAAGTTTGGAAGAGACCTTCAAGATCATCAACTCCAACCATCGAAGTAACACCGCTATAATCTCCCCTAAACCATATCCCCAGCATCCAGACATCTCTTGAACTCTTCCGGAGACAGTGACTCCATCACCTCCTTGGCCAATTTATACCAATGCCTAGCCACTCTTCCAGTGAAAAAAAATTTCTAATATCTAAAATTTGGAACTCAGTGGGAGTCGAGCAGGACACACTTGAAATTAATATAATGCCATAACTTACTTGTAACAGTTACTATTTTTGAGCTGTATGTTCATTTCCAGTTATTTATTATGGTTGAAAGGAGATGTAGGAGAAATGTGGCAGTAAACATATGAAACAGTGTCTGATGAAGGATGAAGAGAAATAGTTACTTTTAGGAATGAATGGCAAAAGATGATATATGATATGAAAAAGTATAAGTGATACAGAGTTGATTTGTGTTTTCTATTTACCATATCAGAATACAAGTACCAAAGAGACTCCAGTTTAATTCAAAAACAACAGTCCTCATATTCATTGCCATTATCAACTCAAAACATAGTCATGACATGAACACAGAGGTCCTTCAAGAACTGTTCTCCTTTGGGACAGAAATAAATCAGTAGGAGAAAGCATTTAAGAACAAACTTCCAGGGAGGAGGTTGAGGTAGCAACAGGTAACTGTCAGGTATAGACCCTGGGTTGTTTGCAGAGAAGAGGGTTACTTAGGGGTATTTTAGCTGGAGTTTTTTTAACTTTACTTCAAATAATCGAATTTTGGAGGAAATCATAGGCCACACTCCTTAACCACGGATTTGATCCTGTCTCACTAGAATAGGAATACTATGGCATCCCCATAAGTATTAAGAGGATACCAAGAAATCTTTAAATCATTCTTTTGGAAAATCTTCTGTTGAGCTGTAGTTGAGCAATGTTTTAATACCCTGTACTATAAATACAAGTCTGCAACAATGATCAGTATACCAGTAAGTCTATGCCGTCCTGAATACTCATTCATGATGGTTACAGTAGCAAAATACCATGCACGTGACATACAAGAAGGGAAACAGGTTTTAGTGCAATTTCCCAAAGAACTATGAAATTAAATAAACAATAATATGAATTTTTAAAAGCATGTATTTTTAAAACAAATTATACTATCCCTAATGTCAGTCAGTCAGATAATTTTTACAAATTACTGCTAGCCCCATTATGAAATATTACCCATGGCATAGGGCTTACCCATGGGCAGAATATTAAATTTTTGAATGGAAATATACCTAATTTCAGTAAAGGCACTGAGAACTGCAGTTTCATATATGATTTAATGTTCAAACCTTCTATCTGATTTAAGAATTCTTTAAGCTTACGCTGTCTGCATTTTTTAATAATTTTTTGCAGAATTAAAAGATTTTTTTTCAGAAAATTAACTCAGAAAAGGCTGAAATATTATGAAGTATTATGTAAACTAGACAGTCACTGAGTATACATTATTGACGCTTCAATATAGTAGGGGGGCAAATTAAATTTTATTTATTTCGTAGATCATGTTTATATTTCATTCTAATTTCAACAACAGGATTTTTATTTTGACAATATTTCCTGCAAAAAGGGTAGAATTTCCATGCCCCATTGGTGTCTGTGTCAGAACAGACTGACATCCCACTCAGTGACTTCCCTTTAGGCCAGCTCCAGCACCATGAGATGGCCCCTGTCCCACTACAGCTCACCTTCTGTTTTGCTCATAAAGGCATTGGGTTTGTCTCTCCTATGACCAAGACCGACAATGATTTTTTTAATTTGACATTGTTTAGTCACTAAATAATGTCATTTCGTTTAGTCCAAAATTGTTTATGCATTCAGATGCAGCTCATCAGGTTTGTTTGAAGTGTGATTGATTGTCATGCTGGCTTCACAAGCAGGGGCGACTCCTTAGACCACAGCAGGCGGCACTGGGCCTGGGCACGTGCAGAGCCAGAGATGGCTCCCACAGCGCATTTCAGACCTGCAGCGCCAGTCCTGTCCCTGCAGCGTCACCCAGCAACACCGCCAGCCCTTATGAACACTCACAGCTGAGCATAAAGCTGGTTTCAGGTACCCAACCTCGAGATCCCATGTTTCATTCACCCTTAAAATGACACAGTTACTACCTCCCTCCACTTGGCTAGAGAAGCATATAGGGTGAAATGTATATTGCATATTCAATTTAATGAAATTTATGAGACAAAAAGTAGCTGAGATAATCTCAAAACTGTTCTCCCCTCCAGCCTACTTCCAGTAAAATAAAGGCAACATACCAAATTTTTAGATTGCAACCTAAAGGGGCGTGTGTGAAGGAGAGTGACCTGTGAGACAGGGGTAGAGGGAGGGAGGCTGGTACTACCCGGTGTGTGGGAGCAGCTCTGATAGGGGGAGCAGACCTGCTGGAGGAGAGGCAGAGCTGGGCTGTGGCTGAGTGCTGAGTGCTGGGGTGTTGCCTTTGCACATGCTGGAACACAAAGATCGGACTGGTGTAAATCATATTTTGGGGCTTAATCCTTCCCTGGATCTCAGGAGCCTCCTGGAGTTGCAATAATGAGCCTTTTCACTTTTTCCTCCATCTCCTCATCTGTAACTGAACTTCAGGGCAGCGTGGCTCCAACAGATAAAGAGTTCACCACCTCTTCCTGATGCAGTGTCTCCTACACGAGGCCCTAGTGGGACAACGATAAAGAGAAAACAGAAGTTTAAATTGCTCTCTTCCCCTTAAGAAGTTTTGAAAACACGGAAGGGGTGAGTCTAAGTCTGTAGATAATAATTTCTGTGAAATTCAACAGTCTTGCCTTGAATTTTAAGAAGTTTGACAAGAGCTCCAAAGTTAATAAGTGTAGCAACATGTTAAATACATGAACAGTACTACACCACCCCGAAGAACCTGCCACCTGAAAAGTGCTGGGTGAACCAGTACTGAAATGACTCAGGCCAGAAGCAGCTGAGTAAGGGACTCAGATTCCATTATTCTGCGTGTTCATGGTACGTGGCACAGTCACCTGTGCCTCATTTCTCTGGTTTATGACATGCTGATGTAGTGTCCTAGGTAGGTCTTTTAATCCTTGCAAGACGATGACGTCTCCTCGGTGAGATAGTTACATCATGCTAAAACTTGTTTGCAGATGGAATGACTACAATCATGAAAGCTTTCCTCAGAAGAGCAGGGAGCCAGGTGGGCTGAAAACCACATCAAAGACCAAAACAGAAGGCAGTAGCACCTTGGTCCTAGTTGAAAAATGTCCTGTCCAATAAAACTATTCAGGGTACAGTACTTCTACAGTATTTTCTGTGATTATTATATCTCCTTTTTGCACCAGCAGTGGGGATCAGCCCTCACACATGTGGGTATTGACAGACTACAGGGCTGAGAAGCCTCATGCACTCTCCTCATCTCTCCTACAAAATAGTCCTGTACCTCCTCCCTGACCAGACAGCAGCAGTCCTGTTACCAGGAGAGCTTCATCTCCTGTTTTCATAGAGATACAGGTTGTCCATGGGTGACCTGGACTCCAACTTTTGTTGGTATTTCCATAGATGAACATTTCTTACGTAAGTCAAAGTAAAAAAAAAAGTAAAACCAAACCAAAACCTGAACAAATTAAAACCTCAAAACACAACTGAGAAAGAATGTCCTATAAAAGATACCTAGAGGAAAGTCATAATAATCCCAAACCGGAGAGAGTTTGGGATTGCCTTGCCTAGCAGCAAGAGATCAGCCACAGTTGTGGCTGATTTATTTTGATGCCTCTTTTCAGTGGGAGTTAGGCATAATAATAACTTTAAATATATGAAACCTAGATGTTAGTTTAATCCTGAATGTGAAGTTGCAAGACTGATTAAATGGCAGTTAAATAAGAAAAAAAAAATCAAATGGAAATAATTACTCTGATAGTTTAAGAATAGTTTCGTGATAGGGTAGGTATTTGCCTTTTTTGAGACTTATTTTGTCAATATCTTTTCTACAATTTTCCATCTCCACTATTTCATATAAGAAGTTTTTAAATATTTCAACTCACTTCTGTTATTTCGAGCACTGTGAGAGTCCTTAGGTAAAACAGATTTTTCACTGACTAGTAGCTAGCTACGCTATCTGCATTTAAGCCCAAGTTAGGTTACCTCCACCAGCAATACCAGAAATTAGATATCTGCAGCATTCAGTTCAGTACAAGAGAATCTTAGAGTCTGTTTCTGAAGGTATAGCAGAAACTATGACATTTGTTATTTCCCGCAGTACAGTGTATAGCTGCTCAGGCAGCCCCACTGTGGCAGCCTGCCAAGCAACCCAGACAGCAACGAGACAACAGCTTCATCCTCTCTGTGTTTCATTCTGACATTGTCACCTTATCTAAGCTTTCTGCAGAGTAATGGGTTTGAAATCATGAGCAACTCAAAATACCTGTATTTCTGAGAACAGCTTCCTTCTGCAGTATCAAAACATGACATTTGCTTTTTCTTCCTAAAATAAAAATAAATAATCACTTCAGCTCTGTTCTGCATGCAGGATTTTAATGGACTGTTCTTCTTAGGAGTCCTGGCAGTTCTTCCTGCCTGTTATCTATGACCAGAAGTGAGCTGATCCATCAGTTTTCACAGGAAACCGAATCAGCAAATGTTACACAGGCAGCAAAGCAGGATATAGTAAACCATGCTCCACATACACATCCCATGCTTCCTTTACACTTTTAAAGCTGAGACCCAAGTGGCAAACAGCAAACAGAGGTATGGGGGGGGGGAAAAGCTGAAGAGCTTCATAAATCTTAAAAACTGATTCTCCCTACAAACCAATCAGTGCAAATGTAAACAACTGAAGGTGAACATTAAGTGCTCAAGGTATCGCGTGCCATGGGAGTCAGAACACGGTCCAAAGACTCTTGCCTCATATATCCTTAAATTTTGTTTGTTTTAATAATTCTCCTGGGTGAGGTATTTAACTACTGCACCCAAAGAAGAAAACTTCCATAGATCTCTTGAAATTACAGAACATGCCATAACTCTGATTTCACTC
Source organism: Rhagologus leucostigma (assembly GCA_013397725.1). Lineage (NCBI taxonomy): Eukaryota > Metazoa > Chordata > Aves > Passeriformes > Rhagologus > Rhagologus leucostigma. The sequence continues at coordinate 1,048,130 of VZTD01002528.1, read as the reverse complement.
AGAGCCCTTGTTTACTTTACATTTTACAACATAAAGAGGTTACCTTTGACACAGACTTAAAATACTGCTTGGTTTACAGAAACTGAGGGTTTCTACGGATGAAGCCTCTCTATACAAAACATGTGTGTCCTCCTAGAAAGAAAGCTTCATTATTAAAGAGTCATTTATTTGCACAAAGTCTTCTTCCTTCTTTGTCTCTCCTAATTGCATTATTCACCTCAAGTTCTCGTTTGCTTTTTTTCTTTCAATCTCTCCACCTTTTTCAATTCCTTGAAACCCTGCCCCACTTGTCATGCTCAATCAAAGTGAAGCCATATTTGGCAGTAAAGCACTAAGAATAGGGATTAAAAACATTTCATGATGGTCTCTTGCTTGCCATTGCTATTCCAAAGTAGAACATTACCAAAAATATTGACTATTATATTCCATGTTTTGCCAGAGATACCTCCAACAGTTGCCTCTTCCGTTTATCTCTGCAAGACGAACAAGTATTACAAATAAAAAGACCGAATACCTGTTACAAGCTATGGATAGCTTGTCAAGTCTGGTTTAACTGAGAAATTCAGACAAAGTATTTCTGGGTAATTATGACAGACCGAATCTGCAGTCAAGATCCACTTAACAGCACAATGTCCCTTATAGTTTTGCATGGGGAGGCACAATCACTGAAAGACTGAAAAATCAGTGAGGGAAAGATTACTATCCATGCAAAGCACATTCTAGAAGGTGACATCTGTATCAATACCTGAATACGGCATTCTCCTATCAAAGAAGGCAAAGATCCTTTCTTACCAACTTTCTCAAATGAAATACAATATCTTCAGGCTTGTGTTGCCAATACTGATCTTATGCAGAACTGATTATTATTCTTAATAGAAATTAACCCAAGACTATTGTACCTTAGGGGCCAAGTCCTTTATTTTCCAAAGGACAATCCAGAACTTTGTAACCCCAGTGGACATAGAAAAAACAGACAATTTTGATATTCCAATAAACTCAGTGCACAAGGCAGGCTCAAATATTCTGTGAATGTGTAGACAATGCTACAGCTGGTCCTGAGGGATCCCAGAGATTAAGAGGAAATCATGAAAGGGAGACTTTTTTTTGACTTTGTTGATAAGAAAGATTTTTAAGCCTACAGCATTTACTGTTGTGGAACACGCAGTGGGGTTGCTGATAAAAACCGGTCTGGCAGTGATGAGCCAGGAGATCATATTCCTTAATACTGCAGTAGAACATTATAAAAATAAAATTGCATATGCAGGAGGTCAACACTGTTTTTACCTGACTGCCGCCTACATGTGAAACTGTATTGCAGTGTAGTAACAACAGTTCCTAACAACAGTTAAGAACAGGTTGTCCAGGAAGTTGTGGATGCCCCATCCCTGGAAGTGTTCAAGGCCAGGTTGAATGTGGTTCTGAGGAAGTGGAAGGTGTCCCTGTCCATGACAGGGGGTTTGGAACTAGATGATCTTAAGGGTTGGAATGGTCTTCCAACTCAGACCATTCTATGTTTCTGTCAATGTTAAAAGCAACACAGAATGTACGACAAACTACTAAAAAAATTTTATGAGGGACTTGCCATACATACTACAATAATTGTGTTTTTGAATCCTGCAATTAATAAAATTAGCAAGTAGGATGGAACTATTAGCATGTATCAGTAACCAACTTGGAACCAAACTTCGGTCCCCAAGAACAAAGGTGCTCCTTTTCTGGGTTGAAATCTGGCCAATTCCCTCGGTGAAACTGCGCCACTGATGAAAGGAAAATAAAGTGAATAAGAAAGCAATGATCCAAAGTTAATGGCAAGGTGCTGTGTAAAGAATAGCTGATAGGCCAAAAGGATAGCACAGAAACATGAAAAATACAAAGCCCAGTGGCAGCAATCGTGTGACTGAACCAGTGATGAGAGACATAGTACTTCAGAGGTTAAAGATCAGGACTGTCTGCATTTCAGAAAACAAGGTAAAAGGCTCCATAAGACACCTGCATTATGTGGAAGGACAAGCTGCAGACTAGAATCATCTGGAAAGAGAGAGAAAAAGGTTGCATATATGTGTATATAGGAAATGAATTAGATTTATGATTAAACATTAGTATTTCTGGGCATGCTTACTATAAGGATCAAATATGAGAAAGCATATGAAAGGACATAACCATTAGGAAACATATATACTACATGGAACTGATTGAATATACATGCAGAAGAGCTGGGATTTGGAATCTGCATTGCTCCTGCAGTACAGGATCCCACTGAATGCTGCTCAGCTCAGTGCTGTTCACAGATAGACAAAATTATTTCATGCTACTACTGTCTGTCTTGAATAAGGAAAGCTTAGGAACAAATCTGGTGTCAATTTGAGCCTCAGGGATGGACAAACTCAAGGAGTCTAGCTTTTGGAAGAGGCAATTAGGAACTGGTCTGAGCAACTAGGACAAATAGCTGTCCCCTGAAGTGATCAGTGGGACTCTGAAACCTTGGAAGGAACAGCCAACATTTACAGCAAGCCTTGATTATCCGAAGATAAGAAGTGCTCGAGAGTAGAAAGCGTGTCTGTTTTCAGAGAAAAAGCTTACTAAAATAAACCACTAAATTAAAATCACCTACTTTACAGTTAAGTGAGCAGGAAGAGCATTAAAAATTACTAATGCTATATCCTAGTGGATATAGTGGACTGTCATTAGCTACACAATCAGATAATATAAGTCATGATTCCACAGAAGCTGCCAGAAACCGGCTACGAAGTGAAATTGTGCACTTAAATAAAGCAAAAAATTCTTCACTATTTGTTTTGCCTCATCCTACCAGGAGGAAAGAGTTCTCTGAACAAACACACCCCTAACAAGAGTCTTTTAGACACCATCCATGTTTTCTCTGAAAAAAAACCCCAACCAACTTAGTTGAAAGTTTCAATAGCACATTTCAGTGAGATGCTTGGTGCTGACCCTGTGTTCAAACTCAGGTTCAGAGAACCATGACTTCTCTGCCATTTGCTGAGACAAGACTTCCATTTGTTCTTATGTAAACCAAAGTATTTTTATGAAAATCATTGTATTAACTACATTCATCAGGCCACACGATTTTTGCTGAAGGATTTGCCTAACCATTCTTCAGCATCAGCTATGACAGTATTTCACCAGGCAAAGAAAAAGACTAATTTGGGGAAAATTTCACAAGTCTAAAAGCCATTAAAACCAAGGGATCTAAATATTCACACTCCTTTGAGAAGCACAGTAAATTGGGACAGTCTGACACATAGACTGCAAAATAAAACACATCTGCATAATCCACAAATACGTGAGGATGCATGAGTCAACAGGGGCAAGCCATCACAACTTCCTAGAAATAGATTGCAGTGTGATTTCAGTAGCAGTTAGAGCCTTACTAGTAAATCAAGCTTCAAAACTGTTGTAGTATAAAATTGAGAGGTCCAGGTATGCATATATTGAAGGGTTCCATTCCTCAATACGTGTGCTTCCTGTAGCCAGAAAGTGGTAAACAGAGACACTGACCAGTCGAAGAGTTTGTGCTACTGAGCAGCGTCCCACTGATGACAGGCTCTACCAAGCACCCACCACGTTCCTGCTGGATCCCGCACCTCTACAAGGGTCCAAAGCACAACTGCTAAGGTGGTAGATGTCACCAAGCCTGGGAACGTGGGGCATAGGCACCAAGCTGCACAGTTTGTTAGCAATCAAAGGTGCACGTGTAAGGACTCAAAGCCCATGCTTAACAGGGTTAAGCAAAGTCAAAGCAAAATATTAGGTGCAACAATGACCACGTTCCTTATACTTCATATCAGAAGATTGTACGCTAAAGATGCTCTAAACCTGTAACTCAAAACACATGTTTGCCTTTTTTAGCCCTATATGATTATCTGCATTACCACGCGTTGCCTACGTACACACCCAGGGTTGATGTGAATTTTTAAAAATGCAAATCAGCCTTAATCAGTGGAAGTTCTTCCACAGGTTCTCTCATAATGGCTTAATTCTCATTTCTCACTTAAAACATAGATCACAATATCAACAAAACCACACTTGACTTAAAATAATCTAGAAATTTAAATTTACAAATACTGTGAGAGAGAAAAATCTTTATCCTGCAACAGAGTAGAATAAGATTTCAAAAAACAGCTACAGCAGTAAGACAATTCATTAAGGTCTCCAGCTTCATAAATGTGACATGAAGTGAGTGCTATGAAGAGAGATTATATATGAACTAGTTCTTCAAAAGTTTAAGAGTTGGTTTCACCCCCTTAAATACAGATCGATGCTTATATTACCTCTTGCCCAGATTCATGGCAACAGATTTTACAATAAACTTCAAATTCTACAAAAAAAACCAAACTGTATTTTCATCATAGGTATCTCAACAGAAATGCTTTCCATCTAAAAGAGACAGGCAGTAAAGCAAACTCAATATTAATTCCCCCTCTCTGCTCCAAAACAGAACAAGTTTCATTTCTACACAATCTGCAGGACTTTTAATTCTGTGAACTGAGTAGATATTTTCTTGAAAGACACAAATTATTCTACTGAACTAACCCACAATCCACATAACCTCTCGTCCTAAGGGGTTTAGCTCACATTTTTAGGAAGAGACCCGAAGAAAAGGCCAAACAGATACGGCTGCCCACTGCTTCCAAAGTCCCATGGTGTCTACATTGGTTTACACAAGAAATTTATGTATATCGTTGTTTTAAGAATACAGCATACACCTGTCAATTCTTTTAAGTTTCAATTCTGACAGCATTTTAAGATTCATAAGCCAGGTTTCAGCCTGATCATCAACTCATTTCACATCGATCAAACCACCAGGTTCTACACTACTTTGTATTGCTGTCATCAGAAATGGAATTAACTGTCAACTGACTGTGTAAATTAACTGTCAAGCTACCATAATATCTGCTTATTCATCTGTAACCAAATATATACATTAGAGACAGTACAGACACAATTTTTTCCATTTGTTCTTTAAATTCCAGTGAAAATATTCATGCTGTATTTAACAAAAGATAGAGGACATGCAGCATACTTGAAATAAGATCTACAATGTATTAATTGGGTTTAGCTGAAGGAAATTAATGACAGATTTTTATAAAAAATAATGTAATTTATGCATAAGCATCAAACAAAAACAAAAAACCACAAATCCTCCCCCCACCAGAACAACCAAAACCCCACCTCCACCCCATCTGAAATCAGAAAATTTGAGTTAAGTACTTCTGACAGACCTTGCTTATTGTATCTTTAAGTCCTTCCAGCAAAAGAAGCCCTTTTCAGATTCTTTCATAAAATTAATAAATTGACTTTGCAACATAATGAACTAAATACTCCAACTTTAATATTTTGCATTCATACCAAAAACAATTAGCAGTTTTTACAAATAGTGTTATTTACTAAAACAATTCTTGTACAACAGTGCAGTATAACTAAATATATACATATGCCAACATCAAAGGGAGCATCAAAACAAACAAAGGCAAACAAAAATGCACTTTGCTACTGTGTACACTTTATTAAAACCAAAGCAGACTGCAGCAAGTTTTTCTTTTTCATGACAAAGACAAAACTTTTTGGATTCCAGAAGAACATGCAGGATAGAACAAAAACTCCTACCACCTTTTTGCCAAGGCAGCAGCATGAAAAGGGAACTTTAGATCTGCAATTTACATAATAGCAAATGGAATGTTTTTAAACACAACCATCCTAATTTAAGAAACAAGGCTCCAAAAATGTACATAGTGTTTTTTATATATTGAAGCAAAAAGTTCTAATGTCAAGGCCTTCTCCATGTTTTCCTATGGTGTTGGACAGTGTATGTATGAAGGTCAATATTCTTCACTGCAGCTGAAAACGAGAAAGGAGTAGCTGCAGTGTGGAGTTGATCAGCTTTACTAAGATTGAATAACAGAGTAAAAAATGATTCTGCCTGCTGTTGGCCATGCAGGTTTTTTGTAACTTTTATTCTACTTTTTTCTTTTAAAATATCTCCTTCCAGTTTTTAACTGGAAAAATTATGTTGCCTTGTTCTTCAAAACAGATACTTACATGTTCTCCAAAGGAAGGTGCAGTTGTTTAATTCAAAGTGCCAGTGTAGCTGCTCTAAGTAGAGATGTCTTTTTTCATTCTGTCTGTGAACCCCAGCAGAGAAGAAATAAGGTAAGACCTTTGTATATAAAGACTGCACAGATATCTTTGAAACATGAGTGAAAAATAAAGTGATATTAGAGAAAATACTAAAAAAATTGGAGAATGAGGTATTAAGCAGTTCTCCAGTGTAAATCTGATGTTTCTGCCATCTAGACGAAATCAGAGAACTATAGCAGCAGCCTAGATTCGATCAGCAAAACATGTACATGGTATTAAAAGCAAACTATCTCTGTTACATATAACCATTTGCAACCTGGCAGAATTTTCTCAAGTTCATCTTTATTTCAGTTCCCCCTGCCCCAAAATTCATGAACAGTAACTGTACCATGAGGGCAGTATGCTGCTCCACACCTGTTGAGAAGCATGCAGGAATTCTTATGTTTTGCTCCTTTTTACTGCTACCTCTATGTGGTTTGGCCAGCGACATTACAGACACATCTACACAGCACCAGTTACTAAACAGAGGTGGGCAAAAACGTCGTGACTGTTCCTGCAGCTGCACACTCTGGAACACGCTGCCATGACATCAATACAGAAAATTTTAACATACTGCCCCAGTATTTTTCCTAGGATGTTTTACAGTAAATCTTGACACCTTTTTTATGCCCACATAAATTGAGATGATACACATGGCTAAAATTTTTGCTTATAGAAGTGAAATGCACAGAAGGCACTTTCCAGAGTTTACTCCAGTTCATGCTAACCAAGCCACTGAAATACCTCTTCTGAACTTAATTAGCATTTTTGTATTCCTTAATGAAATGGTTAAGTAAAAAAGGGTTTTACAAAATATCTTGAACACATTTTAGCCTTAAATCAACAATTTACATGTAAAGAAACAAGACATTCAAAAATCAGGTCTTCTATTGGAACATGAATAACATTTCCAAAGGTTCCTTACTTTCAAACAGTTTACATTCTGACACTTTATTTAATTGCTAAAAACCTTTTCCCCATAGTAGCTGTATGTGTACTTTCCCCTGTTCACTAACATTTCAGTGTTCAATACCATAGTAAGGTAGAACATAAATGAACTTGGTCCAAACAATGCACAAACAAGGAATCTGAGAATAAATCACGGCAGAGAAGCACCAGTAATGGCATCTCCAGGTTCATGATACCAAACCAGCAGACAGGAGGTGAACTGAAGTATAATTTCTAAGGTATCAGAGACAATATGAGAGGATGACTGAAGGAATTCATGCAATGACAGCATCCAGCAAAGTAGAAGGCATCACTTCAGAGTATCGAGCATACAGGGCACAACCAAGCAGGAAGACGTTTTCTGATAAGAAAAACCAACATGAGATAATGCAGCTCCAAATTCAATTTAATCTGAAAATTGCACATGAAATGGAAAATGTAGGTTGCAACAGAAACACTAGGACTCAGAACCTAAAATTATAGTGACCTACTCCACCAGTTGTAGACAATGAATTCTGATTCAATTCAACTAAAATTCCCAGTCTGGTTCAGGAGATACCTTAGAGCAGTGACTTTAATAAAGGTATGAAGGAAAATAGAAAGTGTCCATCTTTTTTCACAACTTTCATTACATTGAATTTAGAGGGGCATTGAACTTTAGCAAGTGGTTTTTTTGCTCATTATGAACATAAATGGAAGGTGATTTAAATTTTCATAAAAATGGATGAATGGCCAAAATAAGCAAGTTGGAGAGTAGAAAAATTACAATACACATAAGGTTTCATTGTTCAAATGAGAAACCAGGAACTAGCATTTCTGTATAACAAGAAAAGACTTCAAAAATTTTAAAAACAACGACAAATTACTAACAAAATGTATTTTTCTGGGTCATTTCTGTACAGAAGTTCCACAGGCCCTTATAAGGGAACATATGACACAACATGTGAAAACCTAAGAACACAATAGTCAATATCAGCAAGACTATCTTGATGCTTCAAGCTTCTCCTTGAATCAGAGACTAAGAACTATGGAATAATTTTTTTTTTTCTCTTTTGTGTATAAATTATACATTTCTATACACATTGTATATCTGATTTTGGAATAAGATACCTAATGCATACAGAGAACACTATCTAAATTATACTAAAAGTCCTTTCTAAAGACATCACTTCTTCAATCCATAACAAGTTATCTATGACACAGTATGTCAGATTATTTTTTTCTTTAGTATTTCCTTTCAAATTCCACAGGCTTTTGTGATGACACCAAATACTGCAATAATTAATGACAGTTTGCAAGGATGCTTAAAAATTTTAGAGAAAAAAAAAATGCGAAAATACTGGCATTAGATCAACCAGCTGGCTAGAACATCCCCAACTGAACAGATCAACCATGGGCATGTTTTGTAACCACCCCAGTCAGAAGTTATGCAAAGCAGTCAGCTGAAAGTATCTGGCAAAACACTGATATCAATAAAAATAGTGAAACAAAGGCATGTTAGGTAACTGTGAACAGATGCAGGAGTATATGGGATAACAGAGCTCATTTTATAGTATAATGTACAATTGCAACATTTAATTCACACTAAAATATAGTACGCAAAACAAACAATTTCTGACGTACACACAAGACTAAAAACAGATCTGATGTTGAAGCCATCTAGTACTGCTCTAGTGGAATTAGAGTTGCTGGAAAAGATGAAACCAGGATGCATTACCAGATGGAATACAAATGCAAAGTAACAACAGTTTTTGTACAAGAAACTCTGCTCAAGCACACCTGAAATGCTGCCTTCCATTACCGTGTTTCTTTTGCAGCACCTCATCCACAGAAAGAAAATATCATGCTTTACAGAGCCATGTGGCTAAGTTACTGAGTAACACAAGGGTTTAAAACAGGCTAATGCATGTTGCTGCAAAAGAGAATTTAAAGTAACCTAAAAGTGGATTTAAATGAGATGCCTCATAAACTATTCAAACTATAGAAGGGCTAGTGAACTCAAATGGTACAACTGGAAATTGAAACAGACATTTAAGGCAGAAGTGTTTGTGTTAGAACAGTAAACAGAACAAATTGCTAAGCAAGGCCACAAGAGATAAAATGAAGACCTGAAGGTTTGTTCAGCAAAGTGATTTATATGTCCATAATTCTCCATGTTCTAATTATGAAGACTTGAATAAAATAGTGTAATTCATAATGTGTGTTCCAGTTTAAAACTCCATTGTTTCTCTTTCAAATCAATTCCTCTGTCTTTGGTGTAATCTCTACCAAAACATATAGAATACAGTTCTGGTTCTCATTTTAAAAAACAACTTGGAAAAATAAATTACATGCTTTTCATGATAAAATCCTGATCTGTTTCACGGTCCCATGATAGCAGCCTCTGAATAGTAGTTTTAAGTTATTAATTATGTCTGAAGCAGAATCATAATTTGCTGTTATCCCCTCAAATCATTTACTAGTTAACAAGTTTACTTTGGTAGATAAGCTATCTAATAGTCATGATACACTTGTGTTCAATTCAAGAAGTAGTGAAACTTAGATTAGTTTGTAAATTCATATATAGACCTTAGCTTGTAATTGTAACCATGATATGTACAATTACTGTTTTTCCTGCATTGGAAAAAGACATTGCATCTGTCTTAAAACTAGACAAAACTATGAAATATGGTTGTCAGTTCATGATTAAAATAAAAAGTAAAGCAAATTATTTTTAAACATTGTGTTAAATATATTCACATGACCACCATAGTTATACGAAATGGGCACTACTGCAATCACACACTCTATGTACATAACATATATGCCACAACAGTTTGCAATGGTTGAGTTTTCACAAACTAGCCAATTTAACCATACATAAATAATCTTGTACCAATTTTTAGGCATTTTAAAAGGAATTAAATTTCCTAAATATATCAGTTCTTCCGCAAAATTAAAAAAAAACAAACTAAAAAGTCAGTGCAAATTGAACTTGTTCACCAAGAGAGATTCTTATTAAGCTGAGGATAAACAAAGTTTAAGAGATTAAACGAAGAAACTCATAGAATCGTCAACTGCCTTTAGCAGAGGTTAAAGAAGATTAGGAATCAGAAGTCCTGGATCCTATAGCAGAGCCTTCTGTGAGTAACTATGCTGTGGTTGTTGAGGTGGTGGAGGCTGTGGCTGTTGTGGAGGTGCTTGCTGACTGCCTGCTGTCTGTGGCAGAGCTGTAGGTGCTAAGTTATAGTTTGGCACCTGGGACATATTAGTTCCAGCATTCTGATAAGCAGCAACATCAACAGTACCAGGTGGTGGACTATACACTGACGCCTGGTTAGAGTAGGTACTTCCAGCAACAGAACCAACCATTGCACTGAAAAAAAAAAGAGAAAAATGTTTAAAGTTGAATTAACAAACAATTTACCAACAGAACAGCAAAACTTTATTATATCTTCAGTTGTTCTATTTATACACAAAAAAAATCTTCTAACTCTGGACACATTGCATATTTAAAACTGTAGCCAGTGAGTATTCCCATTAAAACTCAAACACACTCCTCAGATTTAAACATACAATAGACACCTCCCATGGATTTAAAATTAGACCATGAACCTGTACTTCTGTTTTATTTTAAGGTGCAATATGGAGTACCAGCTATCTTCCATTCTGTTAATGATAAAAACCAAAACCCAACAAACTGTTTTAAAAAGCAAAACAAGTCAGGTATGCAGAAACTCGCTTTATCACTGTATGCTTTACCATCCCAAATAAGTAACTCTGGGGACAAAGACTAACAAATACATTAATGACTCAAGATGGATGTCTCTCCCAACTTTTTAGAATAAAATTACTTTCCACAGAGAGGAAACAAAAACCCCAAACAAACAAACAAAAACCAACTAACAAAAACTTACAAACTTTTTCACAATACAGGTAGCTTAACCAAAACTTAGAATCTTTGGCCATCTACCCCATGTAGACTCTTTTAGCTTCTTTATTTATTTAGAAAGACTCTTTTAGCTTCTTTATTTGGGCAATCTGTATAAGCTTTAGTAAGTATTCATAGCCCATTCACTTCTTTCCCAAAATGAGCAGAATTCTCCTCTTTCTTCTGTGGTAAGATATTTGACAAAGGAACAGTAGAATATACACTCTCAGAAATTATGCAGAGCCAGCCAGAGCAGCAGATAATCTTCATCATTAAAAGTATATTAAAAGTTACTACTACTACTAAATATCTGTAGAATCATGTCTGTAAAATTTTCTCTATTTTTTATACAAAAAGCATAGACCTATATAAATTACATGTTTTGTATATAGAAAATTAAAGACCAGATAAAATTATAAAAATGATAGAAGACTTAGAAGTTTGTCAGGAATTTTTACCAAATACATGACACCAATAAAAAGCACTCTGGAAATGATTGCACTAAAGTATCTTTCAGTTGTGTTTATAGTTATACTTCTGTAATTAAAAAAAATAGTCTGCTTTAAATATTATCTGTATTCCTTTCCATTTAAATTGATTTAAACTTGAATAGAAAAATATTTAAAAATTACTTTGTGTAAGATGTCTGTGCAGGCTGACCAGGCAGTACTGAGCTGGCAGATGGCGTAACTGTGCCTTGGCTGAGAGAGGGGAGCTGTTCTGGAGGAAGATTGTAACCTTGAATATGGCCCATCTGTGCACTCCCTGCCACCAAATATGCATTTCCTTGAGTTTGCCCCGGATAAACCTAGGAAGTTAAATAAAGCAATATTAGAATTAAAATACAAAAATTATTAGAATATAAAGAAGATAAGAATTAAATAAGATAATATAATAGAAGAATATAAAATACAAGAAAATATTAGAATTAAAATTTGGTATTTAGGATCTGACTTTTGAACTTAAAGACATCCTCTCAAATATTTTAGTTTCCTTTTTTTTTTTTAAATATCAGTGAAGAGCGCTTAGCATTTAAATTACTGAAGTTAAAGATGGTAATTCTTTCATAGCAGCATATTTATGTTGACTTATCTACGAGTAGATAGCAGAGACATTTTACTCCTTTGGTTGTTTATTTTCTTTGACCCACTATACAAAGCCCTGGCAGTTTTACTTTTTAATTTTATGTGCAACTTAAAGCCCTGGATGGGCTTTTTCCTTGATCAAAAGGAACTGAACAGAAAAAAACTAAGAGTGTTAGAACCCGCAAAAGGAGAGGATCCAAACCTGTAGCTGAAAACAAACATTTTTATTTTTATTTTTTTTACATACTGTGCAAAAAACTGAGAGAAAACACTGCTCAGTCAGTGCGAATTTGATAGGGTCAATGGCTATTAAAGGTTACATCCATACCTGAGAGCCAGAAACACCAGATGACTGCATGTAATACTGCTGGTTTTGTAGTTTTGCATACATGGAATACATTGGGTCCTCATTCATCAATTTGTTATACAAAGAGAGAGCCTCCATTGCTTTAACGTTGAGCTCTGAAAGTTCTGAATGTTTCCTAGAAAATATATTGTACAGTTCATTCTACAATTTAGGTAACTTTAGTACAGGACAGACAATACAGAGAAATTTCATGAGGTGTGTTAAGTAACATATTCTTACTGTGAAGTAAGGCCTGACAAGCGCCAGAGAGTCAAATGGTACAACACTATAAATTATTATGTGACTATGGGAAAAAAATCTTCAGACCTCTTCTCAGAGAAACTACTAATAAATACACCTATTTTCTTCACCAGTATTCAAAGAAATTAGGATATTATCAAGTAACAACTCTGTTATTTCTAAGAATGAATTTTAATTTGGGTCAAAGCACATGACATTTCTTTTTACCTGTCTATATCCTCCAATTTTTCATCTATGAGAGGTCCCATCTGGTGGCATATTGCTAGAATAGAAAGACATTAAAATATATCAGAGTAATAAACATTTTCATACTGCAAAGTCAGAGAGCAATCAAAAAAAATCAGACAGAAATAGATGCTAGTTTAATTTTTTTTAGTTCATTACTATAATCCGTATGTCAAAAAATTTTTACTAACACAGGTAGTGTCATGAACAATTTAAGAATGAGAGCCAGCTGAAGTTTTCAGTAGTGGTACAATTTTAAAAGCATATTTTAAAATAAAAATAAATAAAGTGAAACAAAACACATTTAACACGCAGGAAGTATAAAACTGAAACTATTTTGCATAAAAAGGTTCAAGTAAATCGAAAGGTGATCTCTTCTTCGAGGAAGAAGACTTGCCACTGCAACCTAGACCATGTGTTCATCTAACTTTACTACAAAAAGACTATGAAAACAATGAAGGAGAAAACTGGTTGCAATGATTTTTGATGTCATCTGCACATCAAAGACACTAATAGCACATTGCTCTCACTAGAATCCTAATCGGAGGAAAGGGGCTTTTTCAAACCACTAACGTGCAAAAAACAACACAAAAGCTTACCAGAAGCAGAATGGAAAACAGTAAAATAAACAAAAATGCCCCCCATGCCTCCTTTCAGCACAAGGACATGGGGCTCATCTAACTGCCACGCAAACCATGGTTAATCAGCAGAAAGACAGAGTTCGTCAAATGTAAAATAAACAGACATGGAAGTCAAAAGGGAAATTTTGGATATTAGAAATGCAGAAGGTCCTGAAAACGTCTGAGCCACGATGTGTGAAAGGACATCGTTACTGAGTTCTTTGAAGGCAACTCCAGGTGAAAGAGGAGTTGTAGGCAAGGTACCCATCTGCTTCTTTGAATCTGGGATCAGTAACACACTGGCAGAAATGCTGGGAAAAGATGTAAAACCTGTCAAAGTCCTGCCTACTTTCATGTACAGCATGAAGTGTGGCAAAAGGCACGACAAGGATTGCTTAGGTGTCTGTTAACACGATGACTGCTCTGCTGCCAACCACAAACCCTGGGCTCCTGAACATGTTAGGATGAGCTCTCCAATTCAAAGACATTTGTGACTGGACATGAGGATGGCAGAAGAAAACAAAGTGTTTTTTCTGTCAAATGTTGATGAGCATCTGCCACCACTGGTAGGAACCAAGGATTCAAAACACATCTATAGCAAAATTTTCAGAACCAATGCCAAAAGTAGTTCATCAAAGCCTACTTAAATGTAGAGCAAGTAATCTTGAATTGGCATTGTAGAACTATATGTAGCTGTATGTTTGGCAAGTGCTGTTGCAGGTAGCTGGGGAGCAATAATCTGACCACATTACTGCTTTCAGATTCTAGGAGCAGTCTCACAGTTCGATATAAAATTCAGCATTGCTTTAATGATCCCACAATGCATTTTGAAGCAACTCCTAAAATAAGCCATATCTGTAGGCTGGTTGACAAGCATACCTTTAATTTCTTTGCCTCTGTCCTGGACCAGATACAGGTAATCTGCTTCTTAGACAACAGCCTCTACAGCAATATTTGGGACTTGAAAGAATAAAACTCGTCATGTTTCTTTTTACCTCTCTTTAGTTTCAGTGGAACTAGAATATGTGCAGACATGTCACTGATGTGAGTTCCTAAAACAGGATTTATTTACAGGCATGATGAACCAGATAGGTGTGGAAAGATGGGAGACATCTAAAAGTTTACAAACCTATGCATTTTTTCATTATTAACTTCTAGATAGATGTAGAAACTGCCATTTTCTTAACAAAGTCTGGTACCATCTCAATTGTCAGTTTAAGCCAATGTTCTGTCTCATAATCGGGAAGTATTCTTTCTTTTCCACATTCCGTTCCAAAAATTTTGGTGCATCTATCAACCTAGGTAAAATGATCTATAATGCTTCTACGAAGAGGCAGTCTGAACAATTTGACTCTAAAAGAGTAGGATAATTTGTAGCACTCTATAAGGTATTGTTAATATGCAACTCCTACAGAAATACACACGCAAGTGGAAAAGCACGTGGGACACCCACAGGTCTATTCTAAGCCTTGGTAGTATTTCTGCTTCCTCTCATGGAATCTTCCTGACACTCCTTTCGCCACTCATGCTGTGCTACTCTATGAAGGAAAAAAATAACGGATGAATATGATTGAATTAAGTATTCATGTGTCTTGAAAAGGAAAATAATATAGGAAACAGTTTTCTTTAGAGAAAAGTAGGCTTGTTTTAAGTTAATGTTTTGCACTTCGGTCTCTTAGATGTGGGAAACAAGAAGTGAGAAGATAATTATGGCTCAGGCACTTTTCTCAGGCATGCTTCTTGCATGCACATGAAGCTGAAGTACCTTCAGCTTAGTTTCAATTTGTGTTGATACAGAAGATTACCAGAGAGGAAAACAATGAAAAAACTCATTCTTTTTTGTTACCCTCAAGATGAAGCAATTCTGGGAGGTCTGGCTGGTCATCAGATGGATCAGCACTTTGTAACATCTGCAAGAGCTGGTCCATTTTATCCTAGAACACAAATTGTATAATTAGGGCAAATGTGGTAGCAAAGGAATTAGCACTTTCAGGATAGTAAACTAAAGCAGCTGTTCGCAACAGCCATTTTGACCTCTTGGCACTTGAGAATAATCTAGACTAACTTCAAGAAAATACAAACAATACATGCTACTTTACAGGAATGAAGATGCTTGAACAAGGAAAAGCCAAATGAGAAAAATTAGTGGTAACAAGTGGAATGTGCAGAGTACTTCTTTATTCCTAAAGGTCCTTCTAAACAGTATTTTCTAAGCAGTTTCTATTTTTCCAACCGAGTTATTACATATGCAATACCACCACCTAGTGGGACTAGTGGAAATATTTTGACAGAATACATTGAGAGAGTACTTCAAATGTTCACTGAAAAGCATTTTCAAGTGCATGAGGCTTATTCAGTACATGAGCCATGTCATTACCAATGTATATGGAGGTGTTGTTTTAAGATGATGTTTGGAGGCATTTCAGGGTTGACTTCAGAATAAGTCAAGCTTAAGTAAGGAGTTTAAGTGCAACCCTTTTATAATAAAAATATCAAAGGTTAGAAAAGAAACAGGCATAAATTCTTTGAAAAATGTAACTTGGAGTGAACCATATTGATTAATGAAAAATTGCATATAAATTATTTTTAATCATTTTTTTAGCTGAGCACTATCAGATAGCCTCTATCAGACTGAAATATATAGGTTGTATGAAAGTAGAAAATAAAACCATACTTTGTCCTCCTTAAACCATGGAAAGACGGGGAGAAGTCAAATTAACTACTTCCTTAAAATTTATACGATGGCAAATTTAAAAAGAAAAAAAGACACTAAACCAAAAATCAACAATGGACTCAGAAAACAAAAGCTGGAAGGCACCTCAAGGCAGGCCTGAGATAATTTGTTTCAGCAGATTACAAAGTAGTACCTCCTGGGAAGAAGAGTTTTTGTGGTGGGACTTAAATAGGACTTTAAGAAGGCAGTAACTGATTTCTCATTTCAAAAAACAATGACAGAACCCAAGTCGAGGCAAAAAAAAAACAGGCAGGGTAAAAACTTCCCGGACTGAATGTGTCTGGAAACTCTACAGGATCATCGTGGTAAGATTGTAAATATCTTACTAAACATTGCTTACAGAGCAACAGAATCTCAGACTTTTCAGATGGAAAGAGATCTTTCAGTCTGAGGTTAGAGACTGGTGGTTATACTGGAAATAAATCTAAGACAGCAGTCAAGATGGGTATCTTTGAAAGTAGATGTGACATGCAACACTAAGAGTCTAGCTTGGAGGTGAACAGATGTACAATCCCAGAGCAGGGCTCTAAATGGAATGCAGTTCCAAATTCAGTTTCAGAAATTCCTAAGAACTTCAAGACTCTTGAACAAATGAGAATATTATAGATTTTTTTATTACTTTAAAGAAACCTCTGTTCCCATTCTTTTTATTGTATTTTTGAAGTACCAGATGAAAGGGTTAAACATCACATATTTAAATGTCCCAGCAGTGCATTTAGTACCAATCAGTACTTTTACCATGCTTACTTCATCAATATAAACTGGTTCTGGCTCAGGTTCTATTGTCTCTACTTGAACTTCATCACTGAACTGCACTGTTTTCTTCTCAGCTTTCACTGTAAGATAAACAGCCAGATTAAATTTTATAAAAGAAAAAATAAACAATGACATAAATATTATATAGCTAGTATATTGCCTAGGTTCCTTACATTTGAAACCACTACTGCGAAAATTTTACAAATTAATATTTTGTTGACATTTGAAAGACACAGACCTAAATAATTTTCTTATCTGTAAATCACATTAAAAAATACATCAGTTCACACAAGGTTAACAGAAACATGTTTTAGCAAGTAAATGTCTTTATCATCGTCTCCCTGCACATAACATACATATTAAAAAGTCATCAGGATAAAAGACTCAGAAAGAGTGACTGAAAACAATAGGGCTAGCAAGGCAAGTTTAAGATAAAACTGATAAAATCATCTATGACAAACTGAGCCTTCTTTCTCCAGAGCAAAGTACAGAATTGAAAGGCCTCAAGTTTCTCTATTCCTTATTCAACAAATCCTATCTGCAAAGCATCTCATTCCTCTGTAGTGGAGACTAGAACAAAAAAGCTCTATATTTAGCAAAAATGCCAAATATGACTCTTACCAGACACTCTTACTAGACAGTCTTAACATATCGCAAATGACTGCTACAGCATGTAATTCTGCTGACCTGATCATACTTCTAGCACCCCCAAATTGAGATCATGGGAGATTAATCTTGCAAACTCATGAAATTTACAGAAATTGGTTCTAGAATCTTAAAAGTCTTGTCTAATATCTAATATTTTCATGAATTTTTTAAAGTAGGTTAGATGGATAGAAATGGATACAGGTAAATAACCAGTATAGAGAAAATCCCTCTGTCCACTACGCACACGTACGTAGCCACAGTACGTAGGTTTCTTGAACTATTTGAACACTGGTAATCTGTCTCCAAGTCCTATCTGCCATGGGGCCTTCAGTTTCATCTCAATTAAATATGCACTATTGCAACTGGATAAAAAGTCAATTTAGAAAAAAGCTGCTCTTGCCCACATTTATCTAGGTGTCAATGGAGTGATTCCATGAGTCTCAAAGAAGCTGCTGACAAAGCAGCAGACAGCAGCACTTTTCAGCAGAAGACAGCTTGGGCAACCTTGGTCTGACTGTTGTTTGTGAGACCATAGCAAGGGCTCCTCAGTTTTACTTCAGTTATCACATTAACTTGCAACTGAACTCCATCATAAGGGAAAGGAAATCACCCCTGGGCCACGGCAGGGTTTAACATTTACACATAAATGTAATGTTACTTACTCATTTCAGGCTCAGCAGAAAGATCAGCTGTTACAAAATTAGATGGAAACAATCCTATACCCTGATGAGTTTCACCTTTCCACCAATTTGGATCACTAAAGACAAAAAAATAAATAAACCCCCATACATTAAAAACCCCATACTCACAAGAAACTTTCCTAGGAATTGCACAGTAAAGGCTTTTATATTACTAGCACATAAATATCATTTGTATATATGTAGAAATCTTTACACAAGAATTTTTATGCAAATACATTTATTTGTAAAAAACCTAGGAGATAACAAAATAAAGTATTTACTACAAAAATATGTTTCCATTTATTGTATTCCAAGGTATGCTTGTACATAGAAGATACAATTATTTCTAATTCATTTTTACAGTTTAACATAGTTCTAGTAGGCATTCTATACAACTTACCTGTCATCAAGGATAGTTATAAGTTCTCCAGCTTTAAAAGTTAGTTCGTTATCTTCAGCAGCCTCAAAATCATAGATTGCACGAACCTTTCGGCCCTCGTGTTTGTGGTTTGTTAAAAGGCTTGAGGTGCTTGGATACAAACTGGAAAGAGTTGTTTGCTGTTGCCTTTGTTCTTTTAGTGACAGCTCAATAGCTACAAAAGAAGAGTTACTCAGATGAAAATTCCCTATAAAAATGGGTTGATGGATATGAAAATTTAATTCTGTGAAAACTTTCAGTGTAATTCTACTCCTGTTGCATTTTAATTACTTTCTGTCTTTCTCTTAGAATTAATGATAAATAACAGAGAGAGCAGAATTCTGCCTATGGATTTACTGAGGCTTCCAACATGGATAGGATGAATAAATAGCCTTTAAGCACAAATGGAACAACTCTGTTAAGTCATCCATTTTTTATTATTATATTATTGTTACAACCTTGAACTGATCTAAAATATTTACATTCCTGCTTTACATCTTACACCGTGTTGAACTTTTCCAGATTGCTTGAAACACTAAAAAGATACAGCTGTTCCAGCGCACAATGGTTCTCTGTTAGACAGGAGCCTTTAGTGTGGATTCACAGAATCAGATTTACACAGATTGGCTGAGGTTGGAAGGCACCTCTGGAACTCATCTTGTCCAATCCCCTGTTCAAGCAGGGTCACCACAGCTGACTACCAAGGACAATGTTTTATTATCTCCAAGAATAAAAAGACACCATGACATTCCTGGGAAACCTGTGTCAGTGCTTGGTCACCTTCACAGTAAAGTCCCTCCTTAATTCATAATTAACAAAATGATTTTTGCTGAAACAAGCAAAAATTTTCCCCTTCGTTTTTTTTCTCCCTATCATTCCTTGAATAATTTCACATTTCTGGGTCATTTTCAATTAAGCTTGAGTGAGCAGAGAAGTTTCACTCATATCAAACTCAGCTCAAGTTTGCAGAAAAAAAATGGATCATATTTAAGAAGGGACAGGGTGGACACACAAACAAACCTTACAAAACTCATGCAGAATATGCTTTTGAGACACAGATCTCTTTAAAAACAGACTTTGGTGGGTTAACTGTTGAAGAAACCATTAGTAACACATATAGATTGGCTGATGGTCATTTAAATAAATCAATATGCATCATGTCAGCAAATAAATGCACTCACCTTTAGCTAAATCCTCCTCTTCCTTTTTGGTGGCTACTGTACCAGGATCTTTGGCAACTAGAGCTGGACTTGCTTTTGCCTGTTCAGCAGCCTAGACAAAAGTAAAAGATGTAAAAATGAATCCAACAAAAAACTGACAATGCATTAAGTTCACCATTTTGATTTGTATTCATCTGCTATATAAAAATCTAAAGTAATTGAGAGCATTTCACTCCTCAAAGAAAAATTGTATTAAGATAAGGTAGTTTTCGTTTCCCAAACATTCTAGAATTCAAAAGTACAAACTGTAAAACACAGAGCTGAGGATAAGAAGAATTTGTGACACCCTTTGAGAACAACCACAAAAATCTAATGTACCTGTGAACCAATAGCTGGGAAAGTAACTCCTTGCTCCTTAAGATTTTTTATCATAGCAGATATTAAACTGAGCTGTGGGTCGTTCTTAAATTCATCAGTCCATTCCACCATAAGGGCTTTCAGCTTTTCACAAACTTTTGGATGACCCTGTGTGGACAGTAGAAACTAGTTAAATAATGTAGGAATCTGATCTTAATTTCAAGTAATTTCATGTTACTGTCAATATAAAATATATAGATACTTTATTTTGTAGTCAAGCTTAGAGCTCAATCTTTATTAGAAAGGGAGAACAGTACATCAGCATTGTGTTTGTACCAGTACAGTACGTGCTAGGCCCAAAATAAAGAACAATAAAGTTGCATAGAAGCCCTGTATTATCTCCATTTCACCATATTTGTATTTAGTGTTTCACTGCTGTTATTTAAAGTAAAAATAAAGCAGTTTATTTATAAATTAACACACCACACCTCCCCCAAACAGAATACCTATGTCAACTAGGATGAAGTGCCATTCAGGAAGTTCTGAGAGCCACAGTCTTTACAATAAGCTTCTCTGCTTCCCTTCCCCCTCCTTTCCAGTCCTCCAAAAGTATCCATTCCACTTTCAGATTACTCCAGTTCTCTGTCTGATTTCACTTATAGATGAAATGTATAAATCAATGCAATACATTACCTTATTCAACACATTGCTTACTTCACTGGCAAAATCTCTTGAACAGACTTCTAAATGAAAGATTTTGCCACAGTTTGATACACATGCTCCTAGAAGCTAATGAAAAAAAGATTAAAACTCAGAGATTTTTTTGCAATAGAACTTTTCAGCAAGAAAAATCACTACATTAAAAAGATCTTACAGTTAACGCTTGCATAGCAACGTGGGGATCTTTATGGTTCACTCTCTTCATAATAGAGCGGAGGCAGTCTTTAGGCCTAAAAAACACAAGACAAATTTAAAAATACGTAATGGAATGAACATTTCCTATTGCACACATGCCAATGCTGACAACATTAACAGACAGCAAGATCTCCTGAACATGGTGAGTAAATTATTTAGTAGCTTATAAGTGCAACATTTAAAAAATAAATCAACACCATAAACAGTTGTAGCCATTTCTATCTGTAGGATTTGCAGCTCTCTTAATTATCAAAACCTCTCAGTAATTTATACTACCTTTTGTACTTAGAGCGAATTACTGTAAATACTCCAGAAATGCCTAAAATCCCTTACAATTAGAGAACTGGAATTCTCTGTAGTCCATACACCTACTCCTCTGTATTTCACATATATATGTAAGAACATTTCTTTACATACTGATTTACCAACACCCTTTTGCTACTTTTATTTTGAATTACCACCATGTTCCTCAGAGTCTCTTCTAATCTACAGAATAACATTTATAAAGAAGGCATGTAATGAACCGATAATTTCTAAAAAAAACTGTTAGACAATCTACATCAAAGTTTCAAAATAATTAAATACAGAATTCAAGTCTTACCTATGCTGTGGTAGATAAAAATAACATGAAAAGCAACTCCAACAAATAATTTGAAAGGGGATTTCACAAAGTTCAGCATATTAAAATCTGTGTGACTTTCTGTTACTTTGTTCTGTCTATAAAAGTAGTGGAAAGCTGAGCAATGCTGAGGTAGGAATTATCATGGGCATACAATCATTATCTGTTTAATAGCCCTGAAAAGATAACCCTGGAAGAGGGTACATAGAGAAAGAGGAAAAGAGAAGGTAAATCTAAACGAAGAGGTTTTACATATTTATGGAGTTTATGCATTTATAGCACGGTTGTCTTTGGAAGCAAAAGTATTTTTCTGTTGAACTGGTATCCAAAAACTAACATGAAACTCAGGTATAAGTTACACCACTGCTTGGCTATACTATATTTGGCAATGTCTACATTTTACAGAAATGTCCACCTCATATTTAATGGTTCTAATTATAGAAAGTGCTGTCATGCAGCACAAGTACATATCATTCAGTGTATACCTTCATAAAACCAATTATTACAGATAAAGACTTTAAGGCAAGTACTACCTTTTATCTATTAATTATCCAAGACTTCTCATATGTTCACTTCAACTGAAAAAGAATACAGGCTAAAATTTTCAGGAATAACTGCTTTCTTTAACCATTAATTTATGAGTAGGATTAACAACGTGATACGAGTGCAAGCTCAAAAAAGTGCTTGCCCATTGGTCAGCCAGTATTTACAAAGGCAGGGTGCAGGATCAAAAGCTTAGCAGTTCAGGTACAGGACCATCAGCCTAAGATTTTCTTTTACAAAGGAATCCAAAGTCTTATTTAAAGTGATAAAGTAATAAGAAAGCCTCAAAGCCAAATGATCATCCACATGTCTCAAGTACAATCTACTTGTTCATATATTTAACAGAAATGACCAATACTTGAGTGTGAAATGTTTTAACATGCTCAAATGTTTAAAATAAGAAATCTTTTGATTACATGTACGTAAAAAAATAATCTAGGCATAGCAATCTCTAGCCACACAGACTAAGAAAACCTATTCTAGACAGGACTGTAATTCTTATTTTTACTTCTAATTAATTCATCATACAATTTAGTGTGTAAATCATGAGAAGCACTATACAGAAAACAGAGGGAAGCATGCACCCTATGAGTGTAGAATTCTATCCACTTATTAGGCATCCCTCCAAATCATACTATACAAATATTTGGCCACAGTTTTGCTCCAAGGATGCTATGATCAGAATTTCAGAAGCACCACAATGAGTAGTAATAACAAATAAGTAGGGTGAAAATATGGCAAGACACAATAGAAGCTATGTATCATATATGGCATCACATGGTATCATATACCAATATATCCCGAAAACATTCACAATAAATTTCAGGTTTAGTTGAAAGTAAAAAAAAATTCTGATTGTACTTCATTTAACAAAGACACAATTAGCAGCATTTGCAGTCTAAAATACTACTCTAAACAACATTTCAGATATGTTCAGGAATTTACTGATCATTTACAATCCAAGGTAAGTCTGTGGGACTCAGCTTTCCTCCTTGCTCCTTCAAAAAAAGGCTGGTCATAAAGTTTCCTGGTCAGCCTGTGAGACATACACTGCAATGACAATGTAAAATGCTACGGAGATTGAGTAATTTGAGGTGGGAAAAAATAGAAGACACATCGGAAAACTATCAAGTAAGCAATTTCACTGTTCTCCCTTGCATGAACAGGCACAAAAACAACCAAAGAAGAAACAGCTAATCAGAACACTGACTTGCTGAGGCAGTGATTAATCCTTAAGGAATCAAGACAAAGTTAGGCAAGCAGCAATACAGACAAACAATTTCTCAATGACAATTTTCCAATACCCACCCCCAGCAGAGAGTGCTGCAATGAACATTTCTATTTTCTCAACCATTGGTGTATTCTCTCAGCCACTGACTTCATTTTTTTTCAGCCACCATTTTTTTGATTAAGTAACTTTTCTGGAGAAAAACTGAAGTTGTGATAGTTTAAATATAGACTGGTATGTCTCATGAAATAAACAGTACAGCTATCTTAAAGCCAAATGCAAACATGATTAGAGTTAGGAACTGGCTAGCACTGAAATGACTGAAGAAGGGGGGGCATCTTTGCTAAAATATACCATACCCGTCCTTTAATTTTTCCTTTCTTTTTTCCTTTTATTCTGTTTAATGAACCATTCAAATTTTATAATATTACTTTATTCTGAGATGATAAACTATAGATTCAGTTTCATAAGCTTTTTCATTGCAGAAAAGCAACACTATGCAAAAAATCTACACCTTCCCTGTACTCAGATTTAAAATGCCAGTCAAATATACAATCACAGAATATCCCAAGTTGGAATGGACCCACAAAGATCATCAGAGTCCAACTCCTGGCCCCACACAGGATAGCCTCAAGAATCACACCATGAGATTAAAGTTTTTAAAATAAACAAGTTTTCAAGAATGCTGTACAAAAACAGGGGACAGAAAAGATTGCCTCTAACAGTAAAACCTTTGTTTTAATCATGTTTCAATGTTGAAAAGGCAACTTGCTCACTGAGCTAATATTGGCAAAAAACAGGATGCAAACCATGTCATGTGCAACTGCTGAGTTGTACAAGTTCCTAAAACAAATTCAGAGAGTAAAAAATATGTTGTCTCATCATTAGACAAGTTTTAGATCATCTTAAGAACCTGATAGGCAAAACATGCAGAAAGCATTAATTCTATACTACATAGAGCACTATTTCATACAGGCTACTCTAAACAAGTCATATTGTTTAAAATATTGACATATTTTCTGTCTTTCCTGTGTTTTCTATAAAAATTCTAATAACAACTCTAATTTTGAAATTCACAAAAAAGAGAAAGTAGTCAAAGAGAGGGATTGAGTGGAATTCTAACTTGGTAAAAATCTTAGTTGTTTGGATTAAAGGAAGCAAGATAACATTTTCAGCAATTTGTGGTTCTCGGTATGGAAAGTATTACGATGTAAAAAATAACAGTAGCAATTATGTTAGGGAACTGCAACTAGTTTATCTTAAGAGAAAATGCAGCACCTTTGTAGCATAACACGTTTCCAACAATTAATCTGGATACAAACAAGTTGGCAGACAATGTGCTATACCAAAAGTGCTACTGAATGAATAAGTGTTTTCCAGGCTGCTGTGGCTTCAGGTGTAAGATAATCCACATCTAGAATGCTGCAGGCATACAATGGAGCTTACAGACTGGTGCAAAGAAAATCCCTAAAGGAGAGATTTGTAATCTAAACTTCTGCCAAGAGCAGTAACAGACAGCTTGTACTGGAGCAGAATTGGTTAACAGATCAAAGCCAATCCCAGTTAAGAAGACTTGCATCCTTGTCAGAGGAACTTAAACTGCAGGAGAATTTCAAACAGCTAAGCATATCTCATTCAAACTTCTTAATGGGAAACTGTCTTGCTTTACCTTGCTACTGCATGACATAATCCATCAAAAACAAAGAAAACCCACTATCAGCAAGTTTTAACAGAATCTGAATTAAAGCAACAAGTCAGCTGGCAGCCTATTACAAGCAGGATAAATATTACAAAGGCTAAAGTCCCACTTTTCTTTTAAAAAGCAGTTTTATTAAGAAAAAGATTAAAATACTAACACACAAAAGAAGAAGACCAAAACCAACACAAACAAACCTCACAAATCCTAACTGGAATTTAGATGCACATTACCAGAAGATCTCTAGCTTTCTCTGTACTGCTTTCTCTTGCAGCTACACATATTCGAGCACTGTTCAGGCTGTGTTGCTGTGACACTAAATTTCATCTGTGGAAAGGCTTTCAGTGATTAAATAGAATACTGAAACATTCAATAATATAGTTACTGTTACAGGCTGGGCATCA
Source organism: Rhagologus leucostigma (assembly GCA_013397725.1). Taxonomy (NCBI): domain Eukaryota; kingdom Metazoa; phylum Chordata; class Aves; order Passeriformes; genus Rhagologus; species Rhagologus leucostigma. The sequence continues at coordinate 1,022,442 of VZTD01002528.1, read as the reverse complement.
ACATACTCACGGAATAGAAATGCAGTTTTACATGTAAAGGCTAATATGAAACATAGACAACAACTTGCCAGCTGTTATCTTAACTACAGTCACACACAACAGCACAAAAGTCTCAATATGCTATGCTATTTTTAAGTACTCCTCCAGAGACCATCTCTAATCCCAAGGAATAATCTTATTTGCAAACCTGTCCTTTGGAACAAAAGTCCCAGGTGGAACTTTGCTGTCTGGCATCTCATACTGTTTCTGGCAGTCTTACAAGGCAGTCCAAGTCATTCTCAGAGAAGCCTTTCACAGCATCAGTGGCAAAAGTCTCTTCTTGAGTCTGTTCCTTACCTGAATTCTTACAGGGAATGCTTCGAGAAGGTGTATTTAAAACATTTCCAAATCCTAATACTACACTGACTGAAAGCACTATAAATACACTGAAATTACGTCTTTCAACTGTATTTTTTAGAAGCTAGTTCAAATTATACTTTATCTTTTCTTGTCCAAAAAGTAAGTTCATGCATAAATTCTATGAAAGTGCACAGTAAATAGTCAATAATGGAAACATTAGCAGCTCATATTAAGACGTCTTTAATTTAGTATCACATCTTCAAAACATACAATTATTAATTAAAAAGCCCTGATGACAGAGAACAGCTTCTGAAAACAAGGGGAAAGAAACACAAAGCGTTGTTGTTTTCTGTGACAAAGACACTGGTGGTCTGATGGTGAGAACAATGGAGGGCAGCAGATGCTTTATACCTCGCTTTTAGCAAAGTTTTGACATACAGCTACAGCCCTTATAGTCTCCTTATCACACAGCTGGTGAAATAAGGGCTGGATAAAAGGATGACAGGGTGGTGGAAAACTGGTCTCCTAGGCTCAAAGAGTTGTCACCTGTAGTGCAAACTCCAGCTAGCGGGCAGTATCTAGTGGGACCCTTCAGGGATTTCTGCTGGGACCAACAGTGCTCTCAGTAATTTACTGACCAGGGCAAGTCGAAGGGGAACAATCAATATACTGAAGGCCATGGCTAATATTCAGAGGGACCTGGACAGGCTGGAGAAATGCGCAGACTGGAAGTTCAACAAGAACAAGGTATTGCATTTTAAATGAGGCCAGGAGCTGACCACATGAAAAGCAGGAAAGGATCCGCAGGTCCTACTAGGTGAGAGGTGTCAGCAGTGCAGACTGGCAACAAAGACGACCAACCACGTCCTGGCTCAAACAACTGGTCAGCACAACCAACAAAGTCAGGAAAGCAACCCTTCCCCTCCATTCTGCATTTGTAATACTGCATATGGAGCACTTTGTCCAGTTTGGGACTTCCCAGAGCAAGAAGGCTATTTACACACCGCCCTAAGTCCAATGGAGAGCTGCCAGGATGGTCAGGGAGGGTCACATAGAAGGAAAGATGGGAGAAGTGCTTTCAGCTTTGAGAAGAGCAGACAAAAAGCGGGCCTTACTGCTTTCTACAACCAGTTAATCAGAGAATACACAGAAGATGCAGCCAGATTCTTTCTTAGAGCTGCACAGTCATAGGACAAGATGGAACAGACAAGCTAGAACAGGGAAAATTGTAATCAGATTGCAGGATTAGTTTTTTTAATTTACTTACTTAGTAAGCAGAAGTAGTTAAATACTGAAACATGTTGCCCACAGAGGTTGTGGAACCTTTGACCTTGGAGGCATTCAAGACTCCACACGGTCCTGAGCAACCTGATCTAATTAGACCTGCTTGAAGCTGGGGGGGGTTGGACTAGATGACCTCCAGAGGTCACTTCCAACTTAGATTATGATTCTGTAAGAAAAATGCCTCATGAAGCCTCCTGGGTTTATGGTGATACTGCTAAAACATATCAATTTATTTATCCTGTTACACTGGTGAAAAGCTGCTGTACACAAGTCCTAATTTTAACAGATCAGCCCGTATCTCCAAAGGAAGGACTGCAAAAGATTTCAGCAGAAACCCCATACATTTTCCTTCTACTTGTAATCAACTGAAGTAAAATTCAGCTGTTGCAGAAGTTTATAAAAGATAACAAAAAATTCATTCCTCTCACCTGGGTGAGACTAAAATAATAGAATTAAAAAGGTTTGGGGAGGAAATTCCTAAAGTCACTTACCCTGTGCGTGACTGTCCAACTTTATCACAGATGTCTAAGATGAGGCCCCAGTCCTCTGCAGTGTTCATCTCACTGGTTGCTTTCTCTGATAAATAAAGTAAATCAAAATACAAATTTAAAAAATTAAAAATTTTCAACAATGTTGAAATATTACCTCTTTTTATATTACTAAATGTATGACAAATCCCTATATTTAATAAAATTCATATATTAACAATGTTATATCTAATTATTTTTAATTTTCTATGTTCACTTGTGACCATGAATTTTAATTAATGAGCAAACATATCTTGTTTTCCCACATAATAAACATGCACCCAGAACATGACACAAGTAGTATAGCTACCAACAGATTTTTTTTTTCCATTTGAAACTATAAAGTTTAGTGGGATATGAATACCCAAAGCATTAGTTCACTTTTTGCAGAGTCAGATAAAACTGAATTTATCACCTTCCCAGACACTAAACTGCTGTGTCTTGCATTTCATTTCTATGTATTACATCTCAACAAGAAGGATTTAAAAAGTCATCATAATAACAAAACTTTTATCTTCCCATTCTTATTTCTGCTTTGGATGATATGTTTCACTGTTTCTTTTCAGCTATAAAGACTGTTAAAACAAAGCTAATCCCAAAGAAGCCATTGAGACTCTTTCTCCCAAGTTTTTTGAATAGGACAAGAGTCCCTGGTAAAGACTAAAGAAATAGAGAGAGGAGGTGGAGAAGAAATAGATTCAATATCAGAAGAAAAAATAAAGACTCCCTCCCTGTTTCTCCCCCAGAAAAGCTTAGTTACACTAAGGATAACGATAAATAAAAGCATTAAAGGAAACTGAGCCTTCCACTGCAGTTCAATAAAAGATTATCTAAATACTGATAGATCAGATCAGGACTGGAGAGCATAAGGGAATGAACAAGTATTTTCAGTAAGTAACCAAACAGAAGGAGAATGGGCACAGAATAATACAGGAACTTTGTTTCTCATCCTGGCTTCATATAAAGTTTACAGCTTAATCTACAAAACACAAAATATGCTTCAGCAATGAGTACCACCCTTCAGGGAATGTCTCAGACTACTTAGTTTTATGAAAAGAACCAAAGATTTCTTATAAAAACTTATCTGCCAGGAAAGATTCATCATCTAGATTAGCACTGGCAAAACTGCAAAGAGAAAGACAAAGCAAAACATCTAATCTCCAAAAATCACAAGGAATTATTCTTATCAAAGTTGATGGCTTTTCTTACAAGTTTCTATTTCCTACAAATTGACATAGGTTACAGTTAATTAGTTTCTTAATTCAGAACAAAAATGCAGAAAAGCAAAACTCTGTGGTTATGTGCTCCCAAAGTATTTCTGAGGAAAAAATTCAACACTGGTATATATACAACTGAAATGATAACACATCAGCTGTACTGCCTGATGCAAGGAAAAGAGTAAAACAGTATAGGGAAATCCTAAATGGAAATTAGTTACAATTCTGTATGTTCTCTCAGATAAAATCTTCTGTCTAAATCCTATCAGAAAACTTGTTTGATTAGAAAAAGCAGTCATAATCAACAGAAATACCAAAAATTATGGGTAGACACCATGCTAACATCTAGCACTAAGATATACCAGCTGATCAACCAACCACTTTATTTTCCTTTCAGTCTGCTCTTGTTCCAAATCATACTTATGACTAACAATCATATAAATCTGCGATTTTCAGGTAAGACACTTGAACTTAATGCCTTGCATGAACCATCACAGGCCAAGGCAGTCTTCTGAAATTGCAGTCTAAGCACACAGCAGCTGTTCTGCTGCCAAAGGCAGCCTCAACTCTTCAGCACCCGAATTGCTTTTTTGAAACACAGAGCCTGAGTTGCCTACACTGCATTCCCCAAACTGAAAACAGCTGATAGGCACAGTCCAGAGACACACAAACAGACCGCATGGAGGCAGTTTACTTCCAGGACTCCACTCAACTCAGCCTGTTGCCAGTTCTACTGCAGCTGGACCAGCTCCAGTCAAAGTGTGCCTGCACAGTTCTCTCCAAAGTCTTAAGTTCCCGCCAGGCTCCAAGCTCCCACATGGAGGTCACAAACCCAGACTGGTCACTCATGCCTAATGCTGCACTTCAGTAAGCACGTCCTTCAGCAGAGAGATGAGCAATCCAATGGAACTGAAATCTTGGTCTTTTCCATTGTTCTACATAACAGACAGTTGTCTGTATTTTTGACAACAATTGATCCTTCTTTCCTCACAATGTCAACAAAGAGAAATGGCATGGCCATCGGTTATGTCTTCTACAAACCAAGGAGTAAATTAATGCACGCTTAATGTTTTAATATAACAGCAAACTATGCTTTATGCTAATTTAAATACTTTGGCTAAAACTACAAGTAAGATAGTGATTGATGAAATCCCTGATCCACATTAACCACATTGATTACAGCCTTTATTTTAATTCTCAAATGAGAACATTTTGCAAATTTATCCATGAGTACAATTACAAGTTTTCTGATATGACCACATTCCTTCTCGGCAGTTGAAATTAGTCCTATATAAAAACTGCCATTTGCTTGCCATGCCTTCCCCCTTGTTAGTCAGGGTATTTCCTCCACCAACAAACACTAGATAGTTTCTTACTAAATTTCAGCCTGAAACCAAGTTTCACTGTATACTTTCAGTCTTCGGTAGTAACAATCATCTAATAATTCCATTGGATAATAAAATTAATGGTAAGACATGAGAAAAAAAAATGCCTCTAGAGTTTTCCTTAAATTCTGTCTCAAACAAGAGGAGTTAAAAGTTAAGAGCATACTGAGAATGTTAGCAGCACACTGTCTGAGCTGACTGTCCACAAAAAAGGACACTATCTCTGTCGGAGCATTAGCAAATGACTATCGCCCTTCACCACTCTGGGAACAGGAGCAACAAAGACACTTTGACAAAATTCCTATGTTGCATCAATACTTTGTAGACAAAATTTTTACTTAAATCTACTTAAGTAAAATTACTTACACTATTATCACTTAACATCCATGAATAGTCTCTCTTCTAACATGAGGCACACATTCACAGGCAAAAAAAAAGTTCACGTGCATTCAGTAGTTGCCCACCCTGCCTAACAGCTGGCAACCACCCAGCCTTCAGGTACAGTTGGTATGTCACTGGCAGACTCTATCTTAGTACTAGAATGGGCTCTTACAGGGAAGGAAAAACAGACATTTGTGTTTAAAGTCTTAGGACAGGTTAGCATAGCACATAGAAGATAACTTAAAGAAGAAATGTTCTTCATCTTCCATCCCTGATGGAAAATAATTTTACCATAACAATGTCTAGTTCAGACCCTATCCCTCCACCTCATCATTGCTTCAAAATCTTACTTAACTTAGTGAATGCCAAGCCAGGATCAGATAACGTTTCAAACTTTACAAAAACAACTTTAAAAGACAGCATTGGCTCCTTCATGAAATCAACATACTTCAAAATTTATTAATACTATGCCAAACACAAAGGAAACAGGACTACATCACAGCTCTCTCCCATGAAGCTGCACCACTCACATTCAAGGCATTGTTTTATGAGCACAAGCAAGGCCTACAAATGAACATAGTAATCTTAACCAGTGCCAGACTGTACAATCTTACGTTGCATCAGCTTAATTTGTAGTCATTAATAGTTATTATCAATCCTAATTACTATTAATAGTAGTTCTACATTTTTTAAACTGGCTTTTTTACTTGGGTTTTTTTTTCATTACACATCTCCCACCTTTATTTTTTTAGGAGTTATTTAATATTCTTTTCTTACCAGCAATTCCATAAAGACAGACACACAAATTGGTAAGTGTCATAATTTCAGAGGAAAACAATATTTGGATCTATGGGTTCTTTGGTCAAAAACAACAATGATCCGTCACAATATAAGAATACCCTTCTAAATTACTTCAACAATTTATTTAGTTCCTAAAATAATTGCAAAAGAGATAAAACCAGTATATAAAATTTTTTAGCCACTTTGCAGGGCACAGACTGTGGAATCACTAGGCCTCTCTCCTTATACTTCTGTATTCAGAACAGTAACCATACTGGGCCAGACCAGTTCCATCTTGCTCAACATTCAGTCTCTAATACATGTATTATACCTAAAAAGGATACCTAGGAAAACATAAAAGAGAATAATGTAAGCATTAATTGTACCTCCCTACCAACATAACTTTCAGTGACCAACAATTTGCAGCTTCGTAAGTCCTGAGTCAGAAACGGTGCTCCAACCACACAAATGTTGTCATAAATCACACATAGAACAAATAAAGGATTCTGAAGTAAAATGTATCTCCTATGACGGAAATCTCAGCTGTGTTTGTATCTTCAGCTTCTCAATAAGTTGTAGAATATAATGTCCTTCAAATAAAGCAGCTAGATGCTGAAACCATTCTTCCAAACATATATTGTATCTTTCTTCAAGTAAACCTCTGAATAAAATTCATAAAAACTGAATAGCACCCGGCTTCTAAAGAAAACACCACTCCTCATTACAAATGCCATAGACTCTCACTGAAATACTGTACCTAAAACCCAGAAGACAGCATTACATCTATTGAATGAAAAGCCAGGCCAGAAAGATCTAAATATATGAGTTTAATTGCTTATACTTTGGTTGCAATGAAAGTACACAGGGTCTTGCACGGGCTCTTTTGGGATACCTAAATCAACCTGCCTCTCCTTGTGTCATAAAGTTCATTAAGTGTGTTGAGGCCCCATTTCCCTGTAATTTACACAAACCTGAATGCTTGGAGCATTGATAAAATTCTATTTGCTCTCCTGGTTTTGTGCATTATTTATAAATTATAAGCAAAGTAAAAATATTTGCACCATGATTCTATTTGAAGTTCCCTATTATATACAAAATACAATTGCAGTTGATCATTTCAGGATAGAAGAAAAAAAACCCAAAATCCTCTTCTCAGAAGAAAAAAACAATTCCCACCTGTCCTAAAAGAAATTTATCACCAGATTTACAAAGTACTAGTAGACAGAAGAAAGGTAGTGCATGCTGAAAAAAATTCCTTGCCAGATTTAGTGGTTGATGCTTTAGGTGCTGGTAAAAGGAATAAAAATATTGCTGCAGATTTTCCATGGAAATATGTGCTAGTCACTTGACTTCTCTGCCTTAGTTCTGCATCTTAACTTTAGCATTCTACTGCCTTATTAGAAATTCGCAAGAGTAAATATTCTCACCACTGTTCAGATACTGCACTGAACCGCATGACGCGTTTCTCAGAGCAGAAAACATTGTGACTACCCATTGCTAACATCATTTTCAGAGGGAGGTCTTGGCAGGCTTGAGCTTCCCAAGCTTTAGATTTTACTGAAGTTTATTTTGAAAGAAAAACCGCAGTCTTAGAACCGAGCTATTTTTCTACAATGAAGTCTCAAAGATGTTAAAGCTAGCAGAATTTCAAGAAATAACAAATCTAGATCAAAACACCCTCAAATCCAACACTTAAAATGTATGAGTTCAAGCAGTTAAAACAAATATCAGTAAAAACTGTCAAAAAATTCTACCAATCTAAGAGTTTTAATCATCCTACTTATTCTTTACTCCTATTCTATTCATGGATGTCACATCATTTTCACAGTTGGACATCATTAAAATGAAATACCCAAGTTGTAACTTTAATTACAAAGAGAAGAATGGATACAGAAACTCTTCAAAAGAATAGCTAAAGAAAGTCTTCAACTCAAAGACTCATACTACAACCAGTTTCTAGCATGATAAAAAAAAGTCAAAAATCTGTTATGTCATTGTAAATAACACAGATCTAATGAAAAATTCAACTCTCCCCTCAGCCTTCTCTCCTCGTCTTCTGCTCAAAGTTTTGTTTTCTTCACAAGGCTAAATAAATAATTTCCCCTTCTCTATAAAATTGCAAACACTAAAATTCCAAAGCAATATAGTTTAAATAGTCCTTAAAGACTGAAAGTGACTGCAAATTTTTCTTTCTTTTTGAAGGCACTTGCTGAGAAATTTGGATTACATACCATTCCACATCACTGAAGTTAAATGCAATTAAATTTTGTTCTTTTTGTCTGTCACATAAAAAGAACAAATACATTTGTTGGCCCATTCTACAAAAACCACCACTTGAATATTAACCACTTTGCATTTCACTAACATGCTCAAAACTGCACAAGAAGAATACGTCCAAGCAGATCCCATTTAGATAAGATTGAAAATAACCTCTAACAGGCAATGACACCACAGAGAGAAACTAGAATTCCACATACCATTAACGTCGGTAAAGCTAACTTCCAACCAACTTCTGCAGTTTAACTGTATCCCCACTCACAGTGTTCCCAGGTCCTTATGGGAGCAGTTGTAGAAGGTGTCCTATGAAAGCACTGCAGCTGATCCGAGGCAAAGCAAGCAGCAGTGACTGAGGCCACCTCAACTCATTCCTTCAGAAGACCCTGCAGGATCTCACTGTGCATGAGGCAGCCCAGCCAAAATGGACATCGCTCAGCTCAATGAGTTGAGCAGAATGAAGACCAAAGGATTCACGACCTGGTTAGAAAAGGCTGAAATCGTAAGACAAGCTGAGCAAAAAGAATTTAGATGTTTAGATCTCTCATGCAAACCCTAGCAAATCCACAGAACTCAAACTACCTTTCACCCAGAAATATTATGACACAACAGGAAGGTGAGCACATTAGAGATATATGAGAAGGATGAATAGTCCATAAATAAGGTGAATCACAGGCATGTCATATTAACAAATGGTGCCAGGATGTATCTGCAGAACCCCATAAGCCAAGCCACAGTAGACGAAGCATTTCAGAAGGAAGATCAGCAAGAAACTTAACTTTCCACATCAGGTATACAGTGGTTTTTTATCAGTTAGAGGAACAGATTTTACATGTTGGAGATCTACTTTGATTCTTCTAAATTTTGGTATTATAATGCACACTATCACAGCTGAAATGAGAAGCACTTAAAGTGACAGTTCTTCCCTGGGATGAAAGAAAGAGAATTACCAGAAAAAGTACAGTCTTTGACTATGGAACATACTATGTTGGCTTCAAAGTGCCCAGCTGAACTCAGAGTCTGGTAATTGATAGTGAAAAAAATTTTTTTTGTTGGCTGATATACTGAAGGGGTATTCCAGTCAGTCTTATCATGTCAGCATTGCCATTTTTAACTGAGACCCTAACACCAAAGGTATCTTTAAGTAGGAAGGTCTTGTTTTTTACAGCTATTTATAAATAACTGAAAAGGGGGGTGGCTATAGCTCCTTTTCCACACATTTTCTACTCAGTCTCCTCATTAGCTCACAGTTAATGTCCTTTTTAAAACAATGTTGAGAAAAACAGTAGGCCAACTCTGGCAAAAAAGTGCCAGTCTCATGACAAGCTGAGCCAATCCTTGGAACTCATCTTCCCTTGCAGCCAGATGTTAACTCACAGTCTGCAGTCTCCATAATGATCTGGGGTCAAGAAACTCATCTGTGACAATTTTCTCTTCTTTCGGCAAACCTGGCCTACCACAGAAAGTCCAGCTCAGAGAGACATGTAATCGGATGTTTCAAAGATGTTGACTAACCAAAGGCATAAATCTAAAGAACAATGAGTTTAAATAGCAAGAGGATTTTATTTCAAGAAATTGCACCATGGAAATCATGGTCAAACCATTTCTTACATTCTAATAGCATCAAACTATAGGCTGATCATACGTAATTCAAGCACATTATTAAATATCTGAAGAGTTGTTAACATAAAATTATCAACAACTGCTAGAGTTAATAAAACGCAGGGAAAATGACTGCAAGTCACACGAAGTTCTACTACCTTACTAAACTACCTGCTTAATTTCCTATTACTGTAAATAGTAAGCCTGAATTTCTTCCCACTCCTGTGCTGCCTCAAACCATCACAGTAAGAACTAGAGTAACATCCAAAGCAAATGCAAATACCTTCATCCTTTACTGTAAGAAAAAAAAACCAAACCAATCCAAACCCCCCGTGTTTTTTAAACACCTCCTCTTAATATCATGTGTGATTTTTATGACAACTTATACCAGAACCTGAGTTACAGATTTTATTCTTGAGATAATATCTAAATGACACTTGAGAACTGCTTTAGCAGTAAGTTCTTCATCAAACCTAACCTAAGCACTGTTACATTACTAATTAGCCTGTCATGACAGATTAATAGACAGTCTTTTCTTTCCTAAAGCACATTTCACCATTATTTTACCTGAGTCAAACTTACAGATGAATCTGTATTCCTCAGGAACAACTCCCTGGGAATAATTTTATGATTAAGATTGAGAAATACAGCAGAAACAGATGACCCATGAACCTAATAAGAACACTTTTAATTCTAACCCCTTAAATGGACGATTAGAGTTTCTTAATTATACTCTCAACAGGCCCAGTGTCTTGAAGATTTTTTTATTTTTTAAAATTCCATTATTATGTTCTTTACTTGGACACACTGCCAAAGGTTCCCTGACTTGATTGTGAAAACTTGTGTCACCATTGATTAGCACCCCTTCCTGCTGAAATATTCCTAAATATGGTAAAAAGAAACTTCAGAAAATGGAAAGTATTTGGGCTTCATCCAGAGATTTGGACTCTCGAGGATGACAATAGTTAACCTCCTCAATTCTCTGGGAATTCTTTAATATTAATTTAATAGCAGTCTTAAACAACACTCTTTTGCCAACTACACCTAAAAAACCCAGGTGTACCAAGTTGACACTAAACAGTAAACTATTATGGATGACCAGGTTCCACTGCAGCAGCATGCTAACAGGACTAGTCAAATGCTGCTAACTGGCCAGACAAACTGAAAAATTTGTCCTGAACGTAAGACATACTCATGCTCCTCGAAATGATGGAAAACAATTTAGTTCCAGATACATTCTCTGCAATCCATTATCCTAAATGGTTCCAAAATAATTTCCACAGTACTGATCAGCTGTTCAGTAGAAAAGAATGCACAGCTATTGCAGCAATACTATCAACTACACCAATGTCCAAATTCATATGAAATTAAGAATAGCTGCTGACTGACTTTCTGCTTCAGGAATCTGATTTTCAAAAAAAACCTTTCTTGCTGGATAAGAACAAAAGCAGAGCACTCAACTTGCACTCAGAGAATATAAATGAAAAATAGCACTACGGCTTGACAACTTTTGGAAGTTTCCTGAGAACACAAGAGCTTACTCTACAGCTGATGCTATCTTATGAAGCCTGCCAAAAAATTCATCCAGATAATAGCACATTCACAAGGGGCCTCGGAGAAGAAGAGCCCAGGGATGCCTTCTGGGAGACTTCATCATTCCCATCGCCCTGGCACAAATCCAGTTAAGTGATGGATAAAGGCAGTAGGCTCCTGAAAGCAGGCTGTCACCAACTGAACAGCCTGCTGCTCCTTTAGTCTCCCTCAGGACACCATGAAAGGGGCCAAAAAAAGAGGCTGTTTACCAGTGAAAATTAGCCCATTGCCCACTATCTGCTTTTCCAAGAACAATTTGGGACTGAGTGGTTATTTCTATCTCCTCATACAGTATACAGAATAACGCTTTTGAAAATTATTTACTGGTGATCATATTAGGCAAGCACAGCTGGTAAGGTGTTGGCATCCTCTGCACCTAGAAAAGAGCAAATGAGCCACTGAGGTAACTGGTGGGTGCTACTGCCCTGCACTGAGACTTGCTGTGCTGAGGGGTACATCCACTGGACTGAGCTCTAGGGAGACCCACTCAAGCAGTCTGAGCTTCCCACCAGAGGCACCAGGAAGAAAAAAAGTGAACACCTGCCAGAACCTGAGCCTATCACTTTTTAATCTTATTAGCTCAAATCATTCTCTAATAGTCCATGGATAACTGGCAAGCAGTACAATCTCTCCCTCACTTTCAGCTGTCAAATTACACTAGAAGACAGCAGAACAACTAAGAAAAATTATTTACTACTTTCCAAAATAAGTCAGTCAAGTTTGCCACCAACAAAATCATTAACTGAAGTCTTCAGCCTAAAAGTATTAACAGTCCAAAATGAGAAGACCAAACTATGTCTTGCTTCCATGCAACAGACTAAGAATTTCTAATAACATACCTACAGAATTTATGTCTCAGTACTTTGTTTATGCCCTAATCCTTTCCCCTGACAAGATACATACTTTTCAAATGGTTTTGACTTGGTCTTTCTTTGAAGAGCTGGAAGAATTAAACCGGAGCCCAAACGTCTAAAGTTTGATAAACATTAAGAAACAATGTATCTGTAGTTGAAAGTTACAGCAAGTATAAGGCTATTAAAGAAACTGGTGTCAAGAGACTTATACAGCGTTACACTGCTGTCAGAAAATAATAGCCGGGAAGGGATGTACTTATCCACATATGAGATAAAGTCCCTTTATATTATGGGATTCTCTAGACAAAGCTTTTATCACTCAAAGTAAAAAATATGTCAGCAGCAGGTCGAAAACAAACCATATTACACAATCTCAAATCAGACATACAAAACTAATTATTAACTGTTCATATGTTATTTTACCTTCAGTTTCGACACATCAGCGTTAAGCACAATTTTTGTGAAGTAAAAGCCAGATATTTCCTCTCCATCTAGTCTGGCCTTGGAACAAGCAAGGTTGGGATGACACCTGATCTCAGCACGTCAAGTCTTACTTGAAAGGAACAGAGAAAACTCCCACAGGAATCCCCTTTAAAGCACTAAACACAAAATGCTTTGACGATTTTCTCATGCCTGTCTGTGAAGCAACTGTAGATGGTGCTTTTTACTGTTCATCCTTTCAACAACACTCCAGCGCGGATCTTTCTCACTACTTGTTTTGCTGTGCTGCAGCGTTACTCGTGCTGAGCAGGCCAGCTCGTCCCCCACGAGCATCCCCGCGCTCGCACCCCGGCCCGCCAGGCCAGAAGGGCCGGCAGGGGCCCCCGCGCTGTCACCGGCC
>VZTD01002528.1:998907-1009104 GCA_013397725.1 Rhagologus leucostigma | reverse complement strand
GCCGCCCGGCGTTCCGCGGGGGCCCCGGCAGCGCCATCCGGCCCCGGCCCGTCCCGGCCCGCCCCGGCCCGCCCCAGACAGGCATCTTAGCGCCGGCACGGATACCCGAGGCGGAGGGTTATATTGTTGAGTTATGCGGTGCTCTTTTGTCCCCCCTGCTTAGGAGGCGAGACGGTTTTGTGCCCAGACACGTTTGCTTCCTATGGAATATTTTTGAAGCTTCCCTATACGTTGGGCTGACTGAATATTTTCGTTGGTAACGCCATCGTGCTTGTGACATGGGTAGCCTGGCGGCAAAGTGCAGGTTGGTGGTTATGCCAGCATCTCTCACAGCATAGCGCGGGAGCATGACCAGTTCTCTGCGGTCTCATCTCATGGAGATCAGTAGCTATCAGTAGCTGGTCAAAGGGCCTGGAATATCCCGTGGCCTTTGGTTGCCTGTCTTGCTACTCCACTTTGTAAGACTATGTTGCTGGCTTCAGTGGGGTGTGTCCCACGTTAACAATATGACTCATAGGATAAGACGCGTTCTGGCTATTCCTGCTGTCCCATAAAACTCTGAACTAGTTGGATTGCAAATTAGGTAAAACTAGGCTCGTGTGCACTTGGGGAAAGAGTCAGACACAGAGCAATAAGGGCACATCACAGGCGTGCAAACAAGAAATTAAAAAGGTACTATGACTGTTTGCAGGGCAGAAACACTAGATGCAATCAATAGCACTAACCATGCTCAATAATGAATGTGATTGCATGCATTAGGCAGACGTCTGACACATCAAATGAAAACTGCACACCAAGCCTCTTCCCACAGGGATTTACCGTCACTAGGCACTTTGTTATTTTACTAAGGTTTTTTTCCCCAGACCTCTAGTTCTGCTTCTTTACCAATCCATAACAACTGTTTTCAGCAGCTAATGCAGGTTAGCATTGATCTACTGCTTAGAACTGACTACTTGTGAGGAATTGCATGTTTTCTTAGGATTCTACCTCAATTCAATGACATCTGCTAGATATTCTCAGAGGATGCTTTACCTCCTCCCCATTCATCATCCTCCATTATGTTCACAAAAGACATATGGTAGATGTTCTCTGAGCCTCTACTGTCCCCTCCTTTCTAATCCCTTCTTTCTGATGGGTTCAAAATGAATTGTAGGAATCCTTTCAAAACAAGCAGTTTTATTCAGCAGCCCTGCAGGAAGAGCTAACACAACATGTGGGGAACTGGGGTTTTAGTCTACCTTCAGCCTGAAAGCATTGCGACGCAACTTTACTTCCCAATACCCTACTCAGCATTTTGAAAAATGTAGTCTATACTCAGGAAGCATCTTAAGGCTCTGTAATCATCGCTCATATTTTGATTCTGTAATGATTTTTTTTACTGTTGGACACAATGTGAAGCCCTTCCAAAACTCCATGTTGTATTGTATCTCCCTCTTTTCCCTGTCTCATGGCTCTAGCATGTTTCCATGACACAGCAATGGGTGGTAGTTGGAGCACTCTCCCATGAAGTGTGGGGATTGCCCTCTCAGACACAAATGGCCGTGGAAACCAGCTTTTCCACCTTATGTATGAGTAGTATAATGAATATGCTATTAAAAACAGGTGTGTTAGTCTATATGCTATTAATAAACAGGTGTGAACTACATCTTTACTGGATGTAGTTCAAGATGTTTGTATTATTTCCTACTGCTGCCTAAGTTAGCTATCTAAAAGTAAGGAGTCTAGTTCAAAGGTACTGTCTCAAATTGCATCTAATTTTGGGGTATCTACAGCTGAAAGAGAATGTAGCAACACTGCACTCCCTGTGCCCACAACTATGTGCTGCCACCACATTTCTTGTATTAGATTTGGAATTTGATCCATTTCATTTGTGGCTGCACAATCAGCTGATCCAGCTGAAAACTACCTCACTGCAGAGAAGTTCCCTGTTGGATCATGTCATCCCTCTGACTCACCTTGGAATTAGATCAGGCATGTGAAGAGGTGGGAAGGCACGGCTGGGGACAGTACTTCAGCGGTCTGGGTCAGGAAAAACAGGCATGTCCAGGGGATTATTCATCTCCTCTATTTTGGACCTCATTCTGAAGACGGCCTCTGCAAGAGTGACTGTTGATTTCACAGATGACCCTATGTGTCCGACAGTTCTCTGACTCAGGGCTTGTCTCTAGACAGCCTTATAGCAAGTTTTAAGTAGGGTGTTTTTATGAATATGTGCTACTTTTGTCTGAAGTAAGCAGTCTCAGATGACTGATGCAGACATTTCTTCTTTCTTTCCACTCTTCTCTTTTTGTATAGTACCGTTGTTCAGATACATCTAAGAGGTCATAGAATGGCTTGGGTTGGAATGGACCTTAGGGGTAATCTAGTTCCAATCCCCCTGCCATGGGAAGGGACACTTTCCACTATACCTGGTCGCTCAGTCCCCTGTTCAATCTGGCCTTGAACACCGCCAGGTTTGGGGCATCCACAACTTCTCTGGGCAACATGTTCCAGAGCCTCACCATGATCACAGTGTGGAGTTTCTTCCTAATATCTCATCTAAATCTACCCTGTTTCAGTTTAAAGCCATTACCCCTTGTCTTACCACTGTCTCTCTACAATGTCCTTGTTAAAAAGTCCCTCTCCAGCTTTTTTGTAGGTGCACTTCAGATACCAGAAGGCTGCAATGAGGTCTCCCAGAGTCTTCTCTTCTCCTGGCTGCACAGCCCCAACTCTCTCAGCCTGCCTCCACAGCAGAGCTGCTCCAGCCCTCTTATCATATTCTTGGCCTCTTCTGCACTCACTACAGCAGCTCCACATCCTTCTTACGTTGGGTTCCCCAGAGCTGAATGCAGTACTCCAGGTGGGGTCTCATAAAGGCATGTGTTTGGTTAATTTCCAGCGTAACACACTTCCTGGATTTTAAAGATGTGACATACTTTTAATTTGATTATGTAAGTGGTTTATGTTGTTTGTTTGTGTAATTTATGACTTATTTTTTAAATTATGACAAGAGTTAATCCATATGAAGGTTAGTTCTGGATTCTGATGATATACAGTGATTCGTTTCCCTATACTCTTCGGTAGGAAAGGATACTTAGGAACAGTAACTTGTAAATGACAATCTGCTAGGGAAGTTGTAATGTTCTTTATAATCACTCAGTTGACACCCATCTGCATTAAACAAGCATTTTCTAAGAGGAAGGCAAAACCATTGTGGCCATAGAGGTCCACTGCAGTTACTGGGGTAGTATTTTACTTGTCATGCCTATTTATTTTAGCATATATTAGTTTTATTGCTGCCGTATTGCAAGATAAGGTGTATGATGCCAGGAAAAAGTCAGGCCAGTACACTTCTAGCAAGGAGACAGATATGAAGAACAATGATTGTCTCACTAATCAGTCCCACTGACCTTTATTTTGATTGCATTTTCATTATAGTCCACTGTGTAGATTGCTTTTGGAACTGGAAGCTGTGAAGAAATAATAATCAAAGGAAAAGAGACTAGAGCAAGTGCCAGCTGTCCATTTAATCACAGCTTTTGTCTCTGACAGGGCAAGTACAAAACGTTTTGGATGGCATACAAGACGCTGTAGTGCATAACTATATGATGATTTGTCTAAGACAAAATTTTTCCCAGTTACAGGGCACATGTAGATGTTTTAACTACTGGACCACAATGATTTACTTCCCATCTATAATCTTATTGTATATGTACTAATATTTTGCAAGTGTCCAAGTAGCATGGCTTACAGTATTATCTATTTCATTATGTACAGAGAAAATATATGAAACATACCAATACAGTAAGTCTGGTGTCTGCTGTTATATAGGAAATCAGGCTAAAATTATTTAATTGTCCCTTTTTACCTTAATATTTATGAAATATTCAAGTAGGATTATATGAAGCATATAACTGGAGTTCCTGCAAATCCTTGTAATCTTAGAATTAGGCAAAGATTCTAGTAATAAATTTTATAAAATAATTCATTTTGCCCTGACCATGTTAAAAATTGTGATGTGCAACTTTCTAGTTAATATTTGCACATAGATGCCAGAAACAAGGGTTTATGGTCCTCAGTCTCTCTGAATTCAAAGCAGTAATTGCAAACCAACTCACATGAAGTAATATTTTATATGTTTACACTGCAGTTTTGTTAAATGATTTTGGATAACAAGTTCATTGAAGTCAAACACAAAAATGTGTTTATGCTATTCGCTTTAGTAATCTTGTAGTAATGTATTGTGATACACCTGTAAAAGGCAGATAACCTGTAAGGTGCTGGCTGCTGGGATCTC
This sequence comes from Rhagologus leucostigma, assembly GCA_013397725.1. NCBI lineage: Eukaryota > Metazoa > Chordata > Aves > Passeriformes > Rhagologus > Rhagologus leucostigma. The sequence continues at coordinate 1,004,825 of VZTD01002528.1, read as the reverse complement.
TGGGTGCCTGGGCTTCCCTGGGGATGCTGGCCAGAGCATCACTCTGTGCCAGCTTCCCAACACTGCTGTAGGGAACCACTTGTCCTAGGGCTTTTTTTGGCACAAACACCTGTTCTCAGTGTGGCCAAACTGACTACACCCAATATGGTCACTTTTTCATGCTGATAACTCAGACCAGTTTTCAACCAATGATAAAGTTAAAATTAATCTTTCTGTTCTCCACCACTCTTTGAAGAAGGAAATAGAAATTCTTCTACTGACCATAACAGGTATCAGATTGGAACACTACTCACTTGATAAAGAGCCCTTTTTAACTCAAGCTCTTGAAATAAAACTAGCAAACAAGCTTAGACTGTGTGTGCTCTGAAACTAACAATGGAAGAAGGCTCCTCTATAGAGACTGTAGTTCTCACACAAGCAAGCTACCATTGAAATATACAGAAAATCAGAAGGAAGTTTTAGTATTATTGAAGTGTGTTTTGTGAAACCCTGTGATAATTTTGCCTGATATCTGTTGGGCAAGGTAGCAAAGCTTCTTTATAAGAAGAATACTACTTTTATTGCATAATATAGAAAAAGGAATTTAAGAACATATTTATGCTAGCAGTTAATTTCCAAAGTGTATTTTATTTTATTCACATGAACAGTACGATTGAAGTTAATGGTACTAATTTCAGTTTCAAACATTTTATATATATATACATATATGTATACATACAATATGTATGTATTCATACAATATGCATATACATACACATATGTATACACACAATTAGAATATTAGAGTGGAATTAGCTTCTTGATACAGCCAGTCGTCAGTGTGCAAAGATGCCAACTGCACAGATCACATCATATCTAAAATATCCCATAAAGAAAATAATTGTTGTACAGAATTCAATTAGTCTGTTATAGCAAAAAGTACACTGAGTTTGGATAAACCAAAAACTCAGATAAACCAAACTCAAATGAGCATGATAGTCATCTCCCTTTAATGTGTGTTTGTCCTTCAACGTTGTAGCTTGTATTATGGTTTTGTTCCTGGAGAGGATTAAATAGAACAGTACACAAGGGCATCCCAGACTGGTGCTTTTCAGAACATTTAATAAACCAGTGGGTTTTGGGTATGTAGAATCAATAGTTTTCATACAAAAAATTCTAAATGTTCACACCAGAATTTTTTTATTTTTATAACAGAAATATAAAATTCCACTTCAGCCTGTGTTCATGACTTCTTTTCCTTTGCTGACTACTGAGCTGTACAGTCAGGCTTAATATGAATCATTTATTTTGTAGTAGCAGTGCAAAACTCCAACTCTATAAGTGCCAAATATGAGCAGATCTTCTAGTTCTTCCCACAAGTTCTACACCACATCTTTTGAAAGCATCTTCTATCAAATTCCTAGCATAGTAAATTAAATAATAGATATATACACCTGGATGAATGCACAAAAAGACACATACACAACATTGTTCAATTTAGACATAATTCTGTTTACTTGCATTTATCCTTGAATACTTCACTGATTCCTACATAGCATAAACCTAGAATAGTGTGCAGTACTATATATAAAGTGTGTTGTCTAAACACATTGTTCTTGCAGTGTGTTGGGAACATTAACTGAAGACAGGGCAGAAGGACAAGCAGAATTTAAGCTGTTAAATTTTTTAATAAATTCCCCTTGCCAGGATTTTAAGTTAACGTCTAACGTTTAACTAGTCTGAAGTATAAAGGTGATTCTGCAGGTGTCCTAGGTTACAATATAAGATGTAACCAAAAGTATGTATTCTATTATCATCTCCAAAAGGTGTTAAAACAGGTGGGGCTGTGCTCGTTATCTCCTACCATGACTCATCCTTGATAACTCCCTCCGGGAGCTGTCTCTGCTTAATGGGCAATCAAGGACCCACCACGTGACTCATAGAATTACATCAGCCCATTGTGAGATGCTCCGCCCAGGGGGAAGAACCAAGCATTCCCATGTGGATATAATCTGGGGTTTGGAACAGCACAGAGAGCCTTTTCCACTGCATTCCCAGAGGAAGATCTGACCCTTCTACACCACCACTGGACCTTTAGAGGAAGACCAGACCCTTCTACAGAATCACTGCTTCAACAGGACCATCACTCCAGGAGGACTGCAGCCACCATTTAATCGGACTGCTACTAACCCCCCTGACTGTCAGGGGGTCAGGTTGTATTCTGACTCTGTCAGTGGGTTGTCTTTTGTACTATTGCATTTATTTTATTTTTCCTATTAAATTGTATTTCTGACTTGGAGTCTCTCACTAGTTTGCTTTCAAACTAGGACAGCAGGGTTCATATCAAGTAGTTCTTGCAGCATTCAGTAGTAGATGACCTTCCCCTGCGATAGTGGAGCTGATAAGTCGTTATATTATTTTCAAAGCAGTACAATTTTTCATTTCACAGAAGTGTTTCCATATTGAATAGGTAAATTTTGTAACAAAAACCCCAAAACACTGTAGAACATTTCATTAGAAAATAATCTCATGAAAGCTTCACTTCGTATTTCTGGAAAAAGATTGGAAGTAAAAACCAGGTTTGGTTTTGAATATATATGTGTGCAATAGGAATCTAAAAGTAAAATACATATTGATAATATCAATCATGAAGAAGACCAGGAAGACCACTTGTTTTTGTAGTAACAGTAGAGCAGTGTTGATTAGGAGCTAGAATGAATAAAGGTAAACTGCCAGGGAAGGTTGAGAATGAATATGAAACACAATGATGCTCTCACCTACAACACAAAATGGATTTGACTGTCTTGAAATTTATCTGGAAGGTTGATTTGTGTTTGAATAACAGCAAAGTTCACCTCAATTGATAAGCCAGTCATAATGGATTTCAAAAGCTGATTTAGCTACTGTGATTAATGTATAAGCCTATTCACTTCCATTGATTAAATTTCTGTATGTAAAGAAAATCTGTCTTATGAATCATTTTGAGATTTTTTGGGGGTTAAAAGGTGCTAGCCAAAGTTGAAATATTAGATGAAATAATTCTGCTACTATAAAAGAACATTACTTCTAATTAAGTACAGTACTGTACTTAATGCTTTGTAAATAGCTGACACTTTATCAATTTTAAATAAAGGATTCAGAAAATACAGACTGGTAACCACAAATATATACACTGTAATTGACAGAAATCGTGATTTAGAGAATAACAATAGGAAACTTAAGAAAAAGAAATTATGTTTGAACTAATTTATTGCAATTCCTGGAACATATTTGTAATTATAAAAACAAATTTGTAAAAAAAAAGGCATTAAAACAACAAATATGTTTTGAAAATGCTGCTGAAAAAATGTCACACAGGAACTACCAAGGATATGAAGTAGTTACAGATTAAGGAATAAAATATCTCCATGGATTAAAACATGGGAAATGGAAACAAAGAGCAAGTTTATTACAGTAAAATTAGAGCATTGGGGTGTTTATAAAAGTTCTGTAACAAGTTTTGTGCTTAATACATTAATAAATGGTTGGGAAACATAGACAAATGGGGATGACAAAACTTGCAAAAGGAACAAAATGTTTAGTTTATTTAAATCCAAAAAAAGATTATGGGAATATTGAGAAATTTTTCATCAATTGAGTGAATGAGTATTGTGATAGCAAGAGAAACTGTAAGCTCAATAAATAGTAACCACAATATAAGAGCGAACAAATTGAGATGCTTATCCTCACCAGTAAGTTCTGAATTGGCTAAATTAACTGAAGACAAGCCCAGTCATCATTACAGATAATGTGTGAATCCAAAATCAATAAATTTGAGCAACTAAAAAGGGAAAGTAATACAGAATTCTAATGAGAATTAGACAAACATTGCTTATTGAATTTCAGAAGATTCTGAGCAAAAGCATGGAAAACATACAAGAAGGGATTTAAAAATGAAAAATTTTTACTTCAGAAAGAAAATAGGATTTGTTGCCTCAAATCTGCTGTGGAAAAATCTCAGAAGAAAAATGGCAAAGGACAGCTAAAAGAAGTAAAAATTAAAAACTGGTATTAAAAATTGGAATCGAGTCATGCCTTTCTCCATGGATCATACTTTAAAATAAGAAAGTCTTCATCAGTTAGTGAAGTCATAAACTGACAAAATCAAATGAGAAAAAAACCACTTTACTCATAGCGTGTGGTTAATTTTTGATGCCCCTTTCAACACTACATTGTCAAAGCCAAAAAGTTAGAAAGTTTGAAGAGAGAAGAGGAATTCAAGTGGAGAAAACACGTAAGATAGCAGAAATATCCAGAATTAAAATAATAAATATAGAAAAAATTTTGGAAAGCTACAGTTTAAACTAATTTATAGCTGTTACATTGAGATGATATGTAGGCTCAGATTAACCCCTATTGGCAAAAGCTTCTGAGTTGGGTTATTCAATCCTGTGCGTAATTTCTTTGTCTTGATTTTTTAACTACAGGATTCTCAAACTGGATTATAGTTATGACTTGAATACAAAAAGCATCTGTGTATGTATCATATTGGTACCTACTGTAATCTTACTAGCATATGCAACATGCTCTTTTGCCAACTACTCATTCTGCACACATTACACATTTGCTGTTGCCAGTGGGTTTGTATTTTGAGGCTGAAAGGTGAACATCTGCTTGTGTGCTTTGGTGACGAGGGGGAGACTTAGGTTTTTTATGGCACATCTGCTTATCTTTTACATGAAGGCCCTCAACCTGAGACATCCAGGTGTCTTCAACATTGAGATACCTACCCCATCCTAAAGTAGATAGACTTGGGCTCTTTAAATTCTACTGAACAAGTAGCATTTAAAAGATACCCTGACCCACTTTTGGAATTCTTCTGTCTGTATACGCCTATGTCTGAGGTGTTTGGGCTGAGTGGCCATGGTCACCATGCTTAGCTGTGAAGAGCCTGCCCCGAGTAGCAAGTGGCATCCCCAGGCTAGCAGAAACTAAGCCAGGTGTGAGGATAGCGGGTGCAGCCCACACTTTTGAAGGGTCATGTCACATCAGCTTAGTTCAGGCTAAGGCTGTCCCCATTCCAGAGCCAGCCCCAGCGATGCTACCTGTGCTGGCTTAGCTTCCCTGTGCACTTGCACAGGGAGTGAACTTTTACAAGGTAACATGAATACTCAAATGTCATCCTTCAGTCTGACAGCTGGGTCCTCTTCAGGCCCTTGGAAGAAATTTCCTCTTCTCAGGTGTGTGCCTTAGTCTTTCTCGTGTATTTAGGGTGGTATTTATGGAGACCTACCAGACTCCCGAGGTCACTCTGGCAGGTGGCTGTTTGGCCTCTGAGGTGGGGGCCTGGGCATATTCCCACCAGTTGGTCTCTGGCCAGACTCCCAGCTGTTCAATCTCAGACACACATTTCTGTGTTTCCAAGAACTGCGCTATTTTCTGTCACTTTTTCTGAGGTGGGCTGTGCCCGCTGCTGCTGCCTGACGGTCAGCAGCAAGGCCGGGTACCATCCCACCAGGAGCTCCCTGCCGATGGACGCTCGCCCGCCTCCGCAGGCTCTGGCTGACCCGGGGAGCCCCGCGGCGCGGAGGGAGGAGCGCGCCGGGCCATGTGAGCCGCTGGCGGCGGCAGCGGCCGTCGGGGAAGACAGATGGGGTGAGGGACAGCGCTCGGTCCGGCTGTCAGCGCGGCTCCAGCCCCACCGCGGAGGGAGCCCCTCCTCCCCGCCGTGTGCGCCGCGCTCCCGGCCGGGGAACCATGGCGTCCAGCGAGGAGGACGGAGGCGGCAGCGGCGCGGTGGAGGAGAAGGAGAACGGCAAGAAGAAGAAGCTAGGCGCCCTGGCCACGACCTGGCTCATCTTCTACAACGTCGCCATGACCGCGGGGTGAGCGGGCGGCAGCGCGGCGCCTCCGCGGGGCGCGGAGCAGCGGAGCCGGGGCGGCGAGGCGGGGGCCCGGCG
>VZTD01002528.1:947703-998868 GCA_013397725.1 Rhagologus leucostigma | reverse complement strand
GCACGGCCTCGCCGGATGCGCAGGGAGCTGCTGGCCGCCCGCGGGGAGCCGACAGCGCTCCTCGGTGCCGCCGGGGGCTTCACGGGCCGGGGTCCCGCGTGGGGCGGCGCGCCCGGGCTCTGAGCAGCAGAGCCCGCCCCGGCTCCCGGCACGCAGAGCTGTCCAAAGCCAGCGCGGCCCGCGGCGCCTGCGGGCAGCAGGAATGAGCGGGGACCGGTGCAGGGGGAAGAGCTGCAGTAGCCCGGCAGGTTGATTTCAGCTTGTGCTCCGTGCTGCGAGGCTTTGCTGTGAGTAAAGCGGGTATTTATTCTGAATAACAGATCGTAAGAGCAGTCAGGTTAATGTTGTTAGCACTCGAAGCACATATTCTCACTTCTTGAAAATTTTCCCTGTTAGCTAACTCTTGGGGAAAAAATACCCCAACCCCTTAATTTCCACATGCTTAAAAGAAAGCTAAGAACTAAAAATCTTATAACTTCTAGGGTGATATTCATCATGAGAACAGTTTTACTTTGGTTACCAGTGGGTGATCTCTCTGCCCTTTGAATCCCATAGAGTAAAACTAACACGCTGCAATTGAGGCAGGAGCTCAAGCACTGATGGAGAAAGCCGGGAATGTGATCGTAATGGCTTTCTTCTCACTAGCAACTGTGAATCTTTAATATGTATTCAAGTCCGTTCATATATTATTGCAGCACTTTTTGAAAAGTGCTGTTACGTGAGGTTAATGTTACCTCATTGAATTACCAGTCTTGTGCTCCATGTGTGAATTTGCTAATGAACACTGACTCTTGCCACTGACTTTTATATGTCTCCAAAAGATTATCGAACCATAGTAGTTTTGACCTTAGGTGCTGCTTCAGTATTTCCCACTTCCTTCTCTCCCATATTCCATTAATATCAAAAGGAATTAAGACATGCAGAATTGGATTTTTTATGTTGAAACAGAGAAAAAAGAGATAGGATTAAATTCTTATAATCATTTATGGGTACAATTTAAGAGAAAAATACGTGTTCAAAATACAGCAATACTTAACCAAGGCACTACACAGGACAAATATTTAACTAGAACAGTGTAGTTGTCCAGTTGTCCAGGCAGTGCAGTGTTGTCCAGACAGTGCAATATAGCAAAATGTTTCGGGAGTTTTAACAAAACAGTGCATAACTACATGCTAACAACCATTTTAATAAAAAAAATTTGCATCTTATCTTTGTTTCTAAAAGAGATTTAAGGGACTCAAATGACAGATCAATACCCAGTCTTGCTGAATGTTCCAGCTGGAGATGCTGCCTTTATTGTAGAAAGTGTTTTCCATTTCCTGGTGATTCGTAATACTCAGTACAAGGGCTTTCCTGAGATCCAAAGTCAAAGCCACTGACAGCTAAGTAAAACCATCTACAGAAATTTATGTCCACATAAAAAATAATTTAAGAAAAATACATTTGCAGTCTTTGATTCTGAGTGTAGTCCAAGATTACTTCTCTCTGCAATGCTTTGGTTGTGGAATGAGGTGCAGAAAATGCCTTGTTAGGTTAAATGCATTATGACTTCTCAGTCTAAGTCTCGGACAGAGCTGTTGCTGTCACATTTGTGCTGCCAGCTGGATGTAAACTCACTGTCGCCTTCCTCTTGTCGAACACTTGACTATAAAACAGGGCAGCTTCACTGTGAAAGACTACGTGATATTCCAGTAATTCCTTGTTTCCACAGTAGTGTCAGAGAACCTGAAATAAATGCACTCATATTTAAAATCCGTTATAAAATCTAAGTAACACTTGCGGGGGAAAATTTTGGAGCGCTGACAGATCGGATTCATGGGCTTAAAGTAGCAGGGATCAAAGAGGAGAATCATTCCTGCTGTGTGGGGAAGCCTGACTAACTCCATGTGAGTTTGAAATGCTGTCATGAAGTGCTGGAATGGAGCACACCAAGTGACTGCATAGCAGTAGCCACCGTGCGTAGGAGTTGTTAAGGGGCTGATACTGAAGTCCATGCCATCCGAGGTGAACGGGGAGCTGTCAGGATCCTTGTGGCTCTCATACTGTTACAGCAGAACGGATCTGACCAAAGATGACAATTTCCTGGTACCCTGTTTCCAGTGCTAGCCTATACCTTATGCTCAGGGAGGAGTATGAGAAGATGAGTTAAATATTTATCCAAATGTTTATGTAAATATTTCTCTGAGTATTTATAATCTCTCTGAATCTGCCTCTGAGTATTTCTAAGACCCTTCTGCTTTGTCACTTGGGCTCTTCCTTAGCCAGGGCTCATGTTGCTGTAGAATATACTTGCTATGGCTTTATGGAGAATGAAAGGACTGAGTAATTGTTCCCAGCAACATCAGAGAAAAAGTTAAACTAAACTTTTTATCATTTTTGATTTTTATTTTTACCTCTCAAAATAGCCATCCATAGCTCTTGTTATGCCTATGTCTATATTAAGGAATTTTTGTATTTTTCTTACTGTTTTTGGATTGAAACCTGAAGTTTTCAGTCTTCTTGCTAATTTGATGTTTTAAGAATGAGGTATAGGACTGAAAGGCTGAGAGAGTTGGGTTTTTTCAGTGAGGAGAATGGGAGGCTCCAGGGTGACATTATTGTGACCTTTCAGTTCCTGAAGGGAGCCCGCAAGAGAGCTGGAGAGGGACTTTTCACAAGGGCCTTTAGTGATAGAATAAGGTATAATGGCTTTAAACTGAAAGAGAGCAGGTTTAGATTAGATATTGAGAAGAAATTCTTTACTCAGAGGGTGGTGAGGCACCTTCAGAGGTTGCCCAAAGAACCCGTGGATGCTCCATTCCTGCAGGTGTTCAAAGCCAGGTTGGATGGCGCCCTGAGCAACCTCATCTAGTGGAAGGTGTCCCTCCTTACAGCAGGGAGGATTGGAACTAGGTGATCTCTAAGCTCCATTCCAACCCAATCAATCCTATGCTTAAGGAACATATAGTACACTCTTTTGAAAATCTTAATTATATAAAAATGGGTTTATTAAGTGGAAGGAATTCCTCGTGCCTTGGATTATTTTACAGTCTGGGCTGGTGGTGGGATCAACTCACAGTTGAGTTTATTTTTTTAATCTCAATTTCCATTCCAAATCTCAATTTAAGTTTTTTATCAAATTCTACTATGATTAAAAGATATTGTTACTTTTTCTTTCTTTTACATTGGAAGAGTTATTATTTGGCATTATTGTTCAGTTTCCTAAAAACCCCCCAAAAATATTATCCAACCCACTCAAATGTGCTAGTTAAATACATCTGCTTCTGGAAGTCAGGAGCATAGAACACCCGTCTTACAGCACTTTGGAGTCTGATTTTTAAATCAAGTTTTAAAACACTTCTCAACACTTTTGAAAACATAATTGTAGTGGTAACTTCATTTGGACGATCACAAACAGAAGCATGAAGATCACTAGTCAGTCCTGAAATTGGTGAGTTGAGGGCCATGAAAAATGTAAAACTGATGTGCATAAATTCTGGTCCTTTACTTTTACAAACTTGCAACCCAAACAGTGACTTCAGTGCCAAGCTCATGATGTGGTTTCAAATAACAGTATTTAATAGTCAAGATGCATGAGGATTTAATAGTAAAAATATGTAGTCGCTAGCTGGAGAAAAGTCTGATGGATGGGTGGTTTTGGGGCGTTCCCTCAATTAAGTCAATCCTCTGAAGGTAGTAAGTTATCCTCCATCCTTTTCCAAGTAAAGAGATGAGTGTAATGTTTACATAAGAATATATAATATTTATGTCTAAAGATATTTTTGATGATCTAAGAACACTGACAATTGAAGAATCAAAGATAATCCATGAAGAAAAATGCTCTACTAAATTATTTACGATGGATGGATATTTTTAGAATTCTAATTTGAAATGTATCCATTCTCTTTCTTTTATAGGTGGCTGGTATTAGGTATTGCCATGGTGCGGTTTTATATACAGAAAGGAACACATAGAGGCTTATTCAGAAGTGTTCAAAAGACGCTTAAATTTTTCCAGACATTTGCTTTGCTTGAGGTAAATTTTAAACATTAGTTTGCTTTACTGGATGCTGCATATCATAGGCAAAACACGTTATTATCCTGAATTTAAAATAAAAATATTATATTAGTACTAAAAGCCTTTTTTACTTTATTAATGAAGGTTTGGGGGTGGGGCAAGATGATTACTTGAAACAAATGGGCACATGTTTTTCAAACTTAAATCTAATATTTCTTTAAATCAGACAGTGCCTGGGAACTGCTTTGATTTGAGAGTCTTTAATGCAAAAGGCAAAATCTTGAAGGCATTACAGCCAGCAGATCAGCCCTCTAGTGTAGTAGAATCTCATGACCATCTCAGAGATTATAGGTTACCTATATAATTCTTTATACTGGACTGTCTATCCTTCTGTGCCTTTCCTGCTTCTGCTAATTGTGAGACTGGATTCACGTACCCCATACTGCAGTGGGGTCTGTGCCAGATGTGCAAAGTATTCTTTAAGTAATACTTTTGCAAACTATGCACTAGTGTCTCAGTTCTGGTGCATCTTTGGAATGAAGCTTGGGTTCATGGAGCACTTGCAGTTCTTTCCCAGGCACAATAAAGAGTGCCTATCTACATTTTAACTTTTTCCTCAATCTGCCTACAACATCTCTAGTTCAAACAAGTATTAAAATCATGTCACCAGCTGTGTATAGGCTTTTGTGCTGTTAAACTTTCACAGTAAGTAATTCTATTCAAACCTGCTAATAATGAAAAGCACTTCATTTGCTAAACATTACTGACCAGGAAATACACTGTATCTAAAGCTTCATAGCCGTCATTGACAAAAGTATAATAATGTTATTAATCTGTAATGAATGCAGAACATTTTATAATTGCTGTGTGTTCAGCGTTCCTTATATGACTTCCTCTGCGCTGTCCTGTAAAATTCTTCTTTGAATAAGGTAAAGGAAGGGAAGCTAGTTGAAAAAAATGCTTTGTAAGTATCTAAATGTCTAATATTTACAATTAATTTGGAAAACAAATGTCTTTCATGTATTTGCACAGCTCAGATATTGAGCCCATCCCAACACTGAATGCCAGGGCTCTGCCATGTATTTCTTTTTAAGACTGTTAGTGGGAGACAAAAAACAGAATTGAGCCTAGGTTTATATTAATACCAAAAGGCCATTTGTATAGGGTAGCTAGTAACATGCTGCACATCAGTAACCTCTGACTTATTTTTATTTACAGGTAGTCCACTGTGCAGTTGGTGAGTTCTTTGTTTTAGTTTCTCCTGTAACTAGTTAAAACATGGATTGTGGAACAGAGATAACATGTTTCTCTTTTTAAGGAATAGTTCGCACATCTGTGCTTGTGACTGGGGTCCAAGTGAGTTCAAGAATCTTCATGGTGTGGTTCATTGCACATAGTATAAAACAGGTATGTGTGTGAGCAAATTATGTTTTGATTGCTTATAAGGAAAAGCTATTAATACAGTTCTCATTTCACAAAGAAGACCAATTTGAAAATTAATGGTATTCCTACAGAGAATGCTTACATACTTGAGTGCAATTTTGGAGGTTAGGGTTACAAAATGGAATTTGTGTGATTCTTCCCAGGAGACTGAATCTCCGTCTTAGCTGTGAATCAGCAGTGTCTTCAGCACCGTGCCCTCTGTGGTCTGCCTGAGTGAAATCAATGACTACTCTTATAATTTGCGAGCAAAACTACCCCTGTGTTAACAGTTCCTTTCCAAAAATTTTAATTAGCACTTGCGGAATTAATCTAAGTAAAATGTAAATTTATGTCTTTAAATTTATGTCTTAAATTGAATTCACCTGGGTAAACATCGTTGCGATTTTGCAGGTTTTTAGAAACCTTCTAAAAATTTTAATGTTGTGGTAGTATTAACATTTGATGACATCCACCATGTCACAATGGCACTTAAGGACCTCTGTAAATGACAATAGTTTATTTGCCTGGCTGTCGGTGGCTATTTTAAGGCTAGTGATCCATTAGCAGAATGAAACAAGCAGTTCACAGCTTGTAGGTAGGACATTAGGTTCAGTTTGTGAGGTGTGCTTTCTATGAAAGGCATGTAAAAAAATTAAGTGATAGATTTTGTGCTCCTGAATTCCTTCAGAATTTGAAAAGCTGAGCCATTAAACTGTCTCACCAGCAGATGGCATAGGCCTTTCTGCACATAGATTATCGTAGCACCTGCCTCAGTTATCAAATCTTCATTTCAGTTTGCTAGAGGACTTGTTTTCTACACTGCATCTTTTCCTTTACTATCAATTTTCTTAATATAAAATAAATTAAATAGGCTTTTCATAGTTCTTTGTTGTTGTTGCTGCTTTCTTCTTTTTTCTTTTCCTTTCTTTTTGTAAGCTAAGTGTTTTTATTTTTTCTGTAAAGCAAAATTTCTCAAAGATTAACAAGATTTTTATATTGAATGTGTACACATGAGCTGGACTATAGCACTGCATATTGCCATTTTTTATTATCTGCAGCTGATCTTTAGCATATCCAGCAATTTCTTTTATTTCCTCTATCTACACTACTGTAGGCCAAGCTGTGTCCAAAAAAAAGTACATCTAAATGTATGTCTGATTGTATTTCATGCTGTTATTGCTTAGCAGCATGAATGTTGAGGGTCACTTTAGGTGGTGAGAGGCATGTCAGTGATAATGGCCAGAGCCAGACCTCCCCTCTTGACTGCAGATTTGCAAGGCAGCAGATAGGAATTCTCTCCATACTTATTTAAAGCTCTTCTGTTTGGATTTAGCACTGTGACATGACATTGAGTTATCAATGTTTGTCTCTTAACTGCATGAGGCAAAGAACAGCCTAATTCTGTCTTTACCTTTGCTTGTTTTTTTGGGTGTCTTTGCACTTCAGTTGCTGCTATTTGTTTGTGATTTCGGTACTATTTTTATGTCTCCGTTTTCTTTATGATGTTGCTGAAATCCTTCTGCTAAAAGTGCATCTTCTTTGACTGACACATTGAGGGTGCGATTTTATGAGCACTTATAATTCCTCTTGATTTTTGACGAAGTTGTGAATTTTCAGCATCTTGGAGATATATTAAGCTTTGTCACCACATTGCATTTTATTTTGAAAAATCATTTCCCTCTTTTGTAATTTTAACAAAACTTGTGTTGCTTTATTCTATTTCACAGACATCCCTGGAGCTTTTCAGCCTTCAGGCATAGAAGTGTATTACAAAATTCCTCCCCTCTTAAAGAAAAGAAAATTACTTGTGTGTAATTCTTCTTCACAGAAGGTAGTGTTTGTAATAGATCCCCGGGTGCCTTCTTTGTATGTGGGGACTTTTGTTTATTTGTTCACTCAGAGTGAAAAAGAACTGGTATTTTGAAACAGCAGAGATGTGCTACCTATCGATGAGGCAGTTTAATGACTCAGAACTTAAATCTTAAATGAGATTATTGAGTCAGTTTACCCAAAGATCCTGATCTACCAACTGCTCTTCATTTAGTGAGCCATTTGTGCTCCAGCTCCTTAACTATCTTAGAGCTCCCTGAAGTCTGCCAAACCTGATCTTCTGTGACCAAGTTCCAGTTAGTAGATTATATAAAGCAATTCCTTTTGTCTAAAGTTTCATGGAGATGTGCATTATACATTGAGGAAGAAGCAAGATAAAAAGTAAGAGAAAGTCTCGGAAATGGAGTAGTGAAATGCAGAATGATTAAAAAGTGATTATGAGAAGAACATATCTTCTGTAGCATTTTTTTGTTCTTGCTGTTTTGAGGAGTAAGAAGGTAAACAAGTAGGTCAGCCACAAATAAAAGAAGGATAGTTAGATAGTGTGGTGGAAATGCACATAGAGAATAAAGAGGAGGAATAAGCTTAATTATAGAGTTTTATATTTTGATATTTGCATAATTGCTCAGTTGGCAAATGTCTGTATGTTAGTAAACACACATGATAATGAACTGTACATGGTAATGGTTTCAGCATATCACTTTTGTGCCAAAATTTTCTTGTTTTACAAGATACTAGTTCTGCTCTATGTATCTAAAAGAGAAGTCTGTTGCAGTTTGCACAGAAAAGAAGCCTAAGGATGAAGAAAATGTTGGTTCTTTATACTTCTGCAGATCCAGAATGAGGAAAGCGTTATTCTTTTTCTGGTCGTATGGACTGTGACAGAGATTACTCGATATTCCTTCTACACATTCAACCTGCTCAACCATTTGCCATACTTCATTAAATGGGCCAGGTGGAGATGTCTTGCACTTGAGTTTCTCAGGATTCTGTGCATGTTGGTTTCACGCATGCTGAACTAACACCCAGGAGAGCAGATGTTTGAGATTTGGTTATGTGTCAGCAAAGTGCAAGTCGATTGCTTTCTGTACTTGGGATCATTTTTGCTTGGTTTAAAATGTTAAAAATATTTTAGCTGAGGTTTTTGGGTATGTTTTTTTTTTTGCTTTCTGTGTCTCACAGTTTGAACTCTGCTTTCACTTACTCTAATTTTTTTTCTCTATCTTTGGAGTCATCTTTTAATTTAAAGTATGACTCTCTATGATGCTCTTGAATACAGTGCCCAAAATTAAGCACCTGTGCTAGTCTTTGTGGATGTTAGTTCTTTGAAAATGTGGGAATTGTTGTCACTCAATCTGTGTTATTACTACTTCATAAGAAGATCTGCTTTATCAGAGCTTCTGTAAGATTATATCCATGTAGTGAAGTTAAATACTGACTTAGTTTAGCCCACTAAAAATTGTGTTCCATATCAAAACTATTTTGATTTTGAAGCATACTTAAGGTTGGCCACTAGATCACATACACTACTACTCTGCGTTTATCAGGAGAGTTAACTGGAATAGTATTCTGTGTAGTCATTATTTGAAAAATACATGTAAGGCAGACTTACTATGTTAGAAGAAAAATATCTAACATACATTCAGTGCAAGTGACTTATTTTAAAGAGTTTGTTTGTTATTTTCCTTTATTTTTGTTTTATACATAATGCAGGTTTGATGCTTCTAATGCACTTCTTTGATATGTGATATTTATGTTTATTCTTATAAAACATTATCTTTTTGCTAGTGCCTAAGTGAGAGACTTGTTTAAGCACTAAATGACAAACTTAAAGATAGGCAGATTGGCTATCATCAGTAGTTTTTTATACAGACTTCAGAAAGAGAAATGCATTCAGAACATATTACATTGACAGATAATAATTTTTGCCACCAGGTCACTGTGCCTTGAATAACAGAATTTTGTTTCCTTAATATAGACAATAGGGAAAACCAACATTTTCACAGAAGAGATATATGGTGAAATATTAATATAAACAAAACATTTGAAAAGGTATTATTTTTTCATAGAGTCCAAAATATCCCATTAAGATTTATGGATAAACAAACAGCACAACTGGGCATAAATTCAGTACCAAGAGAGATGGGATTTCTAATCTTTACCTTATAACTGCATAAAGACAAACTATATGTAAGGAGATATTCAAAAACCATCTGGACGGAATCCTGTGCCATGTGCTCTAGGATAACCCTGCTTGAGCAGGGAGGTCCCTTCCAACCTGAAACATTCTGTGATTCCCCTCATCTGTGAGTTTTCTAAGCCCTTCTGCTTCCAGGAGGGTTTCATGCTTAGTTGCTGCTGTTTTGGATCTCATTTCTTTTGGTCAGGGAGGGTACACTGTACTTTCCGTGTGACAGCTCTCATTGCTATTCCCTATATGAACTGGAGAATTGTTCCTTAAGAGAACCTGTATATCCATGGTGCACTGTGTGAAAGGACAGCACAAAGCCTAGTAATTACAATTTTAATTTTGTCACTGCCTGTGTGGCCTTTGGCATTCAAACCACATTTTCTTTAAACTGGATGCTTTGCATTTTATTTGAACATCATCTAACTTTAAAATGGATCTGATAAGTTTCTGGCACTGTCATTTTCTTTCCTCTTTTTATTCCAATTCCATTAGTGATAAATGTAGTATTCCAT
Organism: Rhagologus leucostigma; assembly: GCA_013397725.1. Lineage (NCBI taxonomy): Eukaryota > Metazoa > Chordata > Aves > Passeriformes > Rhagologus > Rhagologus leucostigma. The sequence goes on along the minus strand of VZTD01002528.1, from coordinate 988,917 downwards.
GTTGTAGTGAGTAAAACAGGCTTCTGATGCTTTTCAATATTTTCATTATATTCAAACAAATTGTAATACATACAGTTGACCCAGTGTGTGTGCACTGTGATGAAAATATGTAGGATCATCTGAATTTGAGATTCAGTCCTGGTCTGAATCCTGTCAGTGACAACAGGAGTAAGATCAGTACATTTAAAAAAAATCATTATTGGAGACTAAAAATTTGAGGATTGTTTTATTAGAAAGACGTAAAAACATTCTGATACTTCACTGTTTTTAAATAAAAGCACTGACGAATGCATTCTTTCATCAATCTAAGCAACTTTGTCAAAAGTAACTGAAACTGATATTCTGTGTCAAGTCAGGATGTGGTCCTTGATTCTGGTGCAGGAACTACTGTAATACGTTGCTGTGCCACTGATAATAAGAGAAAATTTTAAATTATTGGGGTGTTTCTCACAAGGTTTTTTTTTTTTTCAATGCAGATACAACTTTTTTATCATTTTGTATCCTGCTGGAGTTGCAGGTGAATTGCTAACCATATATGCTGCTTTACCCTATGTGAAGAAAACAGGAATGTTTTCGCTGAGACTTCCCAATAAATATAATGTCTCCTTTGACTACTATTACTTCCTTATTATTGTCATGTTCTCCTATGTGCCATGTAAGTATTATTTAACTGTAGAAACATATTAATGACATAATAATAAATCTTCAATGATTCTATAAACACTGCCTGTATTAAAATTTGCTCAACACTTTCTACTATGAAAGCCTGCTTTCTGTTCCAAACTTCCCTGTTCTTTAATTGGTTAGACTGAAATTTTCTGTCCTTCTCTGACCTGCTTAGGAACATAACCTGTCTTAAAAATGTCAATGAAAATGTTAAAATTATTTCTCAGACTTGGACAAAGTAAAAATATTTTTTGCTTACACACAGAAATGTCTGTAACTGTGTCGCTGAGACTTTCTAGTGCCTCTCCCCCTTTGAAGGAATGTCTTAAAAATGGTCCTGCAAGTTGTGCCAGAGATTTGCTGTGGCTTTTTGCTGCTAATAACCATTAACCTTGGAAAAATCACCATTCAAGCATGCTGAGGAAAAACTTGAAGCAGTATTCTCCAAGATTTCATTTTCACAGAAACCAACCCCCCCAAACCTCTCTAAACATCTGCAGTCCCTGGTTTCATCATCTCACAAGGTTACTTATGCATACCAGAAGCCATGGAGGTAACAGTAGGGAGAGTATCTGTCTTTCACTTCCAGTGTTATTTCCACTGCTACCTCAGCAGTGAAGACACAGAGAAAGCAACCTGATATACCAGATATTCCACCATGAATGGGGCTAGACCAAACTCAGCAAATATAATATTTTAGATAATATTAATAATAGAATATATAACAGAATTTTTTTTACAATCTGTATATCAAGGCAGCAGATTAGGGAGAGAAATTGAAAAGAAGGAAAATTGAAGTTAAAAGGTCTGTGATCTGCATTCATGAAAGGTGTTCATTTGAGAAGGTGACCTTCAATATGGGCTTTTACAGCATGCACACACACTGAGATTTTTTGTCCCAAGAAATCATGAAGGCCAACAAGAGAGATTTATGTCAGTAAAAAATATTCTAAGGTGTAATAACTTACTAACAGTTTTACATCTGTTTATGTAACAACGCTTCAGGAATAAATCCAGTTTTCTAGCCATTAAATATAAGGATCAACTCTGTCAGCAGGACAGTAATATAATAGATGACAGAGGGACAAGAAAGAGGGATCTCCTTACTTCAGACTTGAACAAGTAGGTTAAATTTGTATCCTCCTCCAAATCTTGGAATGTGGTTGAATCCTCTTTCTACAAGGAAACTGTTGGGGTGAAGTTCCTTGAACACACGGTATTTATTCAGGGGGCCTTGTCTGAGCTTTGAGTAATTATTGTTTTTTAAATCACTGCCATGTTCATGACTTGTTGTTATTTACCTTAATCAACTCAACCACTGTGTGCCATAATGTTTTACTCAGTTCATCATTCTGTAAAATTGTGGTTTTCCATTATGTGATCTGTTGAATTTTTTCGTCTAATTTGCTTTCTTTTATGCTTTGATCAAGTATTTCCACAACTCTACTTCCACATGCTGCGGCAGAGAAGAAGGGTGCTTCATGGAGAAGTGATTGTGGAAAAGGACGATTGAATCAAGCTGTGTAACCATGGTGCTTGTAGTGGAAAGGAAATGAAAGGAGGGTAAAAACCCAAAACTTCCTCTGATTTTTCTGAGTCCAAGTTTTAAAACATGGAACAAGAATAAACAACTGTGCCTAAAATACCATGGACTGTATTATTTTTGCAATTAATGTATTTCAGACCTACCTTTTCATCCTCGGATTCACTTTGATTTTTAATTGTTCATTTCTTCAAAGAAATTATTTTATTATTTTCAATAGGTTGACGAGTTAAGAATTAGAATAGTTGGCTACTGTGCCTTCTGTTCTGAAAGTTCTGTTATGACCTGTAGTCATTATCAAGAACAGAAGGAGAGTTGGTAAGTTGTACTGAAAGTGAGTCTTCTGGAAAACAGAGTGTAAATTAGGTAATGATGTTTTTCATAGACTAGGTGAATTTAATGTTATTTAAGCTTTATATTAAGTAATACCTTTCCAGTTATAAGTACTGTAGCATGTTGTTCAACATTTTTTGAATTACAGTATCACACTGCAGAATTCCAGAAGGACTTTTGAAAGGAGCTGAATTCTTGATTGGCAGTGCAAATTTGGACCTCCCTGTATTTTCATTTGTAATTTTAAAGATACCTAGAATAGTAGATACAATATTAACTGGTTAAAAGTTTGTGCTGAGGAGTAAACATGATGTGCCTATCTTTATCTAATCAGTGTCTGGAATGGGACTCCTTTGCAGAGCAGAGCTGATTGTCAGCATGTTTCCTATTCTACATTTAAATTATGTATGCAGAAAAATCAGTATTGCATTGAAAAACTGTAGCTATGGTGAGATATTTGACTTCTTATAATAGCTCAGTGGGATAAAATATATTTGAAATAGCATCTCAAAATATGAATTGTGCTTTAATTCATCCCACTGGGCAATTTTAATTGCTCCCTCCCCATTAATTGTTTATACTGTGTTGACCTAATTCTATTTCATGTCTTCAGTAATCTGCAAGAAGGATCTACAGTACATTAATGAAATTTACCGATGATATTACACCATATGATACCTGACTGGGAGAGGTCCAACAAATTAGACACAGCATAAGAGATTCAGAGAAAAGGTGATGCATTTGAGGAAACTTGGATAGTTAGTGAGAGAGAGAAGATGGAAATGTAGTAATGTGGTACAAAGCCTTGAAAATGTAGGCAACAAACCTGTCTTGCTTCTGGCTTCACTAATGTCAAAAGAAGAGTATACATATGTAGAAGAGCTGCATCAGGCAGCTGGAAATCAGAATACTTGTGATTGCTGAGGTAATTTCTGGAGTACAGTCTTATATTTTGGCTGCCTCAGGGATGAAGAATTGGATAATCTGCTAAAAGCTCAGAGAACAATAACAAAACTAGTTGAAGTGAGAAAGAAGTCAGAAAGATTGAATCGTTAATATGTGTAATTCTTTGTTATCTGAGAAATACGTGGAAGAGCTTTTCTAAGTATGAAGGTGTAGCTAGAACTGGTTATATGAATTTGAAACAAGGTAAATAGCCAGTGAATATCAGAAGAAAGGTCCTACCAATAAGATCAGTTACGTTACGGAATGACAGTGGTGCTTATCAATGCATACAGTGTCTTGGAAGGTTTTCAGTTAGAGTTGGCAAGAGTTTGAACTACATACTTGAACAGGCAGTTTCCATTTTTAGCTTCAATGATTCTATGATAATACCCTTTTTTTAAATTTGTAGATACAGCAGAAAAAGGTGTATCAGGTAATTTAATAAAAAAGCCAGGAGTTGCTATATCCCAAACTTTCAAATTCCATTTTGTGCCTTAAATTTGTGATATTTATGCATGTCGTCATTACACGTAAATCAGTTTCCTTTTATATGACAGATGCATAGTGGACTTGAGACAGAACAGTTGTATTTCTTTAAATTTTAAAGGGTATAATCTTAGTATTCCTTAAATTTCACACAAGGTGCTCTAATTTAACTTACTACTACTGTTTTATATGCAGCTAAAATTATTAAAAGTTTTAAATGTAAACAGCATTTGCAACACCGAATCACAAAATAGTTTTGTTACATGTGTTCAGACTAGCAGTTGTATGTGTCCCACATTCTTTGAGCAACTTGTCTTGCTTTTTGATCTATGAGGAACATATTGGCAGTTTTGGGAAATATATCCCAGTTAGCAAGCAGAATAGTGTGATGAAATATTAGAAACTAAGATTAGATTAAGTTCTGTGTCTCTTTTTTTGCTGTCGAGGCAGCTCACTGAAGACCATAGCTATCAATTAATTGAAAATGCATTGGATACTTAAGGATGTGATTTTGAAATCCTTGGTCAGATGAGTGTATCCCACAGATAGTATTTCTTCTAAAAGGAATACTTGCACTATAAAAGTTTATTGTATTTGTTTTCATTGTGGCCTAAGGATATTATCCTATATTAATCAAGGACCTATTTTTATATCCTTCTGTACATGTGAAATGAAAAAAATACAACACTGCTACAATCTTGGGTTGCACTTCCATAAAGCAACAATGTACAAGGTAATAATACCATTTAAAAACTGATTTACAGCTACAAAACAGTCTTGCTAAGTAATGAATTAATTAAAGCTAAAAATTACTTGCAGTATCACATTCAATGTTTTATAGATCAGAGAGATTGCCATGTAGATTAGTTTACATGGCACTTACCTAAAAAAAAAGTAAGCTACATGTTCTTTTCTTCCTCCCCTTTTTTGACTGAAACCTTTTGCTGTAGTCTCCTTTTCACAAAATCAGTAAGGCTGGAAAAGACCTCCAAGATCACCAAGTCCAACCTTTGGCTGAACACCACTACGTCAACTAGACTATAGCACTAAGTGCAATGTACAATTGCTTCTTGAATGCTTCCAGGGATGGTGACTCCACCACCTCCCTGGGCAGCCAGTTCCAATGCCTGACCAGCCTTTCCGTGGAGAAATTCTTCCTGATGTCCAACCTGAACCTCCCCTGGCACAGCTTGAGAACTTTTGCTCTTGTCTGGTTGCTGGTTGGTATTCTGTTAACATATCTTCTGAAATGTAGTGAGAATTGCAGGTAAAATCTTCTTGCTATTGACTTCAGATGAGCTAGGATTTTATCCTAGGTATCTTATTTAAATTTCAATATAACATTGTGAAGCATTTAATTAACCTGTTAAATGGACATTAAAGCTTAAGTATGATTTTCATATGGTGCTCTCTTTCCAACTTCTTTTTTACATCTGTCTTTTTTCTCTTCCTCTCTGCAATATTCCTAGTTTTCTAAAGCATTTAAATCCTCCTGCGTATGTAAGATTAGGAATGTATTCCAATATCAGCATCTCTAATGCTTTCATGTAGTCTTTAACAAATTGTCATTGTGAAGGTATTTTCTTACTTGTTCAATATATGCCTTTTGAAATGAATTCATATACAGCATGTCCTTACAAAACGTTTTGAATGGCAGTACAGAGGAATAGGGAGATTCCTTTTAATCACGTGACATTTCCTACTATCTGTAGAAACAGAAACAAAACACGCCATCCTTTGTATAAACTCCACCTGAAAGCGGCTGGATTTCTTGATTTTCTCCCCAGCACTCACACACTGTGAAGAGCTGTGTTGGGACAGATTGGGTTGTTTCACACCTCGGCCCAGAATCTTTGGAGGTCGGATCCTGGCTTCGGGGCATGGGCAGCAGAAAGGAATATGGTGCTGAGATATTGTATCTCCTACATTGTGTGCCAAGGGGTCACTGAGGCCATTGTGAGCAGTAGTTGATAGATGTTATTCCTCTCACCGCACAGGATGTGAGGTGAGAGGAAGCTCAGTGTGCCCTCATTACCTTCTGCCTAGGGAGCTCAGGAGATCAGCTGGGAGGATCTCTGTACGCAAAGGGTGTGTTAAAGAAAGGGCTTTCCTGCTCCACTCAGCTATCTTTTGCTATCTCTTAGCCTATATGTCTTGAGATTACTGGTCTGCCAGGATGGGTACGGCACACCGCTCTCAACAGCGCAGTTCACCATTAACTGCCTTGGAGAAATGGTGCAGGGTCCTGTTTCTAATTCCCATTGAGCATAACATTAGGCCAGGTTCGTGTTAATGGATAGATTGCAATGCTAGTTAACAGGGAGATGCATGGAGACCCTTTCTGTGGCCAGATGGAACCTACCTTTTCTTGCCCAGATAGAAATACGTGCATTTTAAATCTAGGTCTAACACTGCTTTGACTGTGGTACTCTCACTCTTCACAGTAGCTTGCTTCAGTGGCTATTTGGATATGTGTATGATTACTAAATAAACCAGAATGAAACCAAATTCCAACCGTTATAATAATTTATAATTTTGAATTAGTTGTTGCATTAACAGTTTTTGAATTCAGCTCTTGCTTAAGCTGCCATAGAAAGAAAAAAAGGAGAGTTAATACAAATAAATGTTCTGCACTAGGCAGTAGGGCTTCATAAATTAAAATTTTCAGGCTGGCAAACTGGCTGCAGTTCATAAAGGATTGTTTAAGTGGGTTTTTTTGAACAAAAAGTTGAAAGCTTTTCTGAAAATCAAGGTATATTGAATAACGTGTATTTTAAAATGTGCTGAGACTTACTATATTATTTATTACCAGTTTACAACTTAAATTCATGCTGAACCTACAGTTTTTATAGATGATTAACTGTAGCCCATTAAAATGTTTCATTCTGTTTGTTACAATGTTGTTTGTTTAAAAAACAAGCTCCCCATTTTTCTGCAGAGCTCTGTGTTCTCTTGCTCAAGTGAGTTGCAGTATTGTTATTGCCTGTGATGCTTTGCCAGGCTGCTAAAGTGGCAGGTTTCAGTTTGCCGAGGGTAGCTCCATGAACTTGCTTCCAGGAGGGCACAGCTTCACAGTGGGTGGCACTCAGGTCGGTGTCGGGCACCATGCGCCACTGGCGCCGTTCTCGGGGTCTCAAGTGCCTTCGGTAGGACCGACGGCTTTACAGATGTCCCCAGATGATTCATCCCTGTGACTTCCCAGATGGAGAAGACCTGTCTGGTGAACTCTTAGGTCACGAAAGTAAATCTGACAAGTGACCTGAGAGCTGTACCAAGAGAACTGTGGAGAACCTGAATGTTGGGTGACTCCAGCCCTCTCTAGGAAGCTGCTGTCAATTTCACACCTGCAGCTGGTAGTGGCTGGTGATGTACAGTACTTTCTGTGTCATGTTGTACCACCTGAAACATGTCTTTTTTTTCATACCTCTCTTGCCTCTCTGTTTGGTCTTGAATGTATTTGAATGTCCTTTCAGTTTATGGCTTTGTAAAAGTGAAAGTGCAGAAAAATTTAAGTGTATAGAATGCATATGTATAGAATTGTACTTAAAAGTTTCTTAATAATGTAAATGCACTGCAACTGCTTATTATTGTTATTTCTTCTGAAATGCATTATCATTAGAAGTTTACACAGACAGGAAAGCAACACAATATGATGCTTCTAATAACTTATTTATTTGCAAATACTATAATATTTTTTGGGATATAGATTCAGATATTTGTTTTAGAGGTTGTTAATACTGTAGCACTGTAGAAATTAATCCTCAATTAAAAGACATATTCTGAACTTTGTTCTAGTTGATTTTTTAAATTTTTTTTAGCATGTAGAAGTCAGTTCATACAAGCATTCAACGTATTACACCAGACTGGTATCTGTTTACAAATGCTATACTTTTTTTATCTGGAATTATTTCACAAATTAATCTTGAGGTCCTCTGTAACATATTTACTCTTACCCAGACAGCCTTTTCATATTTCCTGAAGTATATTCCATGAAAAAGAGGTAGGTTTGAGTAGTAATATTGGTTTATCAAAGAAGAGCAGAAAACACAGGGAGAGAATGTCAGCATGTATGAAAAAATTGCATTACAGTGGTCCTGAAATAGATGTTCCAGTAGTAGATGTTTCAGTGTTTTGGAACGGGACATTTTTGTGGTATTAACCTTTGGGAGGGGTGGAGGCAGAGAACATCCTCTGGCTGTCCTTTGCTATGTGACTGACAATGGCATTGCAGCTGTGAGGATTTCGTTGCCATGACAGTATGATAAAGCAGTATGTAAGCATTCACACCTCCTTCTTTTGAATTAGGAATCAAGTGGTTGTAACCCCAAGGAGCTTAACTGCATAGAAAGCTTAAATCCTGTTAGTCAGATGTATTATAATGGAGATGTAGATCTCCTAATCGGAAAGTCACAGAAATGGTCTTCTGATCTTAATTTACAGGACAGGATTTACATGTCCTGGCCCTCTACCAAGGTTAAGCCATTCAGATTTCTATAGAAGCTAGTGGAAGAATATCCACTGATCTCAACAGGAGTGTGATGGGACATAGACATTAGTGTATTCTGTTCTGTGTAATTCTGGATTTACCAGGAAAAGAGTGAGCTGTAGCCTCCCTGTTAGTATTGTCTGGGAGAGTGCATGTGCTTGTTGTGCATTAGCTGTTGCACAGTGCACACCTCCTCCCAGCTTTGCAGGGTGCCCAGCACTGTTCCCTGCGGAACGCTCCAGAACACTTGGAAATCTCCAGTAGTACACCACTATTGCATTACACTGATTTGAACTCAGCAGAGTTGTAGAAACTCCCTTCACATATCTACAAAAGTATCTTTAATTTCTGAAATTAATCTAGGCCCAGTGAGACATCCCATTAAAAATAGGCAGGGTAGATCATCCCTCACAGCTGCTTGGACATTCCTACTTTGAAATGCTGCCGTCACTGAACAACTTTGATTTTAATATATAATCTTTTGGTGGTTTGTGCTCATACCCCATTCATAAGGTGGCACTTCGCCTGCCCTTAAGTGGCTGTTCCAGATTTGGTAGAACAAATTGCAAATGACAAGCAAGAAAAGATTCAAATGGGTGTCCTGCTCCACACACCAAGCACCGTCCTGCGCTCAGAAGAGAATCCCGACTCCTGGGTGTATAGTCACATTTGCATGCATTTAGTTTTCCATGTATGAAGCTGAATAGTATAATATAGACCTTCAACTCATGAAGAAAAGAGACAAATTTCATTACTGAAGACAGCAAATTACATTTTATTCTGTAAATTAAGTCTGGGAAGACCATTAAGATTGAGACTTATTCTGGGACAAAACAGAAACAGTATTGTGGATCTTGCAGATGACACTTGCTGCCAACTGAAAGCAAGTATTTAACATTACTTCTGTTTTCTTTCAAAGTGAGGTGACATTACTGAGAATAAAAAAATGGCATTCTTGCCAGAAGGACTCTTTTACAATGATCATCTCTGACCAGGGCTCAATTGATTTAACCTTCCAATCTCTACGTTATATCCAGGCAACTCTTAACAAAAGAGTTCTGTCTCTAGGAAAAAAAAAAAAAAAAAAAAAACAAAAAACTGGAAACAATTCTCTAGAGGTTCTTAAATAGAAAATGTATTTTAGAATTCATGGGATATAAACACTTTTGAACATTTTCATACACTTGAGAAATGTTTATTTAAATAATTTGAAGATTTATTTATTTATTTATTTAGCTCTCTGTTCTAACTACAATAATACAATGCTTGAAAAGGTGTTGGAAATGTAGAGAACTATGCCCATACACTAAATATGCTGGTATTGAATCTTTAGAAAGATGATCATATCTCAGGGTTACCATAAAGAAAGCAGAAGCACAAACTAACTCTGCTTAAAGGGAAAGAGTAGCTGAAATATCGTACATGCATGTTCAGCTCCATTTGATCCGTAGGCAGTGTCCACTGTTGTCTATTATAAATGTCACTGTGTTCATACTCGCTACAGAAGTTTTTGGGTTTTTTTAAATCAGTAGACATAAGTAGTTACTGGTGGTAGAAATGTGTCACTGTTATGTGCAACTTGAGTTGGAAAAAAGAAAAAAGAGGGCATGGTATTTCCATTTCCCAACCCTTTTAAATTGAAAGATTGTCTTAAGAGCCGTATTAGACAGTGTTGCCATGACATTTTTATTTTGCCATAAAACCAAACATAAGATACTTTTTAGATTATTATTTTCTCACAATTTCTTTTCTGTGTGAAAATAAGTCTATGGTCTTGGTGATTTTCTCAGTTGTCTCAGGGCCCTGCTATTTAACAGGTCAGAAGTAGTCCGCAGCTGGAAGAACACTTTGTTGTGATATTCCTAAATTGGTGCAATGGCTGCAATCTTTAGGAATAACTTTATCCTCCCAAAAATTGCAGGATGAAGATAAAATAGTCTATACTAATATTTTTTAATGAGTGCCCTTGCCTCCTGGAAATGTCTATTATGTGTGAATGGGTCTGTGTTGTTTGTTTGTTTACTTGTTTGTTTTTTTCCACCTATATAGTTACTTGAAAACTAATTACACCCTTGCCTACTGAATATGAAGTCAATGGACTTTTGTGTTTTCGGATACCTGAGTTCCTTGAGTTTATGGCAAGGTTGTAGTCAACTTCCTTGATCATTAGCGTCAACTCTTAGCTGCAAATATTTGAGGAAAAGATATAGTGACTTCACCTGCTGTCTGAAGTGAGCATTATACTTCAGAATATCTTTCTGGAGGCATTCAATGTTTAAACATGCTTCTCTTTTAGTCCTGCTTCCTTCTGATCTGTGCAGGATGCTGACAGAGAGGAAACAATCATGAGCTCTTCTGTAAATAGTGTCAGGTTGTTGTTCTCTTTTCACTCCCCTGACTCATTTGAACAGTTGCTACAGTCCTTGAGCTGTTAAACAGCACTAAATTGGAGGTAACTCAATCACCTTCCTATGGTCTGTAAAGTATCCGGGGTTAGACTGTGCAGAGGGCAGAAAGCCAGCAGAGAACAATGGAACTAACAGTGCGTGTTAGGTGAAGAGTGAGTGGCTTTAGCCACGTGCCAAGGGTAGTATGTAGGAAATATGTTTAGGGAACTGAAAAGGAGACTGTGTGTTCCTGAGTCAGTAACTCCTGGATGGCTGCTGTGCTTGTGACTGGAACAAACTTGCTATTTATCCTTTGGTATTGAGAAGACACATGAGACATGCTTCACTGATGAGAGGTACCATTTATATATCTGCTCTTGGTTTCCAGTTCTGGGCACACTATGTGCCTGCAATTTGCATGGTTCTACATGTTGAAAGAATTAACACCTTCCTCCAGTGTTTTAATGTAGTTTAATTCTGAGATGTCAAGAACTTCTTGGAAGAAATAGCACCTTGGACTGATCTGATTCCATCTTGAGAGCACAAATGTTTCAAGGAGAAGTAAATCTATTTAGGGTTTTGGGTGCCCTCCATAAATAGTTCTGGCAGCTCATTCAGTCCAGTCTCCGATCTTTCTGATATCATCTTCTCCAGCATAGCCTGTATCTTCTAATTCATTCTGCGCTACGAAATCTCATTACACAAAATAAAATACGTATGAAAGAGAAATAGGAGGTATGTAGGTGAGCCAGCATACTGAAAATCTGGGACCTCTCCTTCCTTACTGCAGTCTTTTGTGACAATTGTGGGAGGAATGTCAGAGCAACAATTCTGAGGAATAGCAAAAGTGTTTGTCACCAACACTGGTCTAAAAGTTTCCTGACTGAAACTGTTTGAGGGGAGTCTGCTCAGGGATATGTTTCTTGTAAGAGCTTGCTGAGAATTCAGTCACAGGTTCTTTTTCCCAAGGCATGTTGGGGTGGTCTTTTTGCTTTAAGACTATTCTGTATACTTCACTTCAGAGGTGATGCTTAAACCTTCAAGGCGTCTTGTGCTAGTGCTAAGGTTTCTACCTTTCAAAGGGCTTTAACCTTTCTGTGATTCAGTTATACTCCCATTACAGGCCCATAGCATCCCTCCAGTGATGATCTTTCTTCGTTGTGTATTTCTTGTTTCCCTGAGACTGATGTATCTAAAAATATCCACAGCCCAAGTAGAATTACTCAGTATTTCCTCTGGTTGAGAAAGGTTATTACCCTGGATTTTGTGATTGTAAGCATGGAGGTTTTTTGATCAAGGCATGCTTAGTTTCAAAGCTGTGAGATATACAACAAACCTTAAACTGGAGGAAGGGGTTAAATTACTTCATTATTTACTAGAACCTCTGAGACTGTAACAGGTGCATATTGAATGAGATAATTAGACATGTTTAAAGTCAGCTGCAGACAAGCTATTATTTCAGTATGTCTCTCTGAGAAACCACAGGTAGAGAACTACTGGTCTCATGATGATGGCCACTGCCCTGAGCACTAACCAGTGTCATCCTGTACAGCTCCTCTTCTGTGAGAAACTGAGAAATAATTACTATGGAACTACCCTGAGCTCTAAATAGCTGTTATTTTTTAGGTACACTACTTACTGAGAGGTTTCATCTGCAAATAATACCTCTTGAGACTGTGCACAGGCAGGATGTGATAATTTACAAAAGCCCTTAAGAGACTGCATTTTGAAATGTCACAGCTGGGTAGGTTTGCAGTTCACAGTAGGTTTGGAGATAACAGATCCTGGGGCCAGATCCTTTGCTGCCATGCCTCAGTGGAATCGTGCTGACTTACACAATTTTGAAGACTTGACTTTTAAAAGAGCTTTTCTAAGAATAGTTCAAAATTTGAATAGGTACTACTTGTGAAATGGTGATATTTTTCTTTTTTAATTTAAAAGAATTTTAATTTATTTAACAAGTTTCTTTAACAAAGATGGAAACAGTGAGGGTTTTTTTCTGAACCAGTTTTAGAGTAAACATTTTTCTGAATATTGTAATAATGTGAAAATGCAATTTCCTGTCAAAAATGCATTATCTTGGCTAGTGCAATCTCCAAGTCTGGAGACTGGGGATGAGGTATAGGGAAGAAGGTGAATGAAAAGCCAGGTTGCCTCCCCAGCTGTGAGCAACCAGCAGAGGCTCCCACACCGACACAGCCAAGGAAGCAGAGAGTTGCCATGGGAGGCAAGGGACAGACAGGAACAGTTATAATAGTGGTCATAGAATCTAGAGGAAAGATTTCCTGAGTCATCTGCCTGGCAAATAAAAGGAGATAATGCTGCTGGAGGACAAGGGGGTGAAGGATTAATTAATCCCCAGTTTGAGAAGAATACAGTCTCATTCAGTGAGATTTCATTGTATTAATTTTACCTCATTCTGTCACTGACAGAGTAATCTTTTGTTCTGAATTAATCTATTTCTTTCCAATAAAAAGCAGTGTGAGGGAAACTTCTTCTATCTTGTCATGGCATCTATTTTCTTTCCTGGTGCGTTTGACTTGGAATTTGGAGGACAGTGGTGAGAACTTGAATGGGGAACCAAATAACTCTTCTGCCTGCATTTTTACTGCAGATCTCCAAAGGAGTGTTTGGCTTGTTCTGTGCATCAGGAGATTAACCTTGATTCACCTTAGCTGTGTACTGAGAAAATTCTCTAGGGTCCATCTGAAAATCCTACACAGCCACTCCCCTGAAGCCTTTTGATATCCCTGAAGTAGGGTTTCATTAGAATCCACCTATTTGAGTTTCACCTCTGCCAAAGATTTGGCTTCAGACTCTGGTAGCTTCCAACCCCCTTCTGATGCAGGAGCAGATCTTTGAAAGAAACCAACCGCTGCCATGAATCTGGACTCCAGCAGTTGTTCATGCTTTCAGTCTGGGAGTGTAGACAGAGTTAAAATAATCCCTGTTGTAACAGTTCACCCATCTCATTTTTTACCACTATGCCCTCTGGTAGGGATGATTGACTGAAAGAACCATATTTTGTTCTCAGAAGCTTAGAAAGAGGCTTAATGTTGTGACAGACAAGAAACTGGCTTAGAAAACAGAGGATGAAGTGACAGCAAGAACTGTTTAGAAAGTAGGAACATGGGATTTAACAACAATGCACAGTAAAAACAAATTACTTCCAAAGTATAAATGCTGATCTTACATGTCTGAGGTAAACAGAGAAGGTTTCCATGTTTCCCAGATTTTTTTTTCTGACACTTAAAGTGGACCAAATGGTCATGTGGTGGGAATTCATGTAGTGCCAAGGATGTGAAGTTGCTGGTTTACAGCAAATGTTACGTGGCCCTTTGTGTCTATAACCCACATCATGTGTATATCTCTTTTCTATATTGCTTTAAGTTTTCTAAACTGCATCTGTCTAGATCATTCTTTGGAAAGCTGAAAGAAATCAGTGACTCTCTCATTTCATTGCACTTGGCCTTACTTGGTTTAAGGCTATAGCAAATATAATTTTTCCTCTGTTATATGTGAGTCCCTTCTCATACTGAGAATATTATATTGTCTTCACAAAGGATTGATGCTGTTTATTGGACATAAAACTAAAGGCGGCATTAAAAACAATTATAATAATACAGTATCTGCAGACAAATGGCTCTTCTGACACAAAACAACAAACTGAGTTACTGCTGTAAGTGTCAATTAATGCTTTTAAAATGCTTTAATTGCATGGTATCTATTTCAGACTCTTGAAATGCAGAGGTAATTTGGGCTAAAAGAAGACATGATTCACAGTCAATATGTAAGCTGTGACTTGACAAGGGGCTTAATAGCTGCCTGAGGCAGATCAGAATGTGTGATAATGAGAATCTAGCAGAAAAACATGTTGTAGAACTGAACTTCAGAGTTTCCCAGGGTAAATGGTGTCAGTGACTAGCTGGTCATGCTCCTTCTACAAGGCAAAAAGGCAGAAGTGGTCAGTCTTGACAGCAGTGGCTGCTGCAACTTTGGAGTTAGTTACAAAGTACTCATTTTTGACGTAAATATGTGCATTCGTTCATACTCATTCATATATATATGTACATACACCAATATATAAAACTTTTTTTTTTAATGCAGTTTAGTGAAATGCATTTCAGCATGGCAGAGAAGTGGGATCATGATAAAGCCTTCAATTTACTGTGCTTTGTTGTCTACTCATGTCCTTCGCCAAGTCCCTTCTGGGAAGCTGTAAAAAGAAAATAATTTGCTGGCTTAGGTTTGGACTTAACTCTGTTCCCTTCTTTGCTACCGTACTCTTCTCTGCAGGGGATCATTTTACATTTTCTTAATTGCAGAGGGAGATCATGGTGTTGGCAGTGGTTGTACTGAGAAATGGGTTTTAATGAAGTGCAGTCCACATACTGCACTGGAACTTTAGCATTTGCAAGCTGAATGATAGCATGCTGTCAAGTTGATGTTGATGACTTTGTCACCAAGGGGACAGATTTATTTGCACCCATGCATTTTATAGTAAGATTGTGCTTTAAAAGTGTTTTGTCATGTTGCTTTATGTCTACCTGTATTTTTCTGTTTGAGAATATTGCTACTTTGAAGTACAATAAAAGGGAAGTTATGGGCTGGACATTAAGGTGACATTCCTTTTGGGTAACTTTAGACTTTTATGCTGCAGATGTTTGCAGCCAGGGCAGGTACACAAGCTTCCCTTTAGAATCAGGGGAGAGAAATGGGTGGTTCATTTAACCTTTTGTACACATCAAATTTTAATTGAGATGAATCCCACTCTAGACTCTTTGGCTATAAATACCACACTGTACCTGGCTCTGCAAACAGTATTCCTAGAGGCACACTGATAAAGGACTCCACACTGCTCGTAGGCTGCCCCATCAGGAGGAGACTGGTTGTATCCCTGCTGCATAACAGCTTTCATTTGAGAAACTCTCCAAAACAGATTACTCTCCGAAACTGATCACTTTCCAGGGCTTGTAAATCCACTTGGAGCAAATGAAGGAGATAATTGCAGATTATCTCTAAAGGAAAAACATTAATCCTATCTTTTTCAGGATCTTGTCTATGAGAATGTTAGAAGTTCTGCATCTCTTCAAGGCTTCCTAAGGAGTGACATGCATGTGACTGTAGTTTCAGTTCATGCTTGTTCATGTCCTCTCTCCAATGGCTTTTCAATCCAGTTGTGCATTTCAGCCACATGAAAAAGACAATAATGTTTCAAAGACACCATATTCCTAAATTTTTTCTAGAAAATTTTGTGCTTGAGTGGAGAAGAAAAAGCCAAGTGAATGTTACCATAAAAGAAAGGTGGCACCATCAGCTATCATGGACTTGCCCCTGGCTAAACTGGGGTGCACACATCGCTGCCCTGCCAGCACCAACAGGCCCTGGACAAGCTACTGCACCCTGCTCTTTCTCTAGCTGATACCTAGGCGATGCAGTAGGAAGCAAGGATTTCAGAAATGCAAGAGCAGAATCTCGGGTTGCTGAGAGAGAAAGGCATTAAGAAGTTGCTGGGTCTGTGATGAAATGCTGAGTAGATAAAAATCCATAGGAATCCAGGCTTAAAGTGATTGTTCTGCACATGTCATTTCTAATCACTTGTAACATTTTAAATACTGTTCACTTCTAGAGGTCAAAGAAGGATCAGGAGAATTTGAGGGAATAAAATGTACGTACTCTTCAGAAACTGGAGCAAACAGCTGACTTGCCTTCACCTGCAGCATCATTTCCTGCAATCCCCAGTTTCCTGCTATGAAATCCTCTTAGCATCCCTCTGAAACACAAGTGTAATGAAAATTGCACTCTGTCTGCACTTCTATTTAGCTAACAGAAAAAAGGTAATCTCTGCTGCCTGGGTATTGTCCAAATGTTATACCTAATGAGTCTGCTTAAACATCTTAATGAGAGAAAAAGGTACAGAAATGCAGTTCCTCTGAGCAATTTATTACAGAATAAGGGAAAGCTCAACAGTGGAAATTCCGCAAGACACACAACACAAATTCAGTGTGGAAGGGAATCAACATCCAGGCTGAAATGTCCATAGGAAAGGAAAAAAACTGTCTCCCCTCACTCGTCAGGCTGGTTATAACCAACCCGAACAACTGCTTAAAATCAGCATGTGCCTGTCACTATTGGGTCTAATGACTTAGACCTCCTCAGTCTTTGAGTTTGTCTTGGATTTTCAGAGCATCTCATGGGCCTTGTGATACTCTGCCTGTGTTCCCTGCACTGCTCTGCTCAGTTTTGATTCACTGGCCTGTCCTATTGACTGACTTCTTGGCCCTTCAGCTTAAGACTCCATGATTCAGGAGATAGCATAAATAAGTTCATTTCATGCTGTATTGAACACTGTGCATAAAACACAAGACTTTTTTTTACACTTTTAATGGTAATGCTGTTTTGTTATTTTTTTTTGTCCTTTGCTTGCTTCCTCAGAATTGAACTTTTTGTTTGCACTTTCTAGACCTTTATTATGTCCATCATTCTTTTTATTTGTGCATTTGCTTTCTGTCTTTATGGACTGTTTTACTTTTAAATGAGCCTGAGTATTTGACCTGTTTTCCACCTTAGAACAGATGCAGTAGTCTATTCCCTAAAAGTGAATGTTCAAGATGTTATTGCTCTTTCGTGTGGAGCTCTAGAACACCCACCATGGCAGCCATTCTGTCTGTGCCCTGCGTGTCCGTGCTCAGCAGTATGAGGTTTTGTCTTTGAGATCTCAAGTTAGTTCAAAAGCCAGTATCAAGCTGACACAAGCTTTAACAGAGTGATGTTCTGCTCACATCATTCCCTTTTGAGAAATTCTTTTTCACTGTATAGACTGTGAATGAGTCCTCTCTGCTCTGCAAGCTCTTACAAAATGTTTTCCCCTAAGAATGTAACAGTTCTGGCCAAAGTCTGATTGCTTAAAATACACACATCTTGCATGGTGTTTCAGAGGGCTGCAGGTGTACATTGATTCCAGCTATGATTTTCAGTCTTTAGCCTGTAGAAATCCAGGAATTCCTTAATTTTCCTCTGTCCTTCATTGACTTAGGGTTTAGTTATTCTCTATACTGTAAAACAGTTTTCTGTTCCTTCTAACTCTTGCAATCAGATCTGGTTCTCCTCATAGTGCTAAATAACCTCTGCCTTTTCACAGGTTAAGTCAGGACTGTTGATTGGATTTTTCCCCTTGATTTTGACATCTGATCCCCATCACAATTTGTTCTGACACAGTGATTATAATAACAGTATATGGTGTATTTTGAGTTAAGACAAGTTATAAATCTGCTGTACATGGCTCAGAAGTTTTTCCCCTCTGATCAGTTTCTCTTTTAAAGCTGGCACCTTTCAAGAGTACTTTCTTTCTCCTAGAAGTGATATACCCCTTCAGTATCTTTCATGCTGCCTGATCACTGGCTCAAACTTCAACACCTTCCTATGCAAACCTGATTACATGAAAATCCAATGCCTGTCTCCTAGCAATATTTAAAAAAATACGCACTTCAGGGCCATCTTCCTTTCATGTTGTCTTCCCAGGAAACATAATGGTCACTTGAACTCTTTCCCCTTGCCTGATACATTTCTGGAAAATGTCACATTTCTTGCAGTTTTTACCTCATGCCTCTCCATGAAACACTATACTCGCTACTTGCTTCTATTTCTAAAACCTTCTCTCTGTTTTTGAATCTACTTTTGCTTATTCTCTTGCTCCTTGCATCAAGGAGTATTCTTTGGCTTGGGAGTGTTTTCAGAATGCAGAATTACAGCTTTTAAGCACAGTGAGTCATTACTACAAAAAAAGGTAAAAAGAAAGACAACGTGAAGAAATAGTACATTAGGTAGGGAGATGAATCTATGGAGCCCACTCTGAGCCTGCCTGCAGACAGCTAACTCTCACAGGATTGCTTCAAGCCAGCACATTTCAGTCTCTGTCATGGCCGCTTGTCCTCACACGCAGTCTATAATCACCTGCCCTTGAGAAAAAGTACTCACTTGGTCAGAGAGTCAGAAACATGTTAAAGAAATATTCTGGACACTGAAGAAAAGCTATACAGTCCTCTGTGCAGGAGAAGGTGCAGGTAATTATTTCAGCTATTGACAGAGTTATAGATAGTTTTAAAATATGAAACCTTTCTCAGCTGTTTGTAAAAATACTAGTTGGATGAAAAAAAAAAAAGAAAAGGATAAAATTGAGCTGTAAGGTGACTGTGAAGAGGATCTGTGCTTCTGGAAACTGATGCTTCTTAAATTATGGAGGGTGAATATGTATGTGAAAGACACAGTTAAACCTCACGAATCACATTAATTGAAGAAAAATTGCACTGCTACCCTAAAAGCTGCTCCCAAAATGTGCTGTTCTGCATTTGCAGGATGAACCAGACTAGTGACTAGTGTGTTGTTAGCAGCAATAAATATCTCTTGGGATGGTTATTGAAAGCCTTGAGACAACAGAGATGAAAGAGACAAAGGGTTTTGGTCCCAGGTAAGAGTCACAGCTATTTTGAAAGGTGCATCTCATTCAGCATCAGAGACAGGGACTTACCAAAAGCTCTGCAGGCATAACTAACAGCAGGAGGTGAAGCAATTTAATGATGTGAAAGGCAGCTTCTATAGGTGAAATATGGAGGATAACAGGCCTGGTAGAAGGGGTGTTTCACTTTTTAAAATTATTTCTTTTTTCCAATAGCTGACAACAACAGCAGCAGCAGCTGGAAGTACCTGAGAGTGAATGACAGGGAAGGAGCCAGGATGATCCGCAAATGACTGTAAATAAGAAAAATGATTTGAAAAGGCTCTGAGCCCCTAGCGGCTCTAAGAATAGTGAATTGGGACAACAAAAGCAAGACTGGACTTTGAAAGAAAACACTGCTCTTCCTCCTGGCCGCATCTGAACCCTTTCTCAACAGATAGATCAATGCAGAAGCAAAGATGTGTTGTGTCTTTCATGTGGCTGTGTTGTTCTATAATAAAATCTGAACAAACAGGTTTTGTTTACCAGCCTTCTAGTGAAGCCACATTTTTCAATCAGGAATCTTTTCATGTACCATTCTCCAGCCTACTGAAGCAGAAGGTTAGATCTTCCCTTGACACTGACAAAGGAGCACCGATTTCCATTGGACAGTCTCTAGCAGCTCACTTCAGAAGTGAACTTTGTATTGGAAACAATGTTTAGTTTCTGAGTATGAGGAATAAAAATTTTTTCCATCAACCCAGGAGTTCAGTGAAAACCAGATGCCACAATTCTGTGAAGCTGACAACTTTTGGTGGTATCTGAATTTACCAACTTTGCAAATAGACCTGGATTTGAGTCATAAGCTTTCTCCCCTTGGATAAATAGCTTCATGTCTGTATTATCCTGCTTGTTTAGTCGCTTGGTTTGAAAGCTGGGTTTTGTCAAGGCAAATAATATGTTAGGTGTCTTGTAAAGCACCTAGAAACAACTTTCTTAGTCAAGGAGGGGTTCTTGCCTTTTTTTCTGCCACTGGCAGTCTCAGAAGAAGCTTGGGTCAAAGTACTGTAGGTCATAGATTTTTGTTCTGACTCAATGTATGTACTTTTACAATGTTCCCTGTTTAGTGAATTACTTATTTTTGTCTTCATATCATCATGTATTTTTAGCACCTCCTTAACTGGACACTATTTTGAGGGGCAGCAGCTGCAAAGAAACTGGCAGCAGCATGGAGATCTAACCTGACAGCAAAACTCCCTTCTTGTTGTAGGGACCACAGCTTGCTCACATCTGAAAACCTGGTCTTCATTCATGAACAAAATAAACCCTTTAACTAAGACCTCCTATCGCTGATAGCCCCCCTCTGTGTAGACCCCAGCCGAGACATGAATAATCTTTCTGATACTTCCCTCCTATGTCTGAATATAATTTCATGGAAAATTAAATATGACAGTAGAACTTGCCAGTGACTGTGAGGTGAACAAGAGGTCTTCTCTCTGCTCCCCAGTACATTCAGTGTTCATAGCACTGAGTTTGGCAGAGCTGCTGGGTTTGCTCATTTCCTTTACTCTGAGCCAAGATTCCCAGTAGCGTCAGGACAATTTTAGAAGCAAGATACACTCAACTTCATCTATGAAGAGATGAACAGGTGCTTATAGCTGAGTTGTCAAGCCCATATATTATCTTGATGGGTTTTTTCTGTCTGAAATAGAGCCATTTTTGAGTATGGACTTTTGGCCAGTTCTCAGATTTCAGGAAGCCATCTACTCCCGAACCGATTCATTCTGGGGAAAACAAAAATGGAGAGAAGATAGAAATAAGATCTGCAGTATGCAGAGTAATTTCCAGGGGTGGAGTAGTGGCAGTGCCTGTTGCTGGGGTTGGAGCAGCTGCAGGGCCTGTTGTCACACTGTCAGATTTAAAGACCTTTTCCTCCTGAGGACACTGAGCAGTGTTGAACATGGCTCGATAGGCCTGGGCCAGGCCCCAACGCACTGCAGAGATTTGGGTCTTCTTTGGGGTGTTAGTGTGATAAGACACTTTTAAAAAATACTTTACTGCTTTTCTAGATTCTGCATGTGTTTAGGGGTATGGTGCAAACACGCTGGAGGTGCCCACTGCCCTAGGGACTTGCTCATACAATTCCACTCACCCTGCCACTCTGAACTATCCAACTTTTGGGCAGATCTCTGGGTAATGTTCTTAATTATTTGTCTGACCTTAAAGAAGGCCTGAACCATATGCACCAACATGCTGGCTCCTAGCAAAAAGACCAGTTTGGTTTCAAGGATAGCTACAGGATATTCAAAATCTTCAAAATTCTTGACTACTGTAATCAGCCTGGAGGACAAATAAGGAACAAAGGAGGAAAGACAGAAAAAAAAAAAAAGGAAGGTGTTTCCCCCATATGTTGTTCCTCTGAGGAAAAGGAGAAAAAGCCAAAGGTGTGATTTTCAGTTGTTCCCAGCAGATGACTCCCGAAGCACAAAGGTGCCTGCAATACTGACTACATCCACTAGGTTGGTGTCCCGACCAGCAACACTGTCATATCATAAACCCATCCTGCGAAATACACCACGGAGAACACGTTCTGCAAGTGAGGTATTACCTGTATAACCCAGACAAAACACCACAAATATGAGGGAAAATAAGTCCACATTTTAATTAATAACTATTGTTAAACCAATACAATAAATGTTTATAACAATTTTCTTTTAAAACACTCTGGTCCTTATCTCAACCTTTGGTTACCCTGTTCAGGTGCCAAAATAGGCCTGTCATAGTTTTAAGCCCAGCTGGAGACAAAACACCAACCCAGCTGCTCACTCAACCCCCCTCTCCCTGGTGGAATGGGGAGAAGAATTGAAGTAAAACATGTATGTTGAGACAAGATCAGTTTAATAATTGAAAATAAAGTAAAATATAATAATAATGGTAAATAATGATAATGATAATGAAAAGGAAACAAACCATTGATGCACAGCACAATTACTCATCATCCGCTGACCGATGCCAGACCTCCCTTCCCAAACCCAGATCGGCCGTGCTTCCGGGTAACTGCCCCCAGTTCGTACACTGGGCATGATGTTCTATGGTGTGGAATATCTTTTTGGTCAGTTTGGATCACCTGTGCCTGCTATGCTCCCTCCCAGTATGTTTTTTTGTGCATCTCTTCACTGGCAGAGCATGAGACAAGGAAAAACAAAAGTCCTTGACTTAGAATAAAATGACTTAGCAAAAAAACACATCAGTGTGTTATCAACAGCTCTCTCATTCTGAATCCAAAACACAGCACTGTAACAGCTACTGAGAAGAAATTCACTCTATTCTAGCTGAAACCAGGACACTGAGATAGGTAAAATAGGTGTTAAGCAATATCCAGAATGCTTTCTGCCATAATACCCTCTCTCAAGCCTGCTAACTTAATGGATTTTAACTTCTCTGTGCTTTCCTACATTGCATGACTTCAAATTATATTTCAGGGAAGGAACAGAGCTGGTGCATCCACCTGTGTAAAGAAGTGATAAGGAAAGGTTATGAGGAGTCATGAAGTAAGGAGCTGGAGGCTAGGGAGTTCTGAGGAGGACATGGACATGGATAGGGCACGGACACCCTGACGTACAATCAGTGAATTTAGTCCACAGATTTTGAAGTTTACAACCTGCAAGGCTGAAGATGCGTCAGTTGACACGCTCAAATTGGATTGGAAGTGTCAGAGACCCCATACTGCTGTCAAGATCAGCAAAGGCATAAATCAGCAGGAACCTGGCTGGAGCATCTGAATGGATGCCCATACTGCTGAGTAGTGGCTTGCAATAGGAGTAGGTCTGTGGGGTGAAACAGTTGGCACTGGGGATCCAGTGTCCACACAATCCAGGGTGGGGGCATGGAGGGGGATGGAGGAGGCTATTAATGCCGTTAGTGGTTGGAGCACACTAGATACAACCCAGAAGCCTGTCTTCTGGTTTAATTTAATCTGAAAGCAAGCCATCTTGTGTACCCTAAGACAACTCCACAAAGCAAACAAAAATAGGATTGATAGGGTGACTGACTTCAAAAACATTCTCTGAGTGTAATACCCTCTCCATTTCTCTAGCAATACACAACAATAAGCTGAGTGGAAATCATTCCCATGGGCAGGAAAAAGTTTGGTTAAGAGGTGAACTAATACTCATGGGAAACAAAGCAGTGCTTGTTCTAGAGTTCTCTATTTAGGATGTTGAACTATTTCTCACGCAGCTGTTAACAATTTGTAAGATACCTCAGACCCACAACTCCAGCAAACGCTGATCACCTGTTCTTGGGTCTCTTGGCACCACAGATCTCTGATCCCGCTCTGGGTCCTGGGGTGATGCTGCATAGCCAGAAACATAAACCCGTTTCTATTTCCTCTGATCATTAATCACTCAGGATTTCATTGGTGCTTAATGGCAATACTTTATGCTCTCCTATAAAGACTATAAGATTTCGCGTACTCGGAGCCCTTCTGCCTTTCTAAGGCACTTACATTTTCTTTTTCTAGGAATAGCCTTGGTGATAAAATGAGCCACCTAGCCCTCTGCCAACAGTGAACATGATGACTGACGCTTAAATGGCACCTTTCACGCTAGGAATGTTTAAACCTATGTGTGGAATCCTTCCCTGGCTGCTGGCTGTGCTGTCAGTACGACGCCAGAGCCTTTCTACACGCACAGACCAGGAGGTCTCAGTGTGAGGATTCAACACCCTTCATTACTGCCTTGGAAAGGATCTGTGTGTGAGGCTCTGACCTGGCTGGCAGGCATAAGTATTCCACAGGGAGCTATGGTGCTCCTATGCCATGTTGCAGGGAACAGCAATGGAAGGGAACTGTGCAAGTCCTCTGGTGAGGGTCCTGCAGCCATGTCACAGGCACCTCTTCTTATCCCTCCTAATGTGCCAACAACTTGATCCTCTAGCACACCAGTGGTCTCCTGAGTGCTGCAGAGATCCAGACAGCTGAGCATGAAAAGGTAAGTGACATGAGCTCTATGTTCATTCTGTTCCTACTGGCTTAACATAAGCAAGACTTGACTGTGTGCCTTAGAAGCATGAATTACTTTCTCAGGAATGTGGTGCCTAGCAGCACTAATGTTAGAAAGAAGACTATTTAATATTGGTATTTTATGGAACGCTCTTCATGGACAGAATCGCAACACAAAACCATCTGAGGAGCAAACAGCTCAGCTGTTCCTTTAGCCAGCCTGCCAAACACATCTTCAGCTTCTCTTCCACAAAATACTTGATTCAGAGAAACCTGTAAATTATAGAAAAGGAATTAGAAAAGTAAAATTGAACTTCCTTTCTTCTTTTATGAAACTTGAACTTCTGCAGGGCTGATATACAAGTTCTTACAAGAAAATATTGCAAGTATCAAATAAAAATATACTTCAGTTACAAGGGAAGTCAGTGTTTCTAGAGCCAGAAGCAAGCAAGTGGGAGATTGAAGAGGATGGTCTCATTCGGTGTTGATGGGAGCCCTGGTCTTTTGAAAGCCTGTGCACATCTGCCCAGCAACATCAGTAGTTTTCTATTTAAAGTCAAGCACTGCTTCGCTGAACCTGACTCAAAGATAACTGCAGCTTGTTTCATAAAACTGGAAAATTAATCAGTGTGAAATGTATTGGAAAACAGAACGGTTATTCATATGCCTCAGCAGTTTCCTTATTAGGTAAAACAAGCTTTTGATTGTTCTCCCAGGGCATACAATACCTCAATATGCTGCAAAATAGGCTGTTAGAAAATGAGCCAAGCACGACTTGCATACCTCAGTGACCGCTTTTGTGACAAATGCAAATGGATATTTTGAATCCAAGGTCAAAGTCTAATCATCGAAATGGCAAAGGCTCAGTCATGGGCTAACTTCCTTAAATGTACTCTTCACCCTACATCAACAGCCTGCCCTGGGCTGACTGGGACCCAGTGGGGTTTGCAGAGGGCAGGGACCACTGGTTGTCCCTATGATGAGTTCCCTAGACAGCTACAATGCAAATTCTTCACAGCAGATGCAAAAGAAACCAGCATGGGATCAAAATCCTCCTATGGAAAAGGAAAGCACGACACATTAAAATAACAGGATTAGAAGCTCATAAAACAAAAGGGCGGCTTAGGGTTCCAGACGTATCATGTTACAAATGGTCTTTTACAGTTGGCTCTACTCCTTGGAACCACTGAATCACTTCCTACTTGGGCACGTTTGGAAATGTCAGCTTTTCCCAATTCAGTTGTATCTGGTTGCATCAACTGAAAATTCAGAGTGGCTCAGTGACAAAGTGTGGTAAAGACAGTTGCATAGAAGAATATAAATGAATTCATTATCCCAGCAGAAATAAGCTCATTTTAATAGCACCGCCCCCTTCCCTGAACAATGCTAGAATGAAAATTAAAAGGCAGGTCCTTTAGCAGGAAGTAAGTGTTCCGTTTTCAGTCTACATTGCTTTTCAGCAAGTAAAGATAACATCCGTAATAATAGGATGTAGGAGATCTGGATGCTCTCTGCCTCTATCCACAAGGAATGGGGTGATACAAAATTATGTTGATTTAACCATATGTCCAGAAGGATTAATTTTGATTCGATGGTCTTGGTATCAGCTGCTACCTCAAAGGACATGAGTGTGATGGTGATGTTTCTAGGATACTGACTACTTGCTGTCCCTGACCTGAAAAATGACAAGACCTCTGATTTTACACGTCTCCAGCCTGACTACGGACTACTCCTAGGAGAGAGAATTGTAAGAGGTGGTGAGACTGCTTTAAATATATCTTTACATCTGGTCTAGACACAGATTTCCTAGCCCAAGATGTTATTTGATGGTGTGGGTTCATTCAAGTAATATCTGGGATGAGGTTAAGTCAACACCATGTAGTGCATACCACAGCAAAATCCCTGTGCAAGCTGGCAGAGCCTCTGTGGCCTGCAGCAGCGCCTGCACAGGCATCAGATCTTCTGAGCCTCAGCACTCAACTTACGTGTCCACGTTACGTGGGCAATATACAAAACGTGATATGCTTGACGATTTTGGAGTGCAGGCAAGTAATTTTCAAAACTCTGTCAGCCCCTCTGTAGTTTATGCCCTCCCTGGGGCAGTGCAGCATGCCTGCTCACACCAGACAAATCCTCCAGGGTGCTCATCCCTAGCAGCTGGTGGACAGAGTGTTTGTGTGGGCAGGCAGCTGGCCTGCCACCTCCTCCCACCTCCTGCCTCATCCCCTTCCCCACAGGCAGCACCCAGAGCAGCTGTATGTGGCACACAGATGCTGCTGTGCCATAGAACGGAGAGAAGCTTCTCTTTGAGCACTGCCCAAGTGGCTGGCATTTTGAGTGTCTGGTTAACGGCGCTGGTAGAGACTAATGGAAAAACAGCTCGATACAAATGAGTTGCAATAATCTCCAAGTGAACGATTTCTAGTGTTTCGTTAATATTTTTTAAATAAATCCAGCACCACATTTCTAGAAGATGTCAACATTGTGAGTGGACTATTTCACCATACAAAGGGTTTCACTCCTCTGATGTCTGTCTGCAGGGGAGTGGAAAGAATTTGGCCACAAAGCAGCATCCATGAACATGTAATTTCTGACATGACTTTTATACCCTAACCATATCGTGTTTGCAGACATTCATTTGTAAAGATTTTCTTTTTCTTTTCCTGAAAAAATCACATTTTTATGGGTAAAACAATCAGTGAAGGTGGCCACGGTGCCACTCTTCCCTTTAAAACATCAAAAATAAAAACTAACCTAAAATTCTACAAACACAGCTCATTTCTGGTTGTTATGTATTATTCATATACATTGTCGATAGTTCATTAGTTCTGGTCTGTTTTCCCACGTCAAAAACCTTGTTTTTCATTACTACAGTCATGCAGTAGAAAAAACAGTGTGATCAATGACCTCAATACAATGAAAATAACCCATTTTAAATGATCTGTTTGCATACAGTCTAGAAGCTGAAAAGTTCACATGCCATTTCTGAAAAAAAAACCCAACCCAACAACATTTCAGGGAAACGAAATTTATTTTCAAATAGAAATTAATTCTTTCTTACTGTTTTGAGTGAGGTATTTGAATGAATTCTTGCAAGTAACACTGGCAGAAATTGGGATGAGTTTGTAAACAACATGCAAAAAAGGAAAAATTGCACTTTTCTGATAACATATCCCTCTTCATAAAAATTGCAGCTAGTCCTACCTAACCAGAAGCTGTTTGTGAGCATTGCTCAAAGTGATGAATGGTGTCTCAGCATTTCCTTCTGTCTTTCTGATGATCTGTTATAATGACAGCAGCTTTTATCATATCTCTATTTGTGAGGGCCCCTCGCTTTCTTCCTTCTTTTACTACAAAAGCTCTCAAAGGAAGCTTTTGTGTGTCAGGAGAAGCCAAATTAACATAATACGCAGCATCTATAAATAGTTGCTTCAAATTAGGCTTCTACAAAACCTTGAAGAAATATTTCTTTGGGGTTTTTTTTCCTATCGCTGGTAAAAGATACAATCTCATATCATATTTTTTCCTTTATAAAACATTAATGTTGTTGTTCTGATTTTGTATATTTTTCAATACCTAGCCACAGGTAAAAGATGGCCAGTTCCTTGTTACTGTATTTTGAATTTGTGCAAAAAAGACCTTGTTAGAAATATGGCATGTAGTACTGGCAAATTAATTACCAAGGACAATGCCAAGTTATCTGTCTTAAAAACAGATACTGGAAAACATGGATTTTTCATAAGCTGTGCTCCTAAATTTTTTCAAATCTTTCAAGAATTACTTCCAGATGTAAAAAAATTGAAAAGAACTCATAAGCTGAGAAGCATTAAGACAAGGCTAATTAAATCAATGTCCGGTAGGAGGATAATGAGAAAATGTTAGCCACTATTTGCACACCATAAGGATCAAGTTGTGAAATTATCAGATATCCAGTGCAAATGATATAACAGAACTATTTCTATTTTTCACGTAATTCCCAACTGAAGTGCAAAATTCAATTCCATGTAACAAGGAAGTTCAAGAGGAATTTAGACAAATTTCTGGAAGAAAAAACCCTTATGTTTTTTAACAAGACAGTCCAGAGATAACCAGTAACCTGGAGATTTCGCAGTGCTGAATGTTTACACAAAGGGAAAGCTTACTGGTTGCATCCTTCTTTTGCTTTTTTTCCTCTCAGACATGGTTGGAGACAGGTATTGAGGCTACCCTAAACACACACAGTGGCTGTTACGACCTTAAGTGTCTCAGGTGTTGCCCAGGCTGCACTCTGGAGGCAAAGACCCCGTGCCACCTGGTACGTGTTGGGACAGGGGGGCCTGTGCCTCAGCCCTGGGGCCCCTTCCCCCCATCTCTCCTCTCGCCTTCAGGACAGCCTGGCATAGACATCGAGTCCCAGAACATGAGCACAGCTGTGAGTGTGTAGAAAACCACCGATATTGCTGGCTGATTGAGGGTAGTTGCCACTGAGTTGTTAGCGCCATGAATGTCAGGGACTGCCAGGAAGGAGGCAGCAGTTCCAGCTGTGCCAGACAGGAGCAATCCGGGACGGGTTGGAGGAGGCTCAGGACTTTGCTCCAGCAGAGGCTGGGGCTCTTCTGCCTGATCATTATTTGTTTGGGGCTTTCTTCTAAGGACCAAGGGGTGCAAAATGGTTTAAAAAATTATCCCTGTGAACTATACAGTCTCTTTTCCACATTAGTTGCTTACTAATGGCTGATATCATCAAATACAGCTTTTCAAAACCTGCATAGAAACAGACCAGTTCTTCCAAAATACTTGATCCTTTTTCTCTTTTTGGTCTCTTTAACACTGAGGAGCTTAGTTTTTTTTCCCCTCAGCAATTTTAAGGACTAATAATTTAGTTTTTAAAGGAAAAGCATGGCTTTTCAGAATCTCATAACTCCAGTGACTGAGCAGTAGGAGAAACACTAAATCACACAAGATGCCTAATTAAATCACAGGCATCCTTCAGTTTCTTGAGATTTTGTCCTGAGAATATTTTCCTGATCTCCAAAGCGGCTAACATTTTAATCCTGGCCAGGGAAAGGCAACCACCTCTAATCTAATCTAATTTAATCTAATTTAGGGTTTACAGAGAAGCTAACTCATGACCAAACTGTTGGCTTTTTAATTCCATGGCAGTATAGTGCATTGCTATATCCTGGATAAATTATTCATCCCAGCTCACGTCTAAATATTAAGGTTATTTACATAAAGTTTAGACTATAGTATCAAACAGCTACTCAAAGAATGTCTGTTTTGTTCAAATCAAGAATAGCAGGTGCATCGAAGAAATCCTATGAAAACTACTATTTCAAACTAACAAGGCTCCTCAGTAAATATTTTTTGAGAAAAGGCAATAGCTGAATAATCATAAAACAAACACTTTGTGTAGCCAAGCTCACTACACTTCTGAGACAGCACCATCTACATTAATTACTACTTCCCCTTCCCCATAACAGTCAGTTCTTCAGGAGGAATCTACAAAATTAAAATGGCTTTTTTTGACTAGCTGGATGTTTTGCATGATGGAAATTCTTTTAACACTTCCACTTCTGTAACTCAATACAATGACTCAAATACAACAGACAAAACTTCTTAAAACATGCTCACGGGAGAGGTTTACAAGCAGATTTCTTGCCCTGTTTTAATTTGACTGTCATTTTCCAGGAACTGCAGAGTGAGTCCTTTCCTCTTCTTCTTTTTTTTTTTAGCAGATTAAGAGGTTTTTTAATAGTCTTGCCAAGCCTTTTTTTTTAAGGAGTTTAGCTCCTCTTTGTTCACTAAGATATTCCAGCTGTACTGCTGCCCAGGAAGGCCTCCTGCATGGCTGGGCTGTGTCTGTACTCACCACATTTTGTGGCTCTCAGCGTTCTTTGTGCCCAGACTCATTAGCCTGTTCAGGGGCTGTATCTGCTGTAATCACCTTGCACATTTATGGCTCAGTACATTAAAACCTGTGGCAGCTTGTTTTCTTGAAGGAGCATGCTCAGCCTGACAACATGAATTGTAGAGACACGTGGGTGTGCCACTGAGGGACATGGTTTGGTGATGGACTTGGCGGTGAAGGGCTAAGAGTTGGATTCTATGATCTTAGAGCTCTCCCAGCTTAAATGATCCTATGGTTCACTGATTTGAACCTAGACTTTCATTAATTATTGTTTTTCTCATTAATGTAAATAAAAAATCAACCCGATATTCTTTCCAAATCTCTTATAACTTCGAGAAGAATGGGCTTTTGATAGTTGAATTCCCAAAACAAGGGCACACTCTGTGACCTTCACACAGTGTGAGTCACAACCCTGGTAGTTCTCTGTACACCAGTGCCATCCAGTTAGAGTACCAGAGCCCTTCACAGATGATGGATGAGTTATTTTGGTGGATGCAGGATTTCTCTGCATAGTTCCTACCAACTAATTCTGCTCTCTGGGGAATTTAACAGCAAAACCGCCTTTGATTTCTGTGGTAAGGGCTTGAAAAATTCCACCTCCTATAAGGTGAGTGTGGCAAACATCTTCTACGTGAAAAGGATAAAGGCTAATTTTGGTTCTAAATTCAGGAGAAACTGAAGTAGAGTGTCCATGGATAAGATAAATCATGTCAATAAGGCCATGAGAATATGCACTGTACAAAGTCTCTAAATTATTTTTCCCACATAATTAAATATGCAAGTGTAATTAAACCTTTTGTCTATCAAGCTTAGTCCATGTCAAAATGTGACTTGATTCAACCTCGTGTCCCCAGCAGCAGTTATGTGCCAGGCTATGTAAGAAATACTCATTTAAAAGCTTGCTGTCATCTCATAAAATAATATGTCTGAATAAATGAAAAAATCTGTGTTTTCAGATGAGGACAGGAATGCTTTCGATTCCTCTAAATATTTCTCAGTAGAAGAGGACTTTACCTCACCTGTAGCTGAAACTACTCTCTGGTGGTTTTTTTACACACATGATAATAAATCTCAGCTTAAATATGTTCACTTCTGGATGAGATAAATTTCTCTCCAGAAGTGAGTATGTTTCATTTAAGTACAAATGGAACCAGGGTGAATGGTTCAGATGTGGAGCTATATATTTCTTATGACTGTATCTGATAATATGAAACCCAGCTATGATGTGCCATCCGTGTCCTATAAAAGTAAACATCTGTGTCTTGGATTTTTAAAGATCTTTTAAATAAATAGATTCAATGAGGTTGATATTTTCCATGAAAAATTTATCATTTCAACTTCCTTTTAAAACCAGAAGCCCTCACAAGGTTTTGTATCTATAACTGGCAAAACCAGCTTGTTTGTACATAATTTATTCATTTTGCATCCTGTCTAGCTAAACACAGTATCTATAGGTTATTTAAAAACAAATTGTGAATGGGGAGGTAAGTTTATATTTCATGACTTACTTAACTTCCTAAAAATACTCTCTTTACTTAAATGAAAGAGAAGTCACTATCTACAGACTCAGGAATCTAACCTGAACTTCCAAATTTTATACAATTTTACCCTTATGATTACAGAAGAGATCAGTACAGTCAAAGGGGGAGCTCTGTCACCTTTTCTGTAACGTTACCTGAACCTGGGAGTGCAGATGCTACAGTCTACAGAAAATAATGCCTGTTTGCTATAACCAGGGAAAAAAACCCCAAGAGAGATCTGATCTTCATGTGCCTACCACAGAGCCCCCTCAGTGTTTCTTCACCCAGAGCCTGGGGAAAACACAGCTCCCTTGCCTGCTGTCCCCTCCAACAGCTGCTGCAGTTTGTGATCAGGATGATGCCGCGTGTGTCGTAAATGAGTGTGCAGCTCAAAGCACTGCCACTCATGTCACATCCAGCTTAGAACCTCAGCCAACTGGTATCCAGGGCATGGGTTCCTACTGGAGCTCTTCCCATGCTATTCTCCATGCTCTGCTCACATCTCCCTGGCCCACACCTCCATCCCCAGTTTCCTGCAGAACATCTGGCAACACCTTCTCATCATGCATTGGGAGTGCACTCGTAGTCGTGCGTTCTTGCTTTTGTTTAGCCTGAAACATTTTTGTGTTTGCTAAAAATGGCCTGTACTCTGTTTATGAGTCTAGATAAAATACATGCTCAATAAATGTAAAATGTCAGTAAATGGTAAAACAGTATTTATAACTGGGTCAGTCATTAAAGACCAAACATTGAGTTATAGTGCTGTGTTGCAGCTTTACAAATTATATGGTGTCTGAACAGAGAAATCAATATGTCACAAGTTTGAATTACTTGGCACCTTTTAATTTTCAGAGATCATCTAGCTTCAGATCTTGACATGCATCACTGGGCCAGACAGGAAACAGGCCCCATGACAGCACTGGTTCCTGTCTTATGGGGCTCAGTAGGCTACATGCAAATATCCTGTGCAGATCTTTCAGATACTGGCCACTACACGTCACTCATCCTCAGCTACATGCTAACGTGCCTCAGAAATGAAAACATGCAATTCAGTGCTGAAAATTTGGTTCACTATGGTTGATAAAGGGAGCTAGCTCCAACTCCTCCAATGTGGACTGAATTTGTGGTCTCAGTGTCATCCCTGGTGAAAAGATTGTTGGTGGTTGGGGATTTTTTTCCCCAAAAGTTATTGTGCCATACACATACTGAAGACTGAGTCACACAAGAAAGAAAAAGGTGGTGCAAAGCTGAAGCATTATCTCTCCTCAAAGAGGATCCAAGTAGTGTGGTTTGGGGCAGTTCAGGGAAGTGCTGCTGTGTCTGCTTGCTGTTCTCTGTGGTACTCTCTGGTGAGCTCTCAGCAGGGGGCTCATTCAGTTTTTCATGACCACACCCAACAGTTATCAAAAAAATTTCACATATTGCTTACTTGTTAAATTTTCAGTTTGCTCTTAAGGACAGCCAAGCTGAGCCTGAGCGCATCTGGGAAGCCTGAATAAATTTTCTCCAGCTGCAGGTTCCAAGTGATGATTCCTTGCTTTAGAATTGACTTTTACACACACTCAGCTATTCGGTCAAATGCATACTCATGCAATATGCAAACACGACATTAAAGGCAAAGGATTTTAAATGCTGGTATTTAAAATGCACATCTCCCCAGCACATGATAACAGTACTTTAAGCATCAGCATTCCTCTCAGCGGAAAATGCCTTCATCGTCACTCCCCTCTGCCCTTAGGACTCAGGCTCCACACACTTCACATGCCATCCTGTCTCCCACATTGAGCCCCTGTACTCCCCATGCACCTCCTCACCACCCTGGAGCCTCCATCCTCCTCTCCTTGCTCCTGATCTCCCTTTTGGGTCCTCTTCCCAAACACTGATACATTTATAGATTTCTTCAGATCTACTGGTGAGGCTAAGGCTGTTCAATAAAGAAGATTCAGAAATGGTGTATACAAACCATATATTTATAAGCTTAGTCTGTTTAGATGGACTTGTTATCTGTAGGGCATGTCCGAATAAGTAGCATGAGTGTTAAAGCTCTCAAGGCTAAAAATGAGGTTGGTCAATTTGTAAGAAGAAAATGACCATGTGCTGCAGAAAGTCTCACCTGGGAGCTAGGTACTGAATGCCTGTTCTGAAAATAATGCTAAACATAAGAGTTGTTATTGATCCCTTCTGTTCAGATGACACTCACTCTTCCTAAGCTCCGTTTGGTTTTCCCCTCTGCTAGACCTTAATTCTTTCCTGCCAGGCCATCAAAGGCACTGGATATAATAAACTAAAATGTGCTTTCTCTGTGAGTACAGTAATTGAGAGGGAGACAAATAGATAAGTGGCTATCTGAGGACCGTAGGAGAGATTCTGGCTTACCCAGCACATAGATTTTGCGGGAATGGCAGTATATTTGCAGAGCCTAATGAAAGTGAGCCAGGGCTGCAATACGATCAGCAAGGCCTGTCACCGAGCTGTGGGATATCAGCATAGTCACGGAAGTCCTGTACCTAGCACCACATTTTTAGAGGAGAGACAGAGAGAGAGGGAGAGAGCTGAGCCCAATTGATGATGATCTGCCATGCAAAGGAAAATGTCCTAACTCCCTCCCTTGGCCTCTGCCTGCCACCTTCCACATCCCCTGGCCACGGCACAGGTTTTCCAAGGTTTCTCACTTTCTCCCCATGCCAGAGAGGCGCTGTGCTGCTTTGCAGCTGCCAGGGACAGCCCCAATCCAGCTGCCCCACTGCCAGTCCTCTCCCCAGCAGGACAGCAATGCTCATGCACTGGCTGAGATGGCTCTCTCGTATGTTGGCATGAATCCCATCATGTTTTGGCTCATTTTGGACTCTGGTCTACAACCAGCATCATTCAGACAGAAAATTACTTCAGAATGGAGGAAAAAAGATATTTGAGACAACTCCAGTTTACAACGAGTATTCCCAAATGCCTGTATATCTTTATAGCTCTTAAAGTACCCTGGATTTATTTCTGTGTGGACGTAAAGGCTTTCTGTTCCAGTTTATAAATGGCCCAAGATGTTACTAGACAAACAGAAATAAAGAATTGTGTAGAGATTTTTCCCCCCTTGCTTTCACTAATTGTTCTGAAACAGGAAGCCACCCTAATGCGAAGAGGTATATTTTTTTGTATGGCTTATTTTCCTATACTATTTCTCTTCCCAGGATGTGCTGAAGGTTCAGTGACTGTCTTGCTTTTCCTCATCTGCATAGATATGCCCCCTGCCCTGCGTAAACACTGATGTTTCACTGCAGAGACACATTGAGCTTTCAGAGGGCTCTGGCAGGTGCCTCACCAAAAGCTCAGGACTGGCCTCACGTTAACACGTGCTTAAAGCTGCATCTGAGCTAAGGGACCTTGTTGAACCCTGACTCTCAAGCACCAGTTACTTTCCTACACGGCCCCATGATTTATGGGACATGGTTTCTCCTCCAGGTGATCTCCTTTTCACAGCAAGGTATCCCACAGCCACAAGCCCTGTCTGTTTACCCCCACATCCCTCACCTGCACCCCTTTGGCAGCCCCCTTGTATCACAGCCTTATCAGCATTAACTTCACTGGTGCAAATAGTTTAAGAAGCACCTGATGATAGAAGAAGGAAAATCTGGGATTTGCAGCTGCTATGTTTCTATGGAGTGTTCAACAGCTTTTACTGCAGAAGAGACTGTGAGAATCACTATTATGTAAGAATATGTTTAGGCTGCAATCTGGGCAGTTTTATTTTTAACTCTATTTAATGAGGTTAATGGCTTTTTTCCAGTTTAAAGACAGAGGTCCTGTCTTTCTTCCTCCAAACCCCCCAAACCCATGAGCTCATGGCGTTCTGTGCCATTTCTGTGGTGTTCTTCCCTACCAATAAAGTAGTCTACCCCCATACATTGGCACAGGATTCTTCCTTATTTCTCCATTTACTGTACTCTTTGAATTTCAACAAAGAAAATGTAGGAATGCCAAAAAAAAAAAAAATAGAAAAAAAGGGTTCTAGCTTTTTTCAGTGCACTGTGATCTCAAAAAAGACATTTGGACACGAACAGTCAGGCCACCCTCTTGGATGAAATTCAATGGATAATCTTCTCATCACAAGATTAGGCCTTCATACACTCATCCCTTTTTTTTTCCTTCTTCCAAGTCATCCCTGCTATTTGCTCACATCATGCATTTATTTTCCTGAATTGTTGCTCTGATTTTTCATAAACATAAATGATGCTGACTGACCACCACACCCTGTCACATGCATCATAAAAGATGACTCTGGAGTCCACTATGGCCTCTCATTTCAATCACTGTGTATTTTATATGCACACTTCAACAAACATGTGATCCCAAATAGGATTTTTCTGCAGATGGGCAGCTGGACACACTGTGCCACACTCAGTGATGGAAAGAAATGTTTAGTTTGACTTTATTACCTCAACCATTGACCACAGTGCCCAATGAGAACCCTTCTATTATATGGCATTCCTGGGGGCATATTCCCCCTTCAGCCATGCAGGCATTTTAAAAGCCTCCGGGAGCTGTACAGTCAGTTTGCACGCTGATCTATGACGAGTAAATGTTGCTCCAACAGTTTTTATCAGTGCTAATTTACTTGCTTTGTTTGTTTGCTTGGGGTTTTAATAATTGTATTAAAAGTCTTTGCTCCTGATGTATTTGACATTGTGCCATTGGTCCATTAGGATTTGGTTGAGTGTTGTGCATTATTTTTAATTTGCATTCACAGTATGCTCTGTAATAACTCCCACTGAATTCTAGCAATGGATGCTGTGAATTTGTATTAACGGCAGTGCTGTTTTGTGCAACTGTGGTAAAATTCTTTGCAAAAGAGTACTTAGTGCATCACCTCCTTTAGTGAAGGAGATCAGAGTTTCCAAATAACAACAGAGACTTGCAAATTGTTCCTGGGCTAATTGTAATGGCAGGATTCATCTTGGATGGAAATCATTGGCACAAGCTGCTGTTGATGCCAGAAGTTTACACGGTTTCAAAAAGCAATTAGACACAATTATGGAAGAAAAATCTGTGAAAGGCAACTAAACACACAGCTAGCTCTAGTTCAGAAATTCTCCGAGCCATTGATTGCTGGAAGCTGAGAAAGGGTCCTAGGGATGGATAACTGCAGAGTTCTTCCCTGGGATTGTGCTACCGGGCACTGCCTGAAGAACACGTTGTTCTAGACTGACCCAGTACGGCCTTTCTCATAGTGTCATTTTAAGAGGTCATGCTGAGAGCCTTTAGAAAGAAAAGAGAATGGGGAAAAAAAATTACCTCCCTTCAGGTTAACAACTTGCAAGTTTTTCAGTTTCTGCATTAAAATCCCTCTTTGTGCCTAACTGTAATTTAGATCCTCTTGGGCAATCAGCTTCCTTTGGAAAAGCACACAAACTGGACTGCACTACAGTCATGGGCACATGCCTGCGGTGCCCTTAATTGGATGAAGGCTTGCACAGTGGCTGGCAGTAGAGCACTCATTTTCAGTAGTTACTGGCCTCAACTTTGCTTATGCTACAGGATGCATTTTTGGCAATGAGTATTTATCTGCCATTGGGCTGGATCATCACAGCTAAAGAGGAGAAGCTGGTTTCTCAGTTAAACTAAATAAAGGAATCTGGTGAAGCACACACAATATATTACTGTGACAAATATAAAAACATAGCTTAAAACAGTGAAAAATCATTAACTTTGTGCACAAGAAGCAAGTCCTGCTGTTGGTTAGAGCAGGGAGCTAACAACACCAGGTCATGGGTTCAATCCTCATACAGGCCATTCACTTAAGAGCTGGACTCGATGATCCTTGTCTGTCCCTTCCGACTCAGAATATTCTGTCATTCTGTAAGTATGACATCTTATGAGACACTTAGAGTCTTGAAGACTTCTCCATGTGCCCTGATTTCTTTTCCCCTTGACCTTCTCCAGAGAGTGAATGGTGCCTGACTGGATGAGTCGTCACTGGCACACTTGATGAACACCTCAAAGCAATGGTACAGGTAACTGCTTTTAAACACCTAATAATTTAGCTAGGTTTATGTAGATCTCAACAGACTGTCTGCTGGCTGAATTTAGTTATTAAATTATTATTTTAATAAAGCTTAATTTTTAAGTTGCAGGACATAAAATTCTGTCCTGAAAAAACAGAGAAAAAACATTAAGGCAAGACAAAAAGCATAGCAGCAACAGCCACACAAGGTGATTACTGGGTTTGGCCTTGACTTTTTTTATCTTAGTGGGGTACAGGAACTCACTGCTTTTTGCGATTTTTCTTTAGTGAAATGACTGGGGCCATTTGATGTCCTGGAATCTGGAAGACGGCACCTTAGTTCTTGCTGTTTGTCACTATGTAAAACCATGTTGCCCAAAACCGTGGGTGGAAATAGATGAAGAAGTTGTGAAACGCAATGAGCCAATGACTTTCTCCCAGTTTGAAACACATATGTTTCAGTTTTGTGAATTTGCTGGCATTTTTTTTGCTAAAAGCACTCACATTGATGACTACACTAAAAATACCAAAATAGCTGTCTCGCACCAACACCTCACTCTGGGGACTCTCATGCTTTCCCAGATCATAGGACTCCAGTTTCACTGAACATCTTTAGTACCTTTCTCTTCTTCCTAATCGTAACAGTCATCTCTCCTCCTATTTGCAATAACTAATATCCCTATGACAGCCATTGCTTAGATGAGAAGGCAGCACTAGGAAAGCATTTAATGAACATTAATTGCTTCTTAATATGATTTAGCTGCTGGAAAGAAGAAGACTAAGCTGGCTCCATGTGACCAGCAGCCCTACAGGCACATCCACCAGACTCCTTTCGAGATGCAATCCTGCCAACCTGGGGGGCAGCAGCCTTTCATGGATGATAACCAAGGCTGCATTCTGCTTTTCCAATTTAGCAGCTAAGTAGGGCTGTAGGAGCTCAGTAACAAAGTCATGATGACACCACCTGGCTGATTAGTGATCTCTTCCTTCTGTGCAAGCCAGCAATTATCAATTCCTGCTGACTTCAGAAGCTAATGGGAATCAGAGGATGGGGGATGCTGCCAAGATGCAGCATCTTCCAGCTGTGAGGAGGAGGATGAGATGGGACACAAACTCTATGTAAGCCTCTCTCTTTTCTTGTGTGGCATCTTTGACACCTGTGCCTTTATCATTTTGACCCTCTACATTACATTACCTGACACCACCACTTCTGACATGGCAACACATATAAGAAAAGCTTGGTCTTTTGAATCCAGCATTCCTAAATTCAAATTCTGATTCACCACTGATTCTCATCTCACCCTCCAGTAGGGTCACTTAACCTTTCTACTAAGCTGCTGTGCCAGGAAATTAAGGTCGGTAATGTTTAAAGATACTGTGACAATCAATCAATACATGTTTGTAAACTTGTTAGTAAACAACAAGCACCAAGTGCCAAGTCTAATTTAAACACATATAGTTTATAATCTTCCCATTTTCTTTGCAAGAACTTTAATATGACACAAAGATTAACCTTCTGATCTCAGAAAAAAAAAAAACCTTACTGGTATTATAGACTAGTGTTGGCAGCAGACCTCTAACTTGAAATATGATGTCCTCACTGGCATCACTAAATTTCCCATGGATTAGCTGACAGCGATACTTCAGGACTCACGGGAAAACTGTATTGCAGAGGGAAATAACAGTGAGGGAAAAAAACCAAATCTTTTTCTGGACTGTAATTCTTAGTCTTCTTTCATTTGGAGCTGGAATTGAATACCACTAGGCTTTCTAAGATGCAAGACTTATTGTTTTACATAGTGTATTTAATGCGTATTATGAAATAGTTAATGATATCCACTAACATAATCAGGAGCCTTCATGTTTTACAGAGGTGATGGGGGATTGAAATTTCCAGTATCTGCTGATCAATAAACATACACCTACCTTGAAAAGCTTGGCCCCCTACTTGTTCATATACAGCATCAACTGGTTTTATACGATAGGCCTGAAGCAAGCTTTCGGGAAATGGTGATGAACCATCGTTACGTTCCACACATCTATGACTCACGACAATCTGAAACCAGCAAACTTCTTCAGGACTTCAGAAGTCTTAACACTGGCTTTGTTTCACTATTACAACAAAGTACCTCAAAGCCAAGAAGATAACTGAGCTGTGCTCCCAGGGGGATTGTGCAATGAGCCATTCAGATACCTGCAACCCCTTGGGACACCAGCCAACTGCTTCTAGCTCCCTCCCACCAGCACCCACAGCCCGGCTTGCCAGTGAGCTAACGAACGCCCCAAAAACATCATTAGACATTTCCCTGCATATCCCATCACAATCACAGCTGGTGCTGTGCTGTTCCTCTGGTGCACTATAGGCATGCTGTTTCTTATTGGCATATCTAACCACTCACAATATCAAGTCCATGGTACTTCATTAATATAGTTGCACCAGAACTCTTTGAGGCTTTCCAGCCATTGTTTGAGAACAGATGAGCAGCAGCTCCAAGGCTTAAGGAAATTCTCACAGATACAGAAAACAGGAAGGATAGGGAAGAATCTGCAAAAACAAGGTATCAGACAGCTCACGACTGAAAGGCTGCTGTAAGTCACAGCATTACTACTACCCACTCTTTTAATAAAATGGGCCTAGTTATTGGCACCTTGTCACCTTACTAGGTTTCTCATACTGATGGCTGGCTTGGGAAAGCAACACTGAGTGCACCACTATGTAGAAAGATACAAGCTCACTACAGTAACATTTCTTTACCAAAACCACCACAAATCATAGACTCATAGAATGTTTCGGGTTGGAAAGGACCTTATAGATCATCTAGTTCCAACTGCCCCTTACCATATGGAGGGACACCTTCCACTAGGCCAGCCTGATCCAAGCTGGCCTTAAACACTTTCAGGGATGAAGGCATCCATGGCTTCCCTGGGCAACCTGTTCCAGTGCCTCATCATGCTCACAGCAAAGAATATCTTCCGAATATTCAATCCCAACCCCCCTTCTTTCAGTTTGAAGCCATTCCACTTGTCCCATCACTACATGCCCTTGTTAAAAATTCCCTCTCCATCTTTCTTGTAGGCCCCCTTCAGATACCAGAAGGCTGCAACGAGGTCCACCCAGAGCTTTCGCTTCTCCAGGCTGCAGCACCCCAACCCTCTCAGCCTGTCTCCACAGCAGAGGTGTTCCATCCCTCAGATCATGTTCGTGGCCCTCCTCTGAACAGCTCCACATCCTTCTTATGTTGGGGGGCCCCAGAGCTGCACAAAGTATTCTAGGTGGAGTCATTTTTTATCTATAAAATACATATTTTTATAAC
The DNA here is from genome assembly GCA_013397725.1 of Rhagologus leucostigma. NCBI lineage: Eukaryota > Metazoa > Chordata > Aves > Passeriformes > Rhagologus > Rhagologus leucostigma. Next base: position 947,919 of record VZTD01002528.1, on the reverse strand, counting down.
ATACCTTTTATAAGACAAAATACAGGACACATTGACTATTATTTTTTTAATTCAGACAAAGAGCCATTGAAGTAGCAGCGGCTTCACTACACCAGCCACGGGGCAGGGCTGCCTGCCCTCGCCGGACAAGCCCCGCACGATGCTCCCATAGCCGTCCCGCACGGCGCCCCTCTACCCTATTAAAGTTTGGGCAGTTTCGACTCCCTGGGTCCATCG